>JBBBDQ010000770.1:2072500-2267500 GCA_037127315.1 Ascarosepion bandense | reverse complement strand
AACAATAAAGGAGAGAGAGAAATAAGAGGAGAATGATAATACAAAACATTTTTGCTGGACAGCAGTAGTAAGATTAGTAATAGTAATAACATATAAAGAAACACTGATTCGGGCTTTATTTCTTTTACTGTTGACAATAAAATAAAAATGAAACCAAAAAGGAAAATTCCTTTTTTGGTTTTTCCTCCTGTATAAATGATATCCAATTGGGATATAATACCAGCATACAATTTAAAAAAAAAAAAAAAAAAAAAAAAAAAAATGATGTAGTGGAGAACTCAATATATTTGAGGTAAGCATGCAAATTTTTTAATTTGATTTTTTTTTAACAGCATTATATATATATATATATATATATATATATATATATATATTCTTCTGTATATATCTATATAGAGTGTAGGTCATTTATTAATCATAATAGAATCTCAAGTGCATGCAGACAAACAACAATTTAAAAAAAAGAAAAAAAAACACGTAAAGACGTTTGCTGGTAAGATAGGGTAATGTTGGTTCCAAGTGCATTTTATAAGCAGAATGGACGTAAGAATGGAGGATTTGGTGGCAGCATCTGAAGAGGAAAGTGTTAGAAGCATTTACTTCTTTTTGCTCTTGCTCATGGTTGATTGTTGGGATTGAGATTGAGTATTGGCTTTTCGTTGATTAAACAGGTTTGTTTCATCCTCAAGTTTACGTTTGCTTTCTTCCAGCTTTTTCTTTTCTTCATTATGCTGCTTTTTCAAAGCTTCAAAACGGGCATGAAGCTAAAAAGAAAGAAAATTTTTTTGTAATGACACAATTTAAAATGTATGGTATGGTTAGCTTGACAAAAGGTTCAATTACTAAAAATGAATCTACTCAGGCATTTGAAACAATGTCAACCAATTTTGTTCTTGCATTAAATATTTGTCTTTGCTGTCTAAATTATGAATAAATGAAAATAACAGTGACATAAGTATTTTGTATAGTGTATTGATTGATGGATTGAGTAACATTTGCATTCAATTGTTGTTCAGCAATTATCAACCCTGTTAGACACTAGTGATCCTGTTTTCATATTAGGTATTTATGGCATAATCTATTAAACAAAGATAGTGATGTTTTTAAAAGTGAACAGGAGGCATGCTGTTTCCAAATTTTCTGGTGGAGTCAATTGTGTCATGGTGCTCTTTTTTCTTAGACAGTTCCCAAATATGGCATTTTGAAAAACATTGCTGAGGGAATCAAGAGAGTATAACGATAATAATAGCAGTGTAAAGAGAGGAAAAAAAAAAAAAAAAAAAAAAGAAAGAAAGTCTTGACACTTTTTGTGTGTGGTTGTGCTTGAATATTGTTTTCTTCCTCATTCATTTAATGTCTCCCAAGTTTTCTCAAATATCTAAAAGACCATTCTATTTATTTTGGTGCCTTTGATAAATTTTTGAGCAAGATAAGCAATAGTTAGCTTTTCAAAATATGAAGAGAGGAGTTTTACATAAATTTTTCTAAAATGCTTCTCACCTGTGATCTGCACCACTCTAAGAAAAGAAATAAAGTCTTCTCAAAGAATAAAGTAATTCTCTGCATTTGTCTTTACAACATCATTAACTAACTTGAAGAGGGCCTACATTACTAGTCAAAAGATTACTCCAGATTTCTCATTTTTTTATGAGAATCTTAAATTGGTTCATCCATCACTCACTATAGTCCTTAATTCATTAAAATTTTCTATGTAGATTCCAGTTTTTATGTACTTCTTCACTCAACTAAGTTTTTCTTTTTGATGTTTACATAAAAAGTTGCTGCTTTCATGTCTTACATAATTTTAATATTATGCATTTTTTGTTGTTTACATTTGTATCAAGTTTAAAATATTTTGTTAATGATTTTCTTCCTCATCTTGACAATATTTTAATTTTTTTTTCTTATAATAAATCTGAAAATATTTCACACTAAGACCTATGGCATTCTTAATAAATTACATCCCATATTATGCAAAAAGATATTGTAAATTTTAGTATCATGAGAAATGGAGGAAAATTCTACAAAATGTTCTAAAAGCAAAACTTTTCTATACAGTTATAAGCAAATAGAGGCCATATTTGTTAATGCTTTGCATTTTGACAGTTCAAATTAACTGAGGATCAATTACAAAATTATTTAACACAGGCAGACAATTGTCATACAGCTTGAAAAAGAAGAAAAGAAAAAAGAAAGAACTCTTGAAATAGTAAAAATGATTAAAACTGAACATTGAAGAAATATATTGAATACTCAGCATATTTAGAATATCATCCCAAATCTAAAGAAATCAAACAGAATGAAATGCTTCAAATTAAGTATATTTGAAGAAGTTGGGGAGATGGGGGAAAAGATCAGTTAGATTCAAAAAGGTTGATCAAAGTAAAATCCAAACCAAATTCTCTACCATGTTACAAAATGTGCCAAACTTGATATACCAATACCTTTTGAAGCCCCTTCACAAAGTAAAAAAATATGCAACTGACTGAGAAGTATTTGAAAAGTGACCTCAATGTTTTTTTTTGTCTTTTTTCCTTCTCATAACAGTTCAAATTTATACAAATGCAGACTATTTTAGAAAGGGATCACAGTATTCTGTGTTTGTAAGGTGACCTAATGTTTTAGACTATGAATCTCAAAGTACATATTGTACTTTGGGAGAACAAGTTTCAGGGTTTCTTTATTAACAACTGTTTACATAGTCAATGATGATTCATGAGTAATGTGGCATCAGTAATGTCACTCTTGTTGGTCAACAACTAAAGCACATAAATTACAAGTATTTTGTATAGTGTATTGACTAATACACTATTGATTGAGTAACATTTGCGTTCAATTGGGATATTCTGTTGTTCAGTGATTATCAACCTTATTAGACACTAGTGATCCTGTTCGTATATTAGGTATTTATAACCAAAGATAGTGAGGTTTTTAAAAGTGAACAGGAGGAATGGTATACAGTTTCTAGGACCATGACTTTCTGCTATACTTCTTTCCAAATGATCTGGGAGCTATTGTTACTGCTTATGTCCAGATTTTGGGATCTAGTGACCAAAAAAAAAAAAAAAAAAAAAAAAATGCTGGCCAAAGATTTGATCATGTTACTCAGCATATTGTTGTACAGAGGTTTGGAAGTGAGGGAGTGGGGAGGCAGAACACTTTGAATGTTTTCTCTATATATTCTCAATTACCTAGTGCACTCTATATATATCATTATTCGAGTTAAGACCTTCACCCTAATTTTAAAGTTCAGTAACATTTTTTAACCAATTACAGTAGTAATTACTGTAAATTGTAAAAAAAAAAAAAAAAAAAAAAAAATTAAATCATTAAATATGAACTAGCACACACATTGTGTTGACTTTCATCATCCATGTAAACTCATCAGACCATCTTTAAGGTGTGTGTGTGTGTGTGTGTGTAGAAATAAAATACAGAGGGTGTATTGGGTAAATTATCACAATTTTGTATTTTTAATTTTCTATATGCGCATTTTTTTCATTTTGTTGACTGCACAGTATAGTATGGTCAGTTGGGCACCATCCGTAAGAAAAAGAACACCATGATGCAATCCACTGCCAGAAATTCTAAACAGCATGCTGTACTGGTTGGCATTTGTGCCAGAAGCTCTAATATGAACATTTCGTCGTGTTTGTCAATCTGAGGACAGTGCAGAGATTTAGAAAAAGTTAAATGATTTTAATGGTGATAATTAAGTTTGAGTGATCTATAGTGATGGTGACATTATACCTCCACTCATGTTTCCACAGGGCCTCAGACTCAACACAGCAAATGTCTTGAGGAGGTAGTGCTGCCAAGTGTCAAGGCTTCTGGAAGAATATGTCTGGCAACAGAACTGCATCATGCCACACAAGGAAAACCCGATTGTGGCTCTAAAAACAATTTTTGCAAACCACATCACTCGACATCTGACAACGTAACTCCCCTGACTACAATCCTCTTGATGTGTGGGGGCACAGTTAAGCAAGACACCAACAAAATTACTTGTAAGGATGAACTAATGCAAGGATTTTATGACGGCATAACTAACTTAAACAAGGAGACTGAAGAGTTGCAGGTGATGCTGCAGTTGTCTAGAGGCCATGGTTGACACCAATGGTGATTTTATTGAATAAATTTACTCTTTAGTATTTCAAGATATTTTTTGTGTAATTTTATAAATATATCTGTTAAAATGAGATGTCAGTGTTATTTTTGTTTTTTGTGTTATTTTGACGACAATTCATTCATCGCACCCTGCAGAGCATTTATAGATATAGACATTGAGGACATAGGAATCAGTATTGCATGGTTTAAGGCAATGGTGATTTTATTGAATAAATTTACTCTTTAGTATTTCAAGATATTTTTTGTGTAATTTTATAAATATATCTGCTAAAATAAGATGTCAGTATTATTTTCATTTTTTCATAATTTAGACAATTTATACATCATATCCTGTATCATGTAGAAGCTTTTATTCAGATATATGGGATATTTTATTAAATGTTTGTGAAATTTTTTTTGTACAATAATCCAGTCCACATTAAAATTTTAAACAGATATTAACAGCTAATATCTAATCTAAACATATTTATAAATGGAACTGTGTGTGTGTCCGTTACCTATATTCTCCCAAAACGGCTGAACCGATTTTCTTGAAAATTTACACAGTTGTACTATAATTGTCTGCGAGTGTTCTTAGCTAGGTTTTGTGTACCTCTGATAAATATCGAAAATCGATAATCGAAAAAAATCAGGTTACAGAAGGAAGGAGTGGTCCGATTTTAATCAAATATGAAACACTCAAAGACATAAGAAACGATATTCAGAAGTTTCAAGGTTGCAGTTCTTACAATAGTGCAGAAAATTGATTATATATATATATATATATATATATATAAGCTTTCATTACACCTGTGCAATGCCGGGCTATACTGCTAATTTCTCATAAGTATATCCTGAAAATTTTCAAAATTAGCTAGTCAATACCAATTTTGTGGAATTGACTTGCATAAAAGAAGGTGTATTTATCAACCTTTATATGTGAAATTTCTTTTTTTTTGTGAACTTTCTTCAAAGTCGAGAAAATTTCTTAATGCAATTGAATCACTATATTTCAAAAGTTTGATTTTTACCTCCTTTTCAGCATCCTTTAGTTCAGCTTCCTTTTCCTTGACACGAATAACAAATGTTTGTCTCATTTCCTCCTCTTTTTTCTGGAGCTCAGACAAGTGCTGCTGACGTTTTAACTCATAGGTCTCTGAGAGACTGAGGAAAAAAAAAAAAAAAAAAAAAAGATAAATAAATAAAACAGTTAAGTTTCAACAAATTAACTAGCAATGATTGTGCAAGCAAGCAAAATCTTTTCAGTTCCCTATGTAGTTATTGTTGAAGAAATGAGCATGCCTTGAAATATTAGAATTATTGAAATTAAAGCAGTTTTTTTTTGGTGGATTATTATTTCAGATGCTATATGTTATTTTAAAATATTTGATAGTTTCTCAAAATATAGTATCACAAAATGTTAAGGGCTTGCTTGCTTTTACTCCAAAGTTATAAACTAAATGATGAGTGATCACTATTTTTATGATAGAAAATAGTCTTATTCAAATCTCAACAATCATAAAAGCCATCAACAAATACTTATAAATATCACAAATGCAGAGTTAAATTTGAGTAAAATTAAATTTTTAGAAGCTGAATAAGCAAATTAGTTATCTGTTAAGTAAAAATCAACTTGGGCAAGATATGACATACTGATAGATGAATTGCAATTTTTTTTTTTATCAATTCACACCAAGTAAAGCAATGGGTAAATCTATTTACTCCTATTAATATATGGATTAAAATAGGAACAAGTAGGAAAACCTAAATAAATTTGACACATGCAATTTTTTTATCAGAATTTTTGCTGAGTGGGAGGGAATAGACTTGTTTTGATTCTTAAACTGTATTTTGTTGTCATTGATTGGGTAAATTCCATGCATTCATTTTTAAAAGCTTCTCATTCATCACAAAAAAAAAAAAAATCCCATAAAGATGAACACGACATCAACCCAACCAATGAAAACAATACAGACTACTCCAAAAGTTTCTCATGAAGTTAAACATGACGAATTTATAAAGGTTTACCAAGTTTTTTTCTTATTTAATTAGATATGAAAACTATTTATCTGAGGTCAGTTTTATAAAATATTCATTTATCTAAGCTTAATTTTAATTTTTAGGATTTTGAGTCGACAGGAACTACCTAAATATTAGATTGTAAAAATCTATATTAACAGATGGAATATTCAGTATTTCTAAGTAATGTTAAATTTTTCCTGATCAGTCACATGTCAAATGAAAATGTTTAAGTGAAATATTCAGATAATTATATTTAAATAAAGTTACAATTCAGTGATAAGATTTTCTAAGTGAAGCAGAAGTAACACAATGGGTCCCACATTTTAAGATATGGAGAGGAAAAAGAAAAAAATTGACATTATCCAATGGAATTAATTTTAATTCCGACATGAAAAACTATCAAACATTAATATAAATATTTCTTAGCACACTTCTAGAAAATCATTAGAAATATTGATATTACTAAAACTTAAAAAAAAAAAAAAAAAAACTACCTCTTGGATTCATTGTCAGAGAAACCCATTTCTTCTAGCTTATGTCTTCGATAAAGTTCATAATGAGTCTTGTGTGTGGTCTCTCTGAGATCCTCCATATTGGTTCGGATAAGCATTTCACGCAGTTTCACGAAATCACAGTGATTCTCATTTTCAACTGCCAAATGAAAAAAAAAAGTTAGATCAAATTTTTTTTTTTAAATCTGAAAAATAAACAATATTTCTTAAAAAAAAAAAAAAAAAAAATCTTTTTAAGATTTAAAAAATTTAATTCAGTCATTAAAAACTAAAATCAATTTGTTAGGAATAAACTTGGTCTTGTGTCCAAATTTATTTTTGGCCACTTTTCAATTGCAAAGATAGAATTAGTCTTAAGAAAAAGAAGAAAAAAAAACACCTAATAAAGAGTTCTGTAAATTCTCTTTGCACATTTGAAAAAAGGTGGATGAAGAAATAAATTATAAAAACAAGTGTACATCTATTAGTGAATCTAATATTAATGAATATCAAGACTACAATTATTTAATTGAGAGATTTAATTATTTTTTACTCAGATAAAAGCTGCTTTTCTATTGTAATAAAAGTGTCTTAAATATGTAGATTGCTGATATGCAAACCAAATGTCATTTGCTGTTCAAAGAAATACTTAACACATTTTAAGAACATCAGGCTAATAGTAAAATACATTGTGAATGATGACAAAACATTAATGGATTTAAAAAAAGCCATTTGTTATTTTTTTTTTTTTTTTAAACGCTTTGCTACATCTGTCAAGGATTTCCTTGGTATTGTAATAATTGTTTGGAGTTTTTTTATGTACATGTATTTCTTTAATTATTTTTTTAAGAGAAAAAGTGAAAAAGATTAATGCCAAGCAATCAGAGTGAGACATTTTTTGGCTCTGCAGAACATATTTGTCTTATTAAAAAACTTGCTGATTAAACAAACTAAAAATTTATCTAATTTTGCTTATCTTTCAAAATTGTTACCTTGGACTGTGCCCCATGGATACTGTCTTGCCTTCACCATCTTGTTCCCAACTTTAACCTCATCATTGCTACCAACCACAGCAAATGGAAGGTGGCCCTTAAAAAAAAAAAAAAAAAAAAAAAAAAAAAAAAAAAAAATCAAAGTAATTTTTAAATTGAATTCACAAAGATGTGTGCAACACTAATCCGTTACATATTTTAGTTTTAATAATAATACAATGCAGAAAATTTTAGGCTTCAATAATAAGTTTTGAACTGATATCTTAACTTATAAAATTTTCTTAATAGAACTGATAATTGTTTTTATAGAAAATTGAATGTCCAGAGATAACTGATGAATACATGCCATTTACAGGCAAAGATATGTTTGAAATAAATATACCTTGTATTTTTCAATTTAAATAATTTTTAGATTAAAAGCACAGAAACATAGCCAATAAAAGGTCATATAATGATACTCTTATTACAAGGATTTTATATCTTCATTTTTATATACAGGATTAATCTAAAACTTTCTCTTGAAAAAGTTAAAATAAAAAGTTTGATATAAAAAATTTATATATATATATATATATAAAAAAAAAATAACAGTAAATTAAATACATTTGTAATAAAAAAGAAAAAAACTTTAATTATATCCTAATAAAAAAATTTTGAAAGTTATTAAAATAGTAATAATAATAAAACATACATTCATGGTGGCATTCATCTCTTTCACAGTTTCATCATCAGTGGGAAATTGGTAGATTTGAACACCATTGGTCCTCAGTTCACACATTATCTGTAAATATCATTCAATAGTTCCCAAATAAAATATTTTTCTTATATTAGATAAAATTAACAAAAATGAAATAGATTATGAGTTAAAGAGCATACAAAATTAAAGGGAAGCAACACCTCACCAAAAATAAAATTGAGGATATTGCTTTAGTCAGTCAGTTAAGTGCCATACATGATACATGTTTAGGCAATCATGTCTTTTTCGAGACATGACTGACTGGGCAGAAGATTATCCCGCAGTAGGCTGCCATTGCTTTCTGCAGTAGACTGGTTGCCAATTAAGGCTATAGAACCCAATCTGTCCTGTTATTTGACACATAGATAGAGGGGAAAGTAATGTATTATATTATGATGTAGTAGTTAGTGGGGGATCAGTTTATTACTTCATAACAATAGAAAACCGATCCCCTACTTTATGACCAGTAGAAGCCTTAATCATGATTTCAGTAGGCAATCATGTCTTGAAAAAGACATGACTGACTGGGCAGAATTAAAAAAAAAAAATTGCAGAGAAAATAGCTAAAAATCTACATAAAGATTGTCAAAATAATCAAGTATTTCATACAATATTTCCAAATTCAAGTCTCAATACTGTAACAGAAATGTTAGATATATTTCTTTAAAATTATTTCAAGAAGCTGAACCTGTGGAAATTCCATGAGCATTAATAAAAAAAAAAAAAAGAAGATTGATACCCCTTCTCTGTTGCTTATGTCATACTCCCAGATCCTTTTTGTTGTCCATTCACATTTCTATTTCAATTAAATAAAAACGAATTTGTTTTATGTGAAAAAAGGAATATTTTCTGCTGCCACCTTATTTTTTTCTGCTATTGATAAAGAATTTTAATCTACAATTTTTTAAAATAATTTTTCATTTATATTACTTTTTACCTATCTCTTGATATCCAACCAGAAAGATAGTCTTTCATCTATACCGACCTCTCTTTCTCATACATCCTATCAATTTTTTTTTTATCCTTTTCTTACCTCCATTCCATAACAGCCTATTTCCCATATATATATATGGGAAAAATTAAGGCAGACACGTTATTCCATGGTAAATCGAACTACAGGCCTATTTCAGGCGAACCATCATCAGCTTCCGTCTTTATTTTACAAAGGATTTTACATGAATGTATTATATTATATATATATATATATATATATATATAATTTGTAGACAAGTTATTACACATTGTCTACTATGTGGTGTCTTCAGGCAATTTACAAATCAACTGAAGACACCACATGGTAGAAACATAGGTTGCGTAATAACAAAAAAAAAAAAAAAAAAAAAAAAGAAGAAAATATTAAAAAGTTCTACAATATTATTGTATTGAACACTTTAATAAAAACGTGCACTGGTCCAATTTTATTATGACCAAAATCTAAGTAATTTTATATATATATATATATATATATAAAAATTAGATTTTGGTCATAATAAAATTGGACCAGTGCACATTTGTATGAAAGTGTTCAATACAATTATATTGTAGAACTTTTTGAATATTTTTGTGTGTGTGTATGTATGTATATATATATATATATATATATACATACACACACTTTGGTTTATGGTTTGAGATTTACACCACAAAATATTGGTACTAATTAGTATTCTCAGTGTTAGTACTGCCCCCACCCAAGTTGCAAGTCATTATCAAGTTGTACTTTACAGTGAAAAAAAATTTAGGAATGTATGCTGTTTATAATAGGATTGCTATTAGCAGTATTGTGAAGCTCATCTACTAGCTATTTTAATAGTTTATAGGTTTAGATTAAGTATTGAATCATCATGAATTCTTGTGTCATGTTTCAAGCACCAACATTCTGAAAAAAATACTTTTTTTAAAAACTGGAATTAAATTTCTTAAATTTATTTGAAATATGGAAATCTTAGTATCTGGGTATTTTGCAATATTTAATATCCCACCTCCTTATTCCTGAGGTGGGTGAATATCAAAGGAATTCTAGATTGACAATGTATGTAGATCTTTTGTTTTAATCAAAATGTTAATAAAATATCCTCTGCCAATCCTAGTTATCCCAACACCATTTGATAAAAATCACCTGATATTTTTCATTAGGAGCTCATGGATAATATCTACAAGTGATAACATAATCTTCATAATAAAGACCTTTTTAATATAACTGAATCCATAAACAAATACGGATTGTAAGAACTCTCAAATCTAATATCTTTAGATCAAATATTGATAATAGCAAAGCAAAATTAAAACTTTAGAGAACAGACTTTCTAGTATTAAAAAAAAAGAAAAGAAAAAAAAAAGGGATATACTTAGTGATTTTCAATCTGAGAAAACAAAAATCCTCAAGTGTATATTGTTTCTGGACCTATGTTCACACAAACGGTAAAAAAAAAAAAATTATATGCAACCCTAAACTTGTCAAATCAGAAAAAACAGATATATATATATATATATATATATATACACACACACAAAGGGGTGGGGAGTTATTTTTGTAAGTATTGCTGTAAATTATCAATCTCTACATCAATCTTCAATATCTTATTCTGCATTTTGAAGGTTGAATATGACTTGTTTTTCTTTACTTCTTTTAGATATCATTAACTGTGTTAAGTATTTTTATTTTTTTCAACTTTATACAGAATTGTTCCTTTAGATCTGATGGTAAGTTTATAGGCTTGTCTGACACCTGTAGTCTTTAAAGGACCATTAATATTTGTGTTGCTTTGTACTGTAGCCATTTTTCTCAGGTTTCATATTCCTGAAACTGTCATCATAGAGTTGATGAAATTTGACATATCTGTTGAAATCAGTTTTAATAAGATTATGTATAAACAAATAAATGGGTTATCTATTGATAGTCCATTGGGCCCAGCAATGACAAATATCTTTGTTGAATTTTATAAAGATTGGGGTTTAATGTTACAGATTTAAAACCCTGCTGGAGATAGAATGAATGGCTATTAGGTCATAATGTTATCCTTTGATGATGTGCATATACAACAACCTATCTTTGGTGTTATCTTGTTCAGTGCACAATTTTTCAGTTCTCTGAATGAAAACTAGTTGAGCATGTTTTTTACTATCCTTTTGTGTTTTACCGTTTCACAGTTTAAAAAAAACATTTCTTCCTTGATTTTAATGTCTTATTACAATTATTAATACTAGCGGAACCTGTGGAATTTCCATGGCAGGATAATTATGATTTCCTGGAAAAATTTTACTTTGTCATACTACAAATGATAGTAACGTCTTCAAACAAAGGTATTGGATAATAAAATAATGCTAACACAGTGTAAAATATCTAAAAAAGTAATTCCATAGAAGCTACTTTACAGTAATCTTATATTAAGTGGCGTATACACAAACCATAACCAAAATACTGTACACTATTTTGTGAGAGATTTTGAAAAAGAAATTTTTTTTTTTTTTTTACAAAAAATCATGGCTCCTGTGTCCATTTTAAACAGAAAAAAACCAACTGAGTAATGGCTAAGGGTGTAGAGACCAGAAATTTTGTTATTAGGTCACGGGATACAACAAACCTACCTATTTTTACTATATTGTACAACACAATTACTGCTACAACCACCAGCTTAAGCTGATACAGTAATGCCATAGGCTTTCTCATCCTACTCTCTCACTCTTTACTACCCTTCCATTTGGTAAAGGTGAGAGAAAGGCTAAGGAGAATAAAAACAGAGGGGAAGGAAAAGTTCATGTAGAGACTAAGTGTGTTATCTTTCTTCAGTGGCATAATGGACTGACAAACTAAGTAACTAAGGAAGGAAGGAACAAGCAGAATTATATGATTAGTTTAAGACAATTGTGCAACAGTGAAATTCGAACTCATTTACTTAAGCAGTAATGTTGAGAGACTACTATTCTCTAACAAGTATTATTTTATGATTATATCAAATTTACACTTGTTAATCTACATGAAAGTAATGAAAACTATATTTTACTGATTACATATAAACATTACAACTTGAGTGGCTATAGATAATATTTAATGTAGAAATTTATGTATTCAAATAGATTGTATGTTAGTTTAATAAAAGATTATAGACTGAGAAGCAAACAATTATAAGGCAGACTATTTTATAATGATGCATACAAAGAGGTTACTGAAAAGTTGTTTGACCCATTTCAAAATCTGACTAAATAACTAATCATTACTGGAATTACATTTTGGTTGTGCTTAGAACTTTTCAATACTTTATATATTAAGGCTACTTATGACAAGTAAAATGATAATTTTTATGTACATATAGACTGTTTAGATTTTCAGTAAAAAGAGCCAGAATAATCTCTAATGTATCTGAGAACACTAATACTTTGTTCAAACATCAAGTTAGAATAAAGACCATTTTTCTATTTAAAATTAATGGACAAATGTATCTACACATTTTACAAAGAGTCAAAGATGTGACATTGCAGAAGTCAATTATCACACACAAGCATCAAAATTTTTTCTAGTTCATATCCTAAGATTTTTATTTCAGCTTGAGATTTTGAAATGTAAATATTTGAAGTAGCTTAAATTAATGCAAATTAAAATGTCAAACATTTTACAGAAGCTAATGTTAAATTGTTGACAGAAATAAAGCTATTATATTAATAATACAGGCTGTCTCTAAAGCCTAGACACCTAGGATATCTCATTAATTATAATTTTTTTCTTTTACCCCCACAAATTAAATGTGGCTTTGCTGAAAGAAAGACTTGAACCGGTACTTCTCAGTGGATGTGAAGGATGAAAATCATACTGAAGATGTTATTTGTTAATATTTCAATTCAATAAAATTGGATTTCTTGAAAATATGCATTTTTGCTATGCATCCAGATTTTAGAGAGAGGCCTTTTATAGTAATTCTATACTTTTAGATAGAAACCATTATTGTTTAGAGAATTTTACATTGTTTGCTTGAACTCTTTATAACTAAAAGTTCAGTAACTAAAAAAAAAAAAAAAAAAAAAAAAAATGACTGCATATATGTATTTGGAAACCTTAAAAAACAAAGTTATCAGTGAAAATAATAAAAACAATATACCTTTGCCTTGAACTTATGCAGTTCAACTTTAGTGATTGTATCAGCCTTCGCAATAACAGGAATTATGTTCACCTTGCTATCGAGTTTTTTCATGGTCACAAGATCAAGAGCCTTCAATCTTTATATGAAAAAATAAATAAAAAATTGCAATTCATAAACCAAGTCCTTTTCATCATTAATATTAAATGATTTGGAGCAAGTAGATCAACATTCAATAACTCTGTACTAATAATCATAAGAGCTTCAATTTTTTTATCCATGTTATTTCTTAAATGCCATGTTTCAGAAGTGAGCAATAATTTTAATTATTGTGGAACAAGTGGGCCCTTTCCATCAAAATTATATTGATATGGCATCTAAAATTACAGCAACATATATTGATGTACCTCCTATTGAATATTTTAAATTAAGATAAAAATGTCTAAACCTCTGAATGTTAAAGCAGGGAAAAAAACATGTGATATACAAGTAGTATCCTTACTTATTTGTAAAGGTAAATTCCATTGAAGATGATAATCCAATGGGAACTCAATGTTAATATTTAACAGTATTATTATAAAATAAACTGGAAGCATTTATGAATCCATTGGTGATAATTTTGAGAACATTTAAAAAAAGATGATCTTTTATATAAAAAAAAAAAAAGGTCATATTTCCTTAAACTCTAGTCAGACCCAATTTTTTTAAGAAAATGAATTGGCTAGATTTATCCAGATGGAAGAAGGGGAGAGAAAGAAAGAAGGCTTTTTATTGATAGAAAAGGAAGTAAAACATGCAATGCTAATTTTTAAATGTGGATGTCAAACTTCAAATGTTTGTTTCCATCCATTCAAGATGTTAGACACTTTGGATTGAATTTTCAATTACATATTTTTCAAAAACAGGACAGTTAATTTAACTGTTAAGAATTGAATTGTTAACTTTTTATATTACTTTCAACAACAACAACATCTATCTTATAATTCTAAGAAAAAAAGAAAAAAAAAGCTTTATATATATATATATATATATATACACACACACACACTTGTTATCTGATTGAACTCTCTAGAGGGGAAATATTTTAAAACAGTTGCAGCTTCTGCAATTTACATATTACTCTTCATTTATGAAGTTGTCTTAGCTGCTAGCTGTGGATACATTGTGTTTATATAACACATTAAAATCACCTCCTCTCTCAACTGTGCACTGATAAAGGGTAGGCTCTTTAGCCGACATCAAATCAGTTGAATTTCAATCCCAGCTAGAAACAAATGGATGTCTAGCCACACTGATGAGCTGTGATACAGCAAAACAGGCTTGTATGTTAATACACACACACATATACATAGATGCATGCACACACACACTAACAGTCTTCATTATAATAGATAGAATATATATCTTTCACTATTTAACATAATTGAGAAAAAAAAAAAAAAACTGACACCCTACTTTTAGTAAAATTCATTACAGCCTTTTTTGCTCATTGATTAATTTTCTCTGAACAGAAAATATTGTCATTCTAAATAATTGTCTTAAATTATGTAAACTAACTTCAGTAAATTAGGCTTGATTTAAAATCAACAAACACCAGTACCATCTAGAGAGAGAAAAAAAATGGTATAAAGAATGTTTTAATAAAAAGATTTAATAAATTTTGTCCAAAAGTAGAACTGGCGACTCAAGTCAATGAATGGCAAAATGTTTCCATAAGGAAACAGCTAATATTACTTATTTGTCCATCCACTTGAAATGGTTTAACTTGAGAAACACAGTGAGACCTGTTGATGTTAACTTTAGGCTACTGATATCTTTAAAGGGAAGACCAATGAACAGTTAAGATTTTTTGACTAAATACATTTTAAAGTTATTCACCTTAGTGAATATTGTAAATGGTCAAATTAAATTCCAAAGCTACATGACTTAATACTTATAGAGTTGTAGCTGATTTTTGGAAACATATTTATTTAGGAAAAAAAAACAACAAAAAACAAAAAACTTCAAAGCAAGATACTTACGAATGACCAGTTGGTGCAATGAAGTACAAACAAAGATGAATTCTGGTGTCATGATAAGTATGAAGGGAGCGCTTAATCTTCAATTCTTCTTGTAGATAAGATTCAAACTGGGCATCAATGTAATCTACAATTGGTTTCCAGCTGAAACAATAAGTGTTAAAAGTATAAAAATGTAATAAACAATGACAGCTCTAAAGCTTTTTAGCATTATTTTATAATTTATTTCTATAATTCTTATTGAAGAACTGCATATAAACTTAACCTAATACAACATTTCATGCATGCACAAGTTCAGTTCATTAAGGCATAAAAACTTGAGAATCTAACTTTTAAAGTAGTGTGTGTGTATGTGCATATATAAAATAGTAAATTCATGCAGTGAGGGCACCAGGAAGCTAAACTCATAGGAGCAGAAGCCGTGAAGAGACAGAGGGAAGCCACATTATGTCAGTGAGAAAGTGTTGAGCTACGAGGTTCATTCATTGCAGATTCTCCGTTGGATTTTGTCAAGAACCCCAAGATGAATAGCAGGGGTACCTGTCCAGATGTGAATGCAGTATTCACTGCATGTGCAAGACGGATTCAGATGAGAAAAAAACTTCCTGGCAGCAGATTTAGCTATAGATTCAATGTAGTCATTCCACTTGAGATTAGCTGATAGAGTTAGGATAAGAAGGCACAGTGTTTTGCTTTCAGGGAAACTAGCCTGATCCAGGCTGATGGTGGGTAAGAGTGATTGTCTATGGTGTTTAAGGGATAGCAGCTTTGTTTTGGAAGCATGAAAATTTACGAGCCATTTCTTCCCCAAGTACACCAAAGATTTGAAGTCCTTTTCAAGATTAGCAGTGAGGTTTGCTTTGTCAGCCTTGGAAGATTTCTTATTGAGGTGGGAGTAAATAGTGATGTTGTCAGCATAGATGTCTACTTGCAATCTGATTACATCAGGAATATTGTTGAAAATCAGAAAAAGCGTAGGACCGAAAATAGAGCTTTGAGGGACACCCACGTTCGTATGATAGTATCTGGAAGCATGCCCAGTCAATACTGCCTTCATTATGTGATTTGAAAGGAACGACTGGATTAGATTAAACAAGCATCCAGTTATACCATAACCCTGTAGCTTGTGTAGAAGGCCAGCATATCAAATGTTTTGAAGATGTCTAGGGCAACAGCTTTAGCTTTACCATTCTTATCAAGAGCCAGGTTTAGATATACTGCGATGGTTGTTAGCATATCAGCAGTAGAAGTGAAAAACCATACTGTTTATCAGAGATGTTATTTTAAATGGATATTTGTATTTGAGTAGACACTATTTTTTAAACAGTATTTAAATAAATGCAGTGTCTACTGAAAATAACATTTAAGCAATTAAGAAATCAATCCCATCCTGGGTAAAAAAGCAATTGGCTGTTTAACCGTACTGATGAGCTGTGATACAGTGAAACAGATCATTACACTATCACACTTTGAGCACTCTGGAAGAAGTGACTGAAAAACAGTAGCTACTCTGGCATCTACGCATCGTTCATTCAGCAATGAATTAGAACACTTTCAGTTATTGGGTGTGTATAATGATAATATACACACTAAAAAGTCTGCCTCCTACCGAGCGCTCGTAGCTCAGAGGTATAATTGCCGACTGACACCAATTCGGTCGGGTTTCAAACCTGGGTAAAAAGCAATTAGCTGTCTAACCATACTGATGAGCTGTGATACAGCAAAACATATCTGTCTGCGGATGACTATATATATATATATATATATATATATATATATACAATTTTTATTTATTTATTTAGCATCAATTCTTAGTGATGCAAATAATGTAAATGCATTTAAACAGTAAATATTTTTTGTCTAGTTTGAGATGAAGTACTAATGTATTAGTATATAATACATGTCAACCAAAACTGGCCTCCTGTACCCAATTTGCAGACCATATGGAATATGCTATTATTCTGAAAAACTTTTCTTCATTTAATATTCCTAAAATAAAAATGTGACTCACATCTGTTCTGCAATTAGAATTAATTCAAATATAGCCAAGCAAGAGAGTGAGAAGAAAAAAAAAGTTGGAAATTAACCAACTTTTACAATCTCACCAAGCTCAAGGAAATTCAGCTTTGAATTTTTTTGTCTGACAATTACATTTGCTATAAACTATTTATGCAAGAAATTTTCAAGTCTAAAACAAACATTAAGTTATTGATCAGTTTAATTTATTTTTAATTTTGATTATTTTAAGGAAACCTAAATTTTAAATTTAGTGATTTCATTTTCTTTTTATTATTTTTCTCTTTCAATATTCTAATTATCCCTTCATCTAACATTAAAGTAAATCTATTAAAGTTTATGTATATTCATTATGGATAAATTATGAAAGTCTCCGAACACAAAAGTTTTACTTACAATATGTCTTTCTCTTGAAGTAAAAAAAAAATATTTGCTTTTCAAATTTTATAAAATTCATTTAAATCAATTTTAACATTTCAGCTGTTAAAGGGTACATTGCTTGAAATGTTTAAAAAAAAGTTCAAGAAATTGATTTAAATTAATGTATAAAAAGTATCAATAAAATTCAAATTGTTGACATAAGTATACTGTTTCAATAATGCCCTTCTATACTGGTTACCAAGCAAGGCTAGAGAGCTCAGTTTAACCCATAGCTGGAGGAAGACAATCATACCTTTTCCCCAAGGGTATCTATGCCAAAGTCTTAATGCTATGCTATAAATGTGTGCAGTTATCTATATACCAACAGAAAAAAAAAAAAAAAAAAATGTACATTTGTGAAAGGAAATCATTTTAGCATGTTCCATCAAACTTTTTAAAAAGCATTTTGATTGCATTTTCTAAGAAATTGTAAGTGAATCAGTTTTGACATGTTATTAAAAGTAACGATATCTAAATTACTGAGTATCTATAATAACAATTAGTAACATAAATACATAATGGTTAATCACTTACCTATCTTCCTTATTGATTTGATCTCCAAATCCAACAGTGTCAACAACAGTCAGTTTCAGTCTCACGTTGCTTTCTTGCAATTCTGAGAAAAAATAAATAAAATGCAAAACTTGATCTTTTTCTTTGCAGAACAGCAAAAGATAGTATTTCTTTCACATGTGTAAATGTAAATTTATATATATATATATAAAAAACATTTACATCAATTATCATTAAATAAAAATACTGTAAATCTGTTCAATAGAAGTTTCTCAACCATATTATAGATACATATTTTTATCTATGCATTGCTTTTGTTTCTGTAGATATAATGCAAATATTTTATATCTATTTGTTTTGATTTGGCACAAATGGCAAAATAAAAAATATATTACCATAAGTATTAGATTTCAGCTTCACTCCAGGAAGATCATGGGTACTTTGAGTGGAATCAAAATTGGTATTGAAAAGGGTATCCATCAAAGTAGATTTTCCAATGCCAGTTTCTCCTAAAAAATAAAAATTCCATATTAAAATGTAATATCTTTAAGAAATTGTGTTATGACTCATTATTCATGGGAGGACTTGTAAAAAAAGATAGCAGCTTAATTCTATAACTCAATTTTAGAAAGAGAAACATATATGCAAGATATATATGCACAGCTTTACATTTGAGTTGGTGTTACTGAAACAAATTACAATTTCCTAGCAAATAACTATAATAAACTATAATAATTTGAAGTTATTAGAACCATTACTTTATATATTTATTAAAATGTTTTTCCTCTCCTAGCATATTATATTAATTTTCTTTTTTTTTTAAATATCAAATTTCTGAAGTGATAACCTAATACATTGATTGGTCAATAATACTTTCACTTACCCAAACAGAGGATGTTAAAACAAAACCCCTGTGCAACGGATTCTTTAACCAGTTGGTCAGGTAAACTATCAAATCCGACATGGCCATTGAGATGAAGGTTCCTCAGTTTTGATTCAACTGCACTTAGTTTACTTTCAATTACGGAAGGCTGAAAAAGTAAATAAAACTTATTTACTAAGTTTTTACTTAAAATATTGGAATTGCATTCTAAATGGCATAATGGGTGGAGGAGAGAAATAAAAATATATTTTGAAATATTGACAAACTGGAATATCTTTAAGAATATTTGAATTTCCTTTTTTATGTCTAGATTGTATGCTTGCCGACTAAGAAATTAAATTTTTTGAATGACACTGACATCGCATTATGCAGAATGAAATAAATGTGAACATCAGATCTTTGTATTGTCTTTGTTTACTTTTTGTCCCATAATGTTAGCATTTTTTCAAAGAAAGCGAATTATATGAGGGTGGATCAGTATGTCATTACCTTGACACAGTTATGAAGGAAATGTTGAAAAGTTGTTGTCTAAAAAGATGGTTAAAAAACAAAATCAGACATTGCCAAGTGGGTTAAGTAAAAATACTTGCTAAATGCAATGTCAATACCCATCTCTTATCCACTTGACTCCAGTCTTTTCTACATCACTCCGTGCATCTTTTCCTTTCTCTCTACCTTTGCAACTGTGTTCCCATCCTTCTCTTGCTCTTTCAGCCCGCTGTAACTGGTTCATCTTTCTCTTCACTCTCCTCCTGTCTGAACTTTTACTCTTATGTAGCCCCCTGCACATCAGTGGCAGTACCGCTTTGCTGGGGGGGGGGGGGGGGGGAATGATTAAAACAAAAAAAAAAAAAAAACAAAAAAAAAACACGAATTTTGATCTGAAATGATCACTATATCCTGCCAATCTAGGCATTTAAAGAGAGAAGCATTGACTTCTTTTATGCTGAAATAAAATGCCCTTTTCATCATTAGGCCATGGACATACAGACCTAATCCTAGTATTCATATCTATGTACTACAATGTAATGAAACTGTATTAGCTGAATATTTTATACCTTTTTAGTACATGAAAAATCAATCACCCTAACCAATTATTGATTAATAAACAGTTAACTATTAGACACAAATCAGGGCTTTTGTTATAAGAGACAATGTAAAGTACAAGAGCATTAACTAAAGTGTTTCTTTTTAGAAACACTAACAGGTTCATAAATATTTTATAAGCTTTCCATAAATGACTTAAGCAAATTATTGACAAACTCTTGCATAAACATATTGCTCTGATTACTTTCATGTTTTGCTCTCTCTCATATATATATATATATATATTTGTCATCCACATACAAGCCTGTTTCACAGATCATCAGTGTGGCTAGAGATCCACTTGCTTATGCATGGCCAGGGTGTGGTTAGAGAGCTTGTATCACACCAATTATTACAGTTGAACAATGAGTTGGGTCCTAACCTTCAACCTTGTGTTACATATAACTATGCTTGGAGACAGGAGAAAAAAAAAAACAAAAAAAAAAACATATATGCAGGGCCAGATTATGACCTTTTGAATCACTAAATGAAATTATGCCACTTCCTCCCACCCTGGAGACATACCTAACTTACTGCATTTATCTTTTTTTCTTTTTTTTTTTTACTTGTGATGTTTTAGTGGCATTTATATAACTGTATAAAATAGACTTATTGCAAATTCTTCAAAGTAGAACAGCTATCTTTTGTTTGTCAATATCACTTACTATTTATTGCAAAGCAAAAATTTTAACAATTGTAGTAATAGAAAAAAGAAAAAAAAAGATAAAATGTCTTGATATATTTTTCAACTCATGAAAGTATTTAGAAGCTACAAAACCTATAGAATTAAAATTTTTTCATGAAAGCTGCAGCCTTTACTAGCCTAAAGGATAATGCAGATGTGTGTGTAAAAAGGGAGGTACAAAAGGTTTAAAATTAATCTTAAAAGTGAAAAATTATTTTCATGCTAATAGATTAAATTTAGTATTTTGAATAAGTAAAATACTTTGCTGTATATCAAATTGAATTTAACTTGATTAGAGCAAGTGTTTAATTTGTGAATTTGTTAAAAATGATTGATTTTAACCATTTTAGCAAATCACAATATAAAACCAAGTTTTAAAACAGGGTTGGTGTTCTTATGAAGTGCTGACAAGTATCTCATTAGATTTAAGTTTGGAAATTTTTTGGTAGAGATATCTACAAAAATTACTTGAATATAACATTAGCTCTTATTTTTTTAATCTTTAGAATTTAAGGAAATATTCCAAGTAATCTAATGATTTATTAAATTTTACTACTTTGGCATTAAATTTACTATAGTTACTGCCCTTTTCTGATAATACCATGCACAAACACAAATCAGAATGTTTACAAAAAAAAAAAAAACTCAAAATTCTGTGGGGGGAAGAGGAGAATTGTAGTAAGCTAAGTCATTTTATGATTAGTAAAAATATTTCTTTATGTTACAATATCACATAACTGCTACAAATTAATACAAAATTTTAAAAGATCTAAAGCTGTATTTTAAAAAGAGGCAAAAGAAAGAAAGTAAGAAAAGATAACAGAGCCCATAATATAGCTTACTGATGAAAATAATTACAAGCTTTTCTAATTAAATAATGTCTTAGCCTTAATGCATTTTAAAAATTTTATTATTAAGAGCATATTTTCTGTAAAAATTCTCTATGGACGTGTTTATAACTAGTATAAACATTAAGTGGTACAAAAATAAATTTTTTGAAGTTTCATAAAAAAAAAAAACTTCAAACAAAAAAAACAAAACTGTTCTTAAAATAATTCCATTAATTTGTGAAATCCTGAGTTTCATTACAATCTAACAATTATTTAATTTTGGCACTAATTTCTTATATTAATTTATGGTCACTAGCTGACAAGAGAAAAAAAAAAGATATGAAGATTTGAAAAAGAATTATAAAAATATAAATTTTTTTTTAAAGTTTGGGACATGTTTTTTTTTGTGGATCTTTGGAGGCATATACATTCAAAGATTCACTATAATGATGAAAATACAAGATTAAAAACAAAAAAACACAAAACATAATCCTCAATCACCACCAAGTTTTATCATCAAAATCTTTAAGAGGATAGAATATTTTTGCTTATTAGATATTTTTTATTCTTTTTAAAACCATCAAAATTTATTTTCTTGGGGCAACAGGTAACTAGAAAAATTAAAAAAACATAATTGTCAGATTTTAATCAAACTCCCAGGACTTATTCACAAAGAAGTTAAATTATTTTTGAAAGTTTTTTTTTGTTTTTTACATCTGTTACCCTTCCTCTCTCACACACACACACTTATATAATTTTCTGAAATTGAAAAATTAATTTTTGTTTAGATTGATGTTTATATATTAGTAATAAGCAGAACTTCTTGGAGTATTTAAAAAAAAAATTTTTTTTTTGTGAAACAAGACTGAAAATCTGCTCTGAATCATAAAATAAAAAGTGCAATAAAACTAAGACATTATTTAATTAGAAAAACTTTTGTTTCTAGGAATAAAATATTATGGACATTACTGTCTTAAAAAAGAAATTTCCCATTATAGGTACCACCACTAATTTTTGATACCTTGATTCAAAATTATTTTTTACGAGTGAGAAAGGTTTCATTTTATCTTTAATTGAAGCTAAAGGATTAAAATTACTATTTGCAGTGATCAAAGCACTCTGGTGTATTTTAAATAGAAAATCTGCCATTTTCACACATTTGTAAACAAAAGTTAATTCTCATGACCCCATTATTATATAATTCTTAAGAATTATATAAAAATATATTATTACTGAATACTTAAGATTCATAAGTGTTCAGTAATCTTAAAAATGTAAAATATTCTCCATAATATAATTTTAGAAATTGACTAAATTTATGATAGTCATTTCTCTTATTCTATGAAAATGCTGTGACTGAAATACTTGAAAAAAAAAAAAAAAAAAAAGTGTGTGTGTGTGTAGGGCTCCACAATATTTTATATACATTAAAAATAAAAATTAAAAAGATTTGTATTAATCGTTTTGATGTTTGATTAGAAAATACTGTTTTCACTTAACAATAATCACCCAACCCAATGAAAGTAATGCAGAATTGAGATTTAAATAATTTTTTTAAATTTAAAAGAAAAAAAAAAATTCTTGTAAATATGCATTATTCATAAAAAAAATTCAAGACAATATCGTCCTTCATAAATATTTTTGAATCAATTTAAAGCTTTTCTAATTAAATAATAGTTTTATTGCATTATTTTATGATTCAAAGCAGCGTTTTAGGAAATGAGTAATAGTTTGAAAAAAAAAAAAAAAGTTGAGGGGTGGGGGTGATTAAATTTAATTTCTTTAAATTTCTTTGTTTTTTGTTATATATATAAGCAAAAAATTCTTTTGTGACTAAGTCTTGAAAGTTTCATTAAAACAGACAACTATTTGATTTTTGCAAGTATTTCTAAGTCAATGTGTTTTTTATTAGAAAATAGCACACAAAAAAACAACACTAAACATAATTACACCAACAGCTGATGCAAGAAAAAAAAAAAAATTTAACTAAAATTTCAAACTTGCTGGAAAGATGAAAACATTTCAAAACATTCTCTGGAGATAAAGTCTGGGCATTTTTTTCAATTATGCATTTTTATTTTAGTAAAAAGTGGAGGTATGTATACAATAATTTTTTTTTTTATAAAGTTTTAAATCTTAAAATTCTATATTAATTTATAGTGTTTAGGTGATATTGTTAATAAAAACTATATTTACTAATCTTAAATGGAAAAGCTCACTACAATTCAGCAACCTATAGTATTTTAAAAAATTTTGAATTTTTTTTTGTATGTAAATGTGTCAGTTTTTGAAAATATGGAAGTTTCATAAAACAATACATTCAGATAAGTGGTTAACTATAGTAAATTTAATGCTAAAGTACTTAAAAATTCAACATTAGATTTACAGAAAATCTTTTGGGGTAGTTAAAAACTATATTAAAAAAAAGAAAAAGTGTTACATTATTCATAAATTAATTTTTGCAGACATGACTTTCATAGGAAACTAGTTAAATTCTTGGCTGTCTATAAAAACACCTAACAATGTTAAAAAATACATTTCTGTAATATTTAAACTAAACTTAACATTTTCTTATATTTAAAAAAATCCTTCCCATTAACTTAAATTTATTAAATACAAATATTTTACTCATTAGTTTATTTATCTCAATAAGCTTGCAAATAAAAGAGTGAGAAGTCATAAGAGCCTTAAAATAGGTTTTCATTATTTTTTTTTTCAAAACCAAAATAACAATTAAAATTAAACATGGAGTTTAAAAAGTTGTTTGAATAGAATAAGAATAGAAATTAATCTTTAATAAAATAAGACAAGCTACCCCCTTTTTTTATAGTTTTTAGCTAAGACATAGACAGAGGAATGAGAACAATTTATCCGATCACCCCCCCCCATTCTCTGGAAGGTTACCCGTATCAAGCACTTGCAGAACACAGGTGAACATAAATGGCCGAAATAACTATGATAAATGATGGAGATCATAAAATAATCCGAATATAAATAAAGATTTCTTATTTCAGAAATTCAAACCAAACGAAATAATCTAAGTAACTAAAAATAAATGTCCATGCTGGATAAAATAGAGAGAAAGAGAAAACTGTGAGGGGAAATATGACATTTTAACATCCTGGCTAAAAGGAGACGGAATTTGACAATAGGACCATTTGTCTAGCGTCATGTGAATGAAGAATTCTAAACCATAAAAAGGAAAAAAGAGAGAGAGTGGGTGTGTGGTAGAGGAAATGACGGTAAAAGGAAGGAAATGATTCCATGAGATGGCATGTAGTTAGTGATAATAAGGATGATATTTGAACCAAATTTATTTAGCATCAATTTTTAGGTTGTAATTTTCAGATGTACAAGTATAAGCATTCCTCCAAGTCCAAAATGACTATCAATGTTATCCTCATTTGCTTACGATTACAAGTTAAATTAAATACTATATGAAGATCCTGAAAAAATCCAATCGCTAAAAAGTTGACGTTTTTGCATTCAGTTAATAAAAACTGCATAATTTTCACCTCGAGAAAAGAAAAACCCAATAACAAATAAGAAATTTTATAAACTTCAGTTAAAAAAAAGTAGTTAAAATATTATAAAAATATAAAAACATACTAGAAAATATACGTAAAAGAAATAGATATAAAAAAATTGAATTTTACGTATACGTAATAAAATTTACTGAAAATTATATTTTTATAATTATGGCAAGTAGCAGACAATGTATGTCAGCAAGTTATTTTTTTCGATTTTTAAAAAAAATTCTTTTACTTTGAGTAATGATCGAAAGATCAAATAGTGAATTTGGCATTTAATGATATGGATATGCATTTTTTGGAATGTTAAGAAACCCGGCAACATTGCGGATTTTAAAACCACTCCCCAGCTGTAGTAGTTGTAAGCAACTCTTGAGAAACTAGTTAATATTTTAACGTCTTTCTTCTCCCACTACTTCAAGAACTACTGTCTTACTTGTGGATGGATAAAAAAAAAAAAGTTGTAGCTGTGACTAGTGAAATATTCTAGGAATGTTTCAATACCCACTTCATTTAATTATCTAACGACCAGAAACATTCTTGAAGAAAGAGTAAGAGTAAAATCGTTAGAGAAGAGGGAGAAATTATCTTTAAGTGAACCACTTTGCTTCTCTTTCTCAGATGCTTATACTTGCAACTTGTCATTAAAAAAATATCTAAAATCTGACAATTTTCTAACTTGACATCTTGTGTAAGCAAATTTTCATTATAAAACTTTTTTTTTAAAAATTTTGAGAATCTTTTAATTTTAATGGAAATAATATTTAAGAAGAAATGAAGCTTTTTTTTTTTTAAATTTTAGTGATTAAAAACGAGAAAAATCTTAGAAGGGAAAAATTTGAATTTTGTTTGAAATGTAATGTACATTGTAGTAGTAAATTAATTTTTACGTTCATTAAAAAATAGAAAAAAAATAATCGAATGGAAAATGAAAGTATAATCGTCAACATTGCTAATAATTTTCTTCGGAAAATAGGCTTACGTTTCAGAAGAGTGACTAAAATATATATACGAATTACTTACTTGGACATTTAAAAAGATGCAATTAAAAGAACGAACTTCTAAGCAGATATTAAATTAAATACGAATACAATGTGTGTGTGTATATATATATATATATATATATAATTTTTTTCTACAATATTTTAGCTTTCCATCTCCCAATAAACTCCCAGTAAAAATTTCTGAAATAAACTAGGAAATTCCAATTTTGTGAGCCGGTGTTATTTTCAAATACATTGATTTTGATGGATTCATTGCGCTGAAAATTACGTTTTGCAAGTATACAATATATTTGCAAAATTATAATCATAAAAAAAAAATGCAATGTTTAGAAAAAACAACATTTTAATGCTACGTCAAATATTTCAAAGAAATTGGTAAACAAATTTGTAGGAAGGGTAATTAAACTTAAATTAAATACTAATTTAATACCTTTTTTTAACACGAGAAATGGAATATAGCTAGTTTTCATTTTCTTTAGCAAGCTATTTTTTTACAGAATCATTCCTTTCTCCTATCAAGACTAATATTTAAAATTTACTGTTTTTCAATCTAGAAGGTTCAACCAGCACTAGAATATGTCGAAAGATTCTATTCTAGACACAGTGACATCAGAAAAAAAAAAAAACAGAAATAAAAAGTTTATGACTAGACTAGAGTTCCTTTCTCCATTGTCGGCATTGCGTGCTTGACAACTGAATGGTACTTAAAAAAATTCAGCTGCTTTTTATTTTTAACTTTCATCTTTTCATTTTACTTAATCAGTTGTAGCTTATGTTAATTACAGCTATACACCATTACGTTAACAAAACATTTAATGAGTTTTATTTTAGGGAAAAATTATCTAGAAAATTACATTTTTGATTTAGGTCATTCATTTTTTTTTTTAATATCTTTTCTTAAATGCAGATGAAAAATAGGAAATATATAATAATATACAATATGGGTGAAATAATTATTTGGTTTTAGCTAAATATAAATGATTAATTATTTAAAATATGAATATATTTGTGATGTAATGTTGAATATCATCTGTGGATTCTATAATCAGGCGAAAAAAAGTGAATAAAAAAAGGGTGTAGTCAGTCATCTCAAAACATCATACACAAAAAAAAAAAAAATAAAGCTAAACATACAGAAAAATTAGAAACCTGAAATACAACTATGTTAGATAGGACAAAAAGACTTTCATTTTCAATATACATTCAAGAAAAAAATTGTTAGAAAGAGACAATCTTATTTTTACCCGTAGAGTGTCCACGGTAGCCATGATCACAGCTTTTTCTTTCTCTCTCTCTCCTTCTGTTAGTAAGAACAGACTGAAAAGAAGAGTCCGGGCTAAATGTGGTTCAGCCAATCAGCGACGTTAGATTACGTGTATGAGTGATGACTCAGAGAGTGGGGGTGGAGGGAGAGAGAGAAAGAGTGAAAGAATAGTTGTGAAGTAGCAGTAGCAGAAGTTGTTTTCAAAATGTTTCTCATCCCACTTTTTTGTTCTCTCATCAAATGATCACACACACACACACACACACACACACACACATATATACATGCGGCTTGAAAAAGTACGAGTAAAGTATATATGAAAAAACAATATAATTTTTATTGATGCAAAAAGAAGTAACGAAGATAAAAAATGCAGTTTATATAAGAATAATAAAAAAAAAAAGACAAAGCAAAATTGAGTATTCAAATTCGAGAGGGAAAGACTTAAAAAAAGCAGAATGAAAGATGTATGCTTCTTTTCTTTTTCTTCTTATATGCATGCACATGCACTGGTTTTAGTTCGATGACAAATAAAGAAACGAGAGCAAAGTGAAAGTTGGAAAAAATAATAACTGCGTGTGAGGGGAGGGCAGTATGAGTGTTCAATTCAATATGATTTAAATCAATTAAATAAAAAATTCGCAACAACCAAAAAATAAAACTAAAAATCTTCAATTCAACTCTGATATAAATTAAATGGAACAGAAGGTAACTATAAGTATGTGTAGTATTTTTAATAATGACTATTGTTGTAAGAGAAGAAGAGGTGTGTTATCGATCGTTTGCTGGCGTGCTGATATTTTTGTCCAATAAGATATGAGATAAATCGCCAGCCCGTAACAGGAGGAAGTAGGTCTTTCGGCGTACCTGTACTAAAACTAATAAATGCGTAGGTATTACACCTCTGTTCATTTGTTGCTCTGTCGTTAACCCACTGTGTAGTGTTGCAGTTCTTATCCGTTGACACGTGATACAGTTCGCTGTTAGGGACTCTGTTGAAATGGCTGAAGTTGCCGACAAAGGTGGGGGAGAGATAAAACATGTGGAGGACATACTAAAGTCGACCGAAAAGGATGACGTGAAGTTTAGATTGGTGGTCGGCTTGATCAAAGCAGACCAGGTGTCGAACAAAGATGTCGTCAACACTGTGTTACACTTGGTGAGTATAATGACACTGTCAACCCTTTTTTTTTTATTACTGCTGTGGGGCAATCATACGTGCACACCCGCAGTTTTATCAACTATCGTTCCTCCGGTGTTCACCTCTACCGCATTACCAACTTTTTTTTTTTTAAGAAAAAAAAGTCTCTTATCTTTCATTCATTCATCATGAACTTTTCTATGCTTTTTTTTTTATCGCTTAACAATTGAAGTTAAAAATAAAAGTAATGTCTTTGCATTTTTTTTTTTTTACATGGGCGCGGTTGCCTATGGGGTAAAAAAAAAAATCAAAACAAATTTTATTTTTATGTGATCTTTATTTTAGACAGATTGATGCCCTATCTTCTTGTATTTAACGAAAAATTAATAAAAAATTTCTCTAGTTTATGTGGGTTCGGTTCGGTATAAAGAAGAAAAAAAACAATTGTTACAAATTGTTTATTGAACCGTATTTGAACGTCAACTTGTGGTTTCTGATTTTTGTTTAACATAACAAGTGTAATATACTATAAACATACAATAACTGAAATATTCTTAATCGTTTGAATAATATTGATTCTGTGTGTAGAGAGGGTGGTTTGTGTTGGCCTTGGATACCAACCAAAGCAGAAATTGATTGATCCACCAATACGCCATATCATTTTTTTACGTGGTGACACTTTGAATGTCATTGTGAATAAGACTTATTGAATAAAAGGTAGATAAAATGAAAATTATTTTACGTACGAATAGCATCATAATGTCATATTGAGTGATTATATTGAGTCCATAAGGCTTATATCATTAATTTTTACTTTTTTAGTACCTCAAATTTGATTTTTTTTTCTTAAGGATTGAAAAAATGAAGTTACGCAACAAAAGGTGTACACAACACGAATAGTTTACCAAATAAGTAATTAAAAATCAGGGTTTGTTCTTAAACTTATGTTTGATAACTGAAAATGAAATGTTCTTTCAGTAAAGGGTACTAAAAAGTAGACACGGAAGGAGTCTTAGTATCAAACAATATCATCATTCAATATTCTTCTTTGAGAGCTTGAGTTTGTTTTTTGAGGTTTTCGATTAGGGACGTTCATTTTTCTTTCTTTTTTTTAACCTTTCTGTGACACCCTAAAAATTTTAAATTGTAAAATAAAGTAATCTTTATAAATTGTGTTAAAATGAAATTTCATGAGTTGTTGTGAAACTTCAAAATTAAATGTTAGTGTTACTGTTGTTAAAATAAATGAAAGCATTAGGAAGAGAATGTTTTCTTCAACAGGTATTTTTATTTTTGAGTCCTATGCACATATGTTTGTAAACAAACATTCATAATTTGAAAATTCTCAAGCTGTTTTTTTTTTTTTTTTACCAGTTGAATTAAAAAATGAACAATGTACGTCTGTTTAGTTTGCGTGTTTAACTGCTAATTTCAATTGACACTGTAGGCCATCTACACAGTAGACACTTACAGTCCACAATATTCAATGATCCATAACGATGACCCTTTAAATTTTTTTCGTAAACAATTGTTTTTATAGGCTTTTTGTAAACTAGAAATTCGACCAATGAATTTTAAGTGTCAAGTCATGTGATTGCGTCGTCTGCTTTTTTCTTTTTTTTTTTTTTTTGTTGCTAACAAAATTATCGTCTGCTTATTTAATTTTAATGTTTCGCCGGTTATTGAAGATTTCTTAGTTGATACAATTCAAATTCATTAAGGTTTTTACGGATAATTTTACATCAGTTAGTCTACTAAAGTATCTTATTTTTATGCCTAAGAAGTTAAGAACAAAAAACACTAAAAAAAGGTATATCATCCATTTCCATTATCAGCTGTCGTGTCATAAAGTAGATGAATGGGGATGATAAAACATGAGTGACCAATGATCCGTGATTAAAACATTTAGACGTGGCTGAAAACTGTGCTCATTAATGTTATTGATGACTATTAAAAAAAATAAAGTTATTAACTTAAAGAACATTAGAGAACGATATCGGGGAAAATTTTATGACAGTGGGAAAAAGTTTGTGATGCATTTCGTCCTTTAGGACTTCATCGGTCCCATGAAGTCCTGCAGGACGAAAAACGCATCACAAAACTTTTTCACACAAAAATTTCCCTATATTGTAAGTTTTTGGTTATTAAGCTCTACTCTGTATCGCGCACTCTTTATGCTTGAACAGTGAATTTTTTACGTGTTCTTTCACTTAGTTATGTGTTCTTTTTATCATATGCTTCTTATGCTATATATGGAAGCGACTGAAAGTAAATGAAATCTTTTTTTTTTTTTTAATAGACGATAATAATCTGTTCAAGAATTTAATTGTCGACGTTTACTAAGTGTAGCTTTGTTCTGACAGAAAGCCACAGTTCTTGCCAGTAAGGATCAAACTATAAAAGTTCAAATTGCTTTCCCATACCAAGTTGTAGCGCCTCAGGAATTAAACAGCTAGTTTTTTTTTGTTTTTTTTTAATATTCTTGCATCAATCCACTGGAAAATCGGTATTTGCTTTATGAACTAACTAATTTTCTTTAAATTAGTTTGGCTTTCGGTTATATATTATATTTTTTTAATTAATCAATGCGGACATAAGAGTTTAAATTTATTTTTGATTTGATTTACTTTAAAATTAGTGAAATATTTTTTTACTTGTACGGATTTATTTTTTTATACATTTTTTGAGATTTTCTTCAACACATTTTCTTTACTAGTTCACTTTTACAAATGAAAGTGCATCGTGCAATTTTGAAGTTTAAACAATTTTTATAAAATAAAATCTGAACAAACATCAACTTATTCAGAAAAATTACACAATATATAAAAATGAAATCTTATTTTTTCATTTCTTATTTTTTATTTGGGTTTTCTGATTTTGTACCAAGAAAAAACATCAGCATAAAAATGAAGCAGAAACAAAAACATTTGCAGCAAATTGAAATTCAAAAATCAAAATGTAAATAGACTAATTATTGAGCTCATGTTTAAAGTGAACAATTAATCTAAAGTATTTTTATAAATACTTTAAATTAACTGTTCAATTTATAAACATGAACTCAATAGTCTCTTTTTATTAGTCTTTAAAATTGTCATAACTGAAAATTTTCAAAAAACAAATTAATACTAGGACCACAAATAGTAATAATTTTTATTTACTTTTTTGCTTTTTTTTTTTTTTTTTTTCGTGCAAAACAAAGTAACAAGATTTCTATAAAAAGATCAAATTCTCCCAATAGAAAGTATCTTAATGACTGGTAACTCAATGCCATAAATATTTCTGTACATATTTAAAATAAGAGTAATAATATTTAGACAGCCGGAACAGACCAAGAAATTCTCAAAATAGCTGGAATGCTTTGGAATTTGAAATATAATCTAAAACTATTAGCTATTGAATTCATAAATAAATACTAAGATGGATACTGAAAAAGTTGAAGTATAAGGTAGTGTTAAAAAAAAGGCAATAAAAATTTGGTGTCTTGATTGCAAAAAAAGGCAATAAAATTTTGGTGTCTTGATTGCAAACTTTAAATATTACCTTTACTTGTATGAAAAATGTTTTACTAGAAATTTTTTTTTTTTTTTTTTGTGCAATATTACACACATTTTATGATTTATTATTTTATAAAGCTAAAACTCATCCCTTTTGGTTTGAGAAACTGAAGCAGTTGATAGTAAACTAGTTTCAGACTTTAATATTGTCAAATGTTTGTTTATGAGTGGTAGAATAGCGTGTGTTATAAATAAATTTTCTAAACATATTATTTTGGCTTTAATTTCAGGTGAAAATAAGGACAAAAATTGTTCAACATTTGGATAATTTTTTTATTATGCTAAGCTTTCGGCTCACATGAGCCATCTTCAGAGAGGTTCAGGGACGTTAAAGACATCAAATTAATTCAAAATGAAATAAAAGTTAAAATACGATGTTTAGAACGCCTCATGATTAAACATAATAGACTTTTAGACATTCATTGTCTGTTATATTTAACAATATATGTTTAGAAAATTATCTGCTATTTTGATGCACTAATTAATTTTTTTTTGCTTTAAATATATTATATTGCCGGATATTCTCATTAATTATCCATCAGTGATGTCATAGTTTTTGTTTCTGAAAAATATATCAATTTGGCTATTGACTTAAGGAATGCAACAAATATCTCTCTTGTTATGTTTATTTGTTTTCTTTTGATATCTTTTTGTAATAAATGCTAAAACTGCTTATCTAAGGTCATTTAATATTATATATTTTACAATATCTGGAATCATAAAAAAATATTTACTTCAAGTGATAATAGCTGATGTGCAATCTTTCATGCTACTTTGTAGTTAAATTTACCTATAAAATTAATTTTAAGATAATCTCTCCTGATTAAAAATTTCAGAAAAAAGATCTCATTTCATTCCAAATGTTGTTTAAAGCAGCAACAACAACAACAAAAAAAAAAAACAGTTATGTGTGCTTTCAAAACAAAAGCTTTTAAAAATATTTTTAAGTTTTAATATGCTTCATAAATATTTAATGGGAATATATTATCAGAAGATAGTTTATTATTTGGGTTATTTTTATTTTAATTTTATTTTTTATTTATTTTTTTAATCGTATCACCCTGAGCAAGGTAGTAACACCACTGATGTGCAGGGGGCTACGTAATAGTGAAAAGATTGGAAAAGAGCCAGAAACTACATCATAAACAGGGAACAAGGGATGAGCCTCTTAACCTGTTCAATAGACGAGGGTGGAGTGTGAACCTTGCTTAACATTCAGTTATTTACTGTTAGTCTATATTCAAGTGTGCATAAAGCATCTGTGCATTGTCTTTAAAATTTTAAAATGGATTCGATCTGTACAGAAATGTTTATCATCTGACTGCACATGTATTTTTCTCAGGAGATTATCATTAACTTTTAGAACATTTCATAGCTGTTTTTTTCTTTTGCTAATTAGTATCCCAATATTTAAACTGAAAATTATAGTAAAAATACTGTTACTATGAAAACTAGTGTTGCTTGCCATATGACTGTTTTAATAAGAATATAATTTCCTCATTTTAATGTTTGGTCATTTTTGGTCATCCATATTGCCAAATACTAGTAAAATTAAGTAGGCTTTCATCAATTGTGAGTATGGAAAAGTGGTTCAAAACTCACTTGATTGAACTGATTTGCCAGCTTAACAGGTACCTACTGTATTATAAACATTTATTTCCTACTAAGTAAAAAGTAATAACTTTTCAAAAATGGTTTAGTTGGAGTGAATTTAGCGATGATAATAATCATGGTAAAATATTGAATTAAACAATGTAGATTTTGCTTAAAATATGCAAAAGTAATTTTTCTTTTCATACACTTTTATTTGTATATTTTGACATTATGTATATAAAACATGAAAGATCTATTTGGTCTACTATATTAGATTTTTTTTTTTCCCATCATTTCATCCCAAGCAAGGCAGGACTGCCACTAGTGAACAAGAGGAGAAATGACTGGGTAAAGGGAGTATTGAAGGATAAAAGATGAACAAAATTCAAGAAGATAGGTGGTAATTGACATTGCATTTTTTTTTTTTTATTGTAGCTATCAGGGAAGTAAATGGAAGGGAGTTCCACATGCTGGAAATATGATAAAAAAAACTGTTGTAGTAGAAGTGGTGGTAATATTTTACTATTTCAAAATTAAAAGGGTGGGACCTAGATGCCAATCTAGAAGCATGCATAAATTCATGTGGTTGGAACATCAGGAACAAAGAGCTCATTAGAATAGTAGCCATGAAATTATTTGAAAAGTTGGTGAGAAAGTGACTGAAGTTGATGTTAAGTCAAGATCAGTTACATTGCAGATCCTCATTAATAAATGTACAAAATGGATTCTGACAAGAAAATCTTTCTAGCCCAACACAGTTACCTAACCCTCCTAGCAGTAGATATGAAAAAACATAACATATCTTTTGTACATTACAAAGCAAGATGTGTGTGTATATATATCCCGTAGACTTACATGTCATCTTTCTGATCAGAGTACTATTAAACAACATTTCTCTGAAAAACATAAACATGTAGGTAATATCAGACAGATTTTGGTCAACAATACGGTGATCCTTACTCATACACACAGTAAGAGGAACCTGCAGATATTGGAGGCCATGTACATCAAATCAAAACAACCAACACTCAATAAAATCAACTTTAAAACAGGAAATAACATATTACATTGCATTTGACTAGATGGTTTTGTTGTCATTTCGCGCTATCCCGCGGTGTGATGTCATAAAACCGCATCGCAAACTTAAGAACTGCGTTTATTATTTTTGGTAACTATTGCCGTTGCCAAGCGGAGTTTTATGTCAACACAAAATAAAATCGTTGGTGATGGTGGATTTTATAATATTTCAGTTTAAACTACCTCTCTGAAGATGGCTCATGTGAGCCGAAAGCTTAGAAGAAAACCAATAAATAATTATCCAAATGTTGGAGAATTTTTGTCTTTATTTTCAACTGAAATTAAAGCAAAAATACGACGTTTAGAACGGCTCATGATTAAACATAATAGACATTCATTGTCTCTTATATTTAATAGCATATGTCTAGAAAATATATATATATATATATATATATATACACACACCTCACTGCATGTAGTGTGGGTATAGAAGAATCCAAAGGAGTATCCTGTACATACGGTGGTAGGATAACTCTTTAAGAGAGCTCTAAATATATATGTATATAAATACATATAGAGCAAATATAAGAAAAATTAAGGCACACATTATTTCATGGTAAGTCGGAAGTGTACACCTATTTCAGGCAAACCATCATCAGCTTCTGTCTTTATTTTACAAAGGATTTTATACGAATTTGTGCAAAATCCTTTGTAAATCTATTCCTATAAATAAAAAAAAACTAAAGAGGTAGGTTTCTTTTTTTAAGAAATATTAATATACTGAATTTTAATTTAGGAAATTAAATATTTTTGTATTTGTATAATTATTTATATAAAAATTTTCAATGAGTAGTAAAGTGATTAATTTCATTAGTAAATAACCTCATAAAAGATGGGAATTTTTTTTTTTTTTTTTATAAAGGAGGTACGGTGGAGTAATAAATAGTGGTTACAATTGAGGAATTGGTTCATTGCATTCACTTTTTCACTCATACCCTTGGAAAAGGTATGAACCTATCTCTTCTCTCTCCAGGACAGACTGTCTCATAGCCTTGGGTGGAAATATGTTTAGAAGAACTCTTGATTCAAAATCTTTAACTATGGATTAAATAGCATCACCAACCTGCAGTTGGTCAAGTGTGGTGAGTACAGCTACACCCATGAAGACCTGTGCACTTAGAGAGGGGTTCTAACAGGATAGTGTTGATATTTTTTTTTTTTTTTTTTTTTTTTTAATCTCTTAGGTGCTGGGGATTTTGTTGATTGTGCTGATAACTTTTCTGCACTTTCTTTTGCATATAGTAATTGATTTTAGTTTAGACAGTGTATTTTATGAATATTCTATATAATACATTTTAGCTGTCATTATATAATTTAAATTTCTCTTTTCTTTTCCTTCTTTGGTTGTCTATTGAAAAACAAGTAAATGGAGTGATAGACATAAAAAATATAATTATAATATCTACATCATTTAAAAAAAATTCTTCAAGGATGTATGAACTGGGTTAATATTTTCTAATAATCATAATAGTTCACATTTTATTTTATTATTTATTTTAAGAACCATTACTGATGAGAGAGAAGAGTAATCTGGAGGACAGTCAGTTAAGTGCCATACGTGATACACGCTTGGATGATTATGTCTCGGAAGAGACATGACTGATTGGGCAGAAGATTATCCCGCAGTAGGTTGCCCTCGCTTTCTGCAGTAGACTGGTTGCCAGCCAAGGCTATAGAACCCAATCTGTCCTGTTATTTAACCCATAACTGGAGGGAAGAGATGGATTATTACCTTTCCCAAGGATATTTGTGCGTAAGTGAATAGGACAGTAGATAGCTATAAACATTACATTTAAATTTTTGGAAATTAAAGTTGGTTGGATAGGGAGTTTGACACTTGAGAAAAACTGTTAGCATAGAATTCATGGCTACATCTAGCCAATTCAACTGTAAATTGATGAGATTTCTGTGCTAGTCTAGTACTATTCTTAAGTTCAAAAAGTTTAGGTACCATAGCAAACAATTACCATTAAGTATTCACAGAAAAGGCACAGGGAAGCAACCTTATAATGGTGGAAAAATGCTCTTTTACTGTAAAATGAATGCTGAGAAAGTTCAGAATAATTTAAAATAAGAGTAACTAATTCTGAACTAATCTTTAGATAATTTTAACTAAACCAAAGTGTATACTAACTAAACTAATTTTAAATTTGTTTAATAGTTCAAAAGAAAATATTAACCAGGTTTTTAAAAAAAAATCAAACAATTTTCATGGTGTTAATCTTTTTTATTTTATTTGATTAATTCATTCCTATTGGAAATGTCAAGTTAATTTAATGAGAAAATATTTGGCCACTATTTATCAAGCCTAGAGAAAAGGCAAATGCTGTTTCCAAATTTCTGGCAGTGAACTGCATTATGGTGCTCAACTGACCTTACACTACTGTAGTCAACAATAAAAAAAACAACATGCATGCATGAAATTAAAAATATAAAATGACAATTTACCCATCGCAACCTGTACTTAAATGCGACTTGTATTTTTGTTTTAGAGGTGGCGTTAAAATTGATCTAAAAATAATAATCCTCATTTGTTGTTGCATTATAGTGTTGCCATTATATTTGATCTACTAATACTTTTTACTATGAAAAGAATTTCTCTTTTCTGAAAGTATCCCTCATTATATATCTTACAGACTACAAATCATTGCCATTAGATTAAAATGGCTTCTGAGGTCATCATTAATCTTTATTGACTAATTTTTGTTTTGTAATTTTATAAATCATTGTTATGATGAATTTTATACAGCTATCATTTTTATTATTTGTCTTGATATCAGGATTATTTTTTATTTTTTTAATGAATAACTTCCATTTTAAATTATGTTCCATATTTTATTATACCTTTTAAGTGTTTTCTATCATTAAATAATTTGTGATATATACTTTAAATACTCAAAACAAGCTTATCTTTAAATAGCTAGTAGCTTTTAAATATTGATTAGTTATGGTCTTTCTAGGTATGTTTGCAAGTTATGTGAAGTAGGTCAAAAAACTTTTCCCTATCTCTGAAAATAAGACCAAATCTCAAATTTTCCTTATTGGTAGGACCAAGGAATAAAGTATAGCAGTCCAGCAAATTACTAATTAAGGAAGAACTGATTATTTAAAATATTATTTTCTCTCAAAATTTACTTTTTTTTTTTAAAAACTTATTTTAATTTTTTTAATTTTTTTATTTTACACTGGCAATTCTTTTTATTACTATATATCTTTAACTTGAAATTGATTATCATCTGTATATTGAATACTAATGCCATATCTGGTCTTGTACTCCTGCTGTACATCTTGAGATTCTGAACAAAATCCAAAGGAAGATCTGCAATATAATCAATCCCAACCTGGCAGCCTGCCTTAAGTCGCTTTCTTGCCAATGTTTTTTTTTTTTTCTTTGTTTTTTCTACAAGTATTTTCATGCCAACTGCTCTGACGGGCTCTTTTTTTTTTCTGGTTCCCCAACCACATGTATTTATGATAATAACAAGAAAGATGAGGACAATAGTCTGTATATTCTTAATATAAATAATCTTTGTTGCTGTTTCTAGTCAGCTACTTCTGCTAGTCATTTTGAAGTTCTCAACAAAATCCAAAGGAAGATCTACAATATAATCAATCCTGACCAGGTATATCAACTTCAGTCACTTTCTCACTGATATTGTAGGGATTCCGTCTGTCTTTTCCGCAAATATTTTAAGGGCAACTACTCTGATGAGTTTTTTCTTTTTTACCTGGTGTCCCCAAATACATAAATTTAAGCATGCTACTAGATTTCAAATTCCAGCTGAATTCTTTGCATTTACTTGGGAAAGGTATTAATCCATCTCTTCCCTCCAGTTATGGGTTAAATAACAGGACAGATTGGGTTCTACAGCCTTGGCTGGCAATGAGTCTACTGCAGAAAGCAATGGCAATCTACTGTGGGATAATCTTCTGCCCAGTCAGTCATGTCTCTTTCGAGACATGATCGCTCAAGTGTGTATCACGTATGGCAGTTAACTGACTAGATTGGCATCTAGTTGCAATAATTAAATGCAACTACCATTTCTACACCAGCAATTTTTCTCACACTTTTCAATTGTGAAATTCCCTTCCATTTTCTTGCTTCTCTGAAAAATTTGATCTTCAAAAATTTAAATTTAACATCAACCACCATCTTGTCTTCTTGAATCCACTTTTGTCCTTTCCTCAATCCTTCCTAATCTGTTTTCTTAGAACTTTAAAATACATTCAATGGGTATAACTATTTGATTAAACAAAATTTGATAAATTAGAAATTAATGATAATTTTAAAGTTAAAACATTTATTTTTATCATAATGTTCTCATCCAAAAATTCTTATTTTTGAATATTTGTACAAAATGTCTAAGGAAAGATCAGTACTTAATTGCTTACAAAAAATATTCAAATAACTATGTATTGTATTATAAGGGTTTGGTTCATGTAAATAAATTTTATTTAATTAATATACCAGTTCAAAATTGTGAATGATTAGGTCCTAAACAGAGGATTTCACTTTATCCTCTACTGCCTAGTGAAAATTGTCATGGAAGCCTAGGTATGTACTAATAAATTCATGAAATAGTAAGATGCTGATAATTATATAATTTATTACATAGCATTTGCTCAAATTAATTGTACATATGAGGGAGACTAAAGAATTGCTTGATTGAAATATAGAAACAGGGTAATAAGTTCACTTTTTCAGTTTAAATTAAATATTGTAAGTTATAAGAATTGTTACAATTAGCTTATCTTTTAAAGCAAATATATTAGTTTGTAAGAATATATTTAGATGAATTTAGTTTTAAACAATTGGTTAAGAAAATGAAATTGGCAAACCAAGTTCAAATTTTGACCAGTTTTTACATTCACTTTGTTCTAGTATAACCTTGTGTAAGGCATAGTTTTCTTTTCTTTTATCACTAGAGTGAAGTGAGCTTTATATCAATCTAAGACAAATCTAGATTAAAAAATTGAAAGTAGAAATAGTTGTAGCAATTTACAATTCATAGCTATTTAAGAAAAAAAAATACTGTAGAGCCATGCTTTCTTAAATACAGAATAGATATGGTTTTGAAAAAAAATGTTAGCTTATGATTATGGTTGGTTTGGTTACATTGAATTAACATTATTAAAAGATGCTTATTATGAATATAATTTTTTTATGTATGTTAAAATTATGTTGTAAGTACAAAGAAATATCAGTCTGCAATACTGTGTATTTTACATTAACATTTCAAGAAATCTTTTAAATTTGGGTTTGAGATCTTAATCTTCATGTGCCATGTCTCTTCAGTACATAAGTGATCAGACTTTTACTTGCCCATATCCCTTGTCACTTTCAGTTAAAACTTTTTGAAACAAAAACAAAAAAGCATATAAAATCACCTGTTTATAACATTTCTTGTATATCAAAAAAGGTGATGGTTATTTAGACTTCTCAAATGAACTGATTAAAAAAAAAATTTAAGCTTATATATAGTTAGATTTTAATAAATTAAAAAATTTTAAATAAGTTCATTTGAGAACTTTAAATAACTGTTTTTTTTTTTGTTTTTTTTTTTTGTGGGATATAGAACAATCTTCCTCTCTGTGCCTTGTCCTTTCAGGATGTAGACAATCATGGCCTTCCATGTCTCCTTATCCCTGGTGGCTCTTAGCACGCATTCTCCTGTAACATTTCGCAACCACCGTTCTGTCATCCACCTGCTCAGGTCCTTCAAATATGTTATCTGCTGCTCTCCTCTTTATCTGGCCTGTTAGTATCTGGTTCTCCAAGCCCTCTTTTCTCATTGCATGTCCCAGGAACTTCAGTTGTCTCTTCCTGATGATCATAAACAAGTGATTTGATATCTCTGTATTTTGTTTTTGTTTTTGTTTTAGAAAGCTTTAACTTAAAAACAAACTACTCTATTAACTGCAGGGGTGGGGATATAATGAATTTAAAGTGAGATTTGAATATTAATATACTCGGTTAAATTTGTATATAAGATAGTATAGCATGTTTACTAAGCCCACTATCTTGTCTTGCCATTAGGAGACATCATATAGAAAATAGTAATGAAAAAAAAAAATGCTTAATAGCATTAATGTACTTTGTACATATTTACCAAGTTCATAGCTTTGTGTCTTTTTATATTGTGGAGTAATGGATATCAACTCAAAATGAGAAATCAGAGCTAAGTTTAAATTCTAGTCAAATTCATTTCATTCACTTACGCACAAATACTCTTGGGGAAAGGTATTAATCCATCTCTTCTCCCTCCAGCTATGGGTAGAAGAGCAGGACAGATTGGGTTCTATAGCCTGGATTGGAAAGTGGTCTACCGCAGAAAGTAATGACAACCTACTGTGGGGAAATCTTCTGTCTAGTCTTTCATAGATTGAAAGGCATATATCACATACAGCAATTAGCTGATCCTCTTTTTAGGTTGTAGGCAATCATGGATCTCCACAATTTCCTGTTTGTATAACTCTTTTTACTGTCCCTGTTCTGTAAATCACAAAACCCCAATAAATTACTTTTTAAAATTCTCTAGCCCCTCCCCCTTTTTTTAAAAAATTCACTTGCTTCTTATTGTAATTATAAGTTTTATTATTCCTCTTTTCTTCAAGATTTCATCTCTTGCATGTTCTATTTATGGTATTCTTACCATTTGTTGATAGAATATTTCTGTTGCCTCAAATATCTTCAGCTGTAAGTAAATTGTTTAGAATTTATTACCATATAGATAAGATGTTATATAACAGTTTAGTACTTACATAACTTTTTTTTTTTTTTTTTCTTGCAAATTTTTCTTTTGCTGGTATTTTCCTATGTCAAAGTCTTCTGCTTAGCTTCTGGAAGATATCATTTTGTATTCCTATGTGTTAATTGGATTTCCATATCACATGTTTTTGTCATCTTTAAAATAGTACCTGCTTAATTTTGACATTCTAAATATATTTTGTATCTTGGGCTCTTGTTGTTAATCTAATAACTAAGATAGAACTTATATATATATATATATATATATAATTGGAAAATTATAGTAAAAATAAACAAATGGATAACTTAAGAACTTTCTCAAGTTATTGAGCCTTATGGCTACATCCACATTGAAACACCAATCCCTTTACAAAGTTAAGCAGTGTTTAGCCTGGTCACTACCTAGATGGGTGACCATTTGGAAATACCAAATGCTGGAAGCTTGGATGTTCACATGATATAATGGATAATGGCTTGGAATTGTTAATCAGAAAGTAGTTCCAATTCCAGTTGGGTTTGTTATTTATTTGCACACAAATACCCTTTAGAAAGACATGAATCTACCTATTCTCTCCAACTATACGTTAATTCGTAAATTTTGTTTAAATAAAATAATCTTAAAAAAAAAAAAATATTGAATACAAAATAACCCATAGAGGTTGATATGCTGCTAAACAACCAACCAATCAAGTTATAGATATTTTGGGATAAAGCTCATGTTTCTTACTGGCCACTGTCAAAGTTGACCATAGTCCAATAGGTTTTTATATTTGATAAGATAGTTATGAGAGAGTTGGTTTGCTTATTTCATCAACTAAGATGGTTATTATTTAGCAATGTTTTTAAGTTTTCTTTTATTTAATGAAAGTAATTGCAAGTACAATTGAGGATTTTTTTTTTTTTTTTTAAATGATCCACGTCTTTCAAAGGATGGTTAGAAATAAATTGGATTATGTAATTATTAAGATTGCACTTTTTATTGCATCTTAATACTTGCATCTACATGTATATTGACTTCTTTTTTTTTTCTTTTTTTTTTTTTTTTTGTTAGTTCTGCTGAAAGCATTCATTCTCATTACATCACCAGTTAAGCTGTGATGAGCCTACTTATTACTTAGATCAATGTCTTTCAACCTTTTATCTTATGACACACTTGAACCTAGAGTTGAACTAAACCTCTGTGGTACACTTAAATCATGGAGATCAAAAAAGAATAAAAAATACTGTACTATTTATAATTTATTTATTAACAAAAATAAAACAATTTATAATAAAAAGATAATTGAAATTCCTGAAACCTTTTTGTTCGATATAATTTAACCTTTTAATAAGCTTGATTTTTATTTTTATTTTATCTTGCTTTTTTTTTTTTTTTTTTTAAGAACGCTGTATCTTTGCAAACTTTTGGATAGAAATAATTGTAAATTTTTTAAGGATTCTAACCATGATTGATTTGTTTTTATTATTTATTGCAGTAAAGTTTGCTTTTTGTTATTGAAAATAACAATAATATACATTTATTATAACAATTATATAAACATTTTAAATAGGTTTAAATTTTTATTTGTACACTTACTCTGATTTAAATTTTTTTTAATTAATGGCCTTTGAAAATTTTCATGTAGCACATGGTTTGAAAAATCACTGGATTAGATGAATGACTGTAGAAAAGCATAAGCAACCTGAGGCCTGTGTGTCAGATTAAGGAAAGCTTAGTAAATAAAGATTCATAGAGGTATATATGTGTGTAAAGCTATGACTGATTTAAATTAAAATGACGAAACATAGGAACATTTTTGATAAACAAGTTGAAAAAATATCCATTTATGTAGTTTATTTTTGTAACTATAGATGTATTTTTTAAAGTTACTTTCCTTTATTTCTATATTGAGATACTTTTTCATTAGTATCCTTGATTAGTTATTTCTTTTCAGTATTAGTGTTTTTTTGTTTCTTTTTCCTAAACTATTCATAACCAAATTATATCATTTTTGTTCATAAACTATTTATGTAATTATGCTCTTATAAATGCATAACTAGAAGAAAAAATTTTGTGCACTTTATAACAATCTCAGAAACAGCATACAGCTAACCTTATGATTTTTTTTTTTTTTTTAATACAGGTAGTTGTAATACACTTAAAAATTTACTTTTAAAATTAATTTTTAGATTTGCAGTTTGAATTCATTTTGGGTATAATATATTAAATGATATAAGCTTTATTTTAGGTGTAACATAGATATCACTGACAAACTACAGTGAAAAGACAAGCACAAAGATTAAAATATTAAATGCATTCATTCTACCATAATAGCTGATTACATTTACACATTGTACATCAGAAAATTTTATTGTCATTAGAAAATATATTACTAGGCATTTGGCAAGTAAATCCAATAATTCATTATGATTATGTAAATCAGTTTTAAGAATTTTTTAATGTTTAGGTTGTACAAAATGTATATTATGGGAATTGTTTTGTATAATATTCTCTTTAAATAGATATGGTTATTTTGATTTCTTTTGCTTAAAAAGAAATACTAGAACTAAGGCATTCACTTTGGTACTCCAATCTTATCAAATTATCCAAAAATTATTTTTTGTATCCATTTAATTACATTTATTTTCTTTCCTTCCTTTATTACTTTTCATTTAACTTACAATAGATAGTTGATTTTCTAAGTGCCACTTAGACGTGGCATAAGGCCGAGAGTATGGGGCACCCAGTGAGTACAACTCGCTATGTAGTTGTAATAGATTCTAACACAAGATTGCTAACCATTATACTACATCAAGGTGCCAACTTACAATAGATAACACATTTTTTATTTTTATTTATTTAAAAATTATTTTTTATTTTATTTTATTTTCAACAAATACAGGGTAGTTATGTATGATTATCTTACTTTTCTTGTTTTATAGTAGGAATTTTTTTTTTTTTTAATGAATGAATATAGTCTTCAATCCAATAAGCTTTTAGAATAGATTTTAATTCCAGTATTTTTTTTCTTGTGGTTACTAATCTAAATATAGAAAGCTCTTCATTTATTATAAATGCAAAAATCTTGTACTAGAAAAATAGAACATTTATGTTCAAATTTGTCACTAATTTTGGGGACTAAACAAATCTCAGGGTTTGAATAATCTTGTTTGATATAGAACTCTGCTTAATTACTATTTAAAAGTTCTATACAATATTCAATCCTTTTATTTTATATGAAAAGATGAGATTAACTAATTTAAAAATTGAGATTAGCTAATTTTGTAAATTGAAAACTTTTACTCTTCTATATTTATCAGTTTAATTCCAAAAATGTGTTTGAAACTTTAAAATAACAATTTATACAGTTTGTATTTTTTTGTTTCTTTTCAATAAGTTTACAACTGAAATTAAGTCAGTGGTCACAATGAAAATATCTTATTAAATAAGCAATTTTAAGTGTTTGTATTATTCGGACTATTGTTTTCATCTTTGTTGCCATTTGTACAATGTTTTGGCCATTGTACTGTGCGTTGTGGTCCAGTGGATATCGGCTTGGAACAAGAAGCCGGGGAGCAGAGTTTGAATTCCAGTTGAATCCATTGTATTCACTTACGTGCAAATACCCTTGGGAAAGGTATTAATCCGTCTCTTCCTTCCAGTTATGGGTTAAATAGCAGGACAGATTGGGTTCTATAGCCTTGGTTGGCAACCAGTCTACTGCAGAAAGCAATGGCAATCTACTGTGGGATAATCTTCTGCCCAGTCAGTCACGTCTCTTTCAAGACATGATTGCCCAAGCGTGTATCACGTATGGCACTTAACTGACTGACTGACACTCAGGTCTTCAGGTACTAGGAATTTCAAACTGAACCCTTTAATCACTGGGGTATATCATTCTCATCCCTTACATAGTAGTGCCTCTTTTGGAAGTCCTGAGTTGCATTAACCCTACAGTTTGAAATTCCTAGCACTTGAAGAAGGCCGAGCGTACAATGGCCAAAATGTCATACAAATGGCAACAAAGATTCAGACAATAGTCTGAATACTGTATATACTACCTCCATCTCAGAAATATAGACAAATACTAAAGCAATTTTAAATTTGCATAATATATTAGTTTTTTTATTTCTTCCTTAAATTTTCTTAAATGTGGTTAGTATACTTTTAGTTTAATACCATTTTAATTTCCTTTATTTTTTATTTCTGTCCACTACAGGGGAGTACATAGGGATTGTAACATAACTAAATTTATTGTACATAGACCTTTTAAAGTTTACATATCTTAGTTTGGTCCTTATATAGTTACATAAAGATGGCACATGACAAAATTTGGACCCAATCAAATTATTAGTTTATAAATTAAGTGAAGCTACTGTTGCAAATTTTCAAAACAATGAAAAAAAATCTGAATTTCATTTGTTGATAAAGCATTGCTTCCTGATGAGGAAAGATACTGTTCAAGCAAGTAACATGTGATAAGTGTTATTTGGACTCTGCTCTGTTGGAAACAGCAGTTAAGAGGTGGTATGCTGACTTTAAACAGTCAAATGATGTGAATTGGCAGTTGTCATGGAAAGCAAAAAAGAAATCCACAAACTCGTTTTAGCCAAATGTAAATTGAAATTGGGTGAGATAGCAAAGGAGTTAGCCATATCAGAAGGCAGTGTATTCATCATTTTGCATAAACATTTGCAGTGTTCAAAGTGGGTGCCACATTTGCTCACAGTTGATCAAGAACAATGTGTCGGCGATTCAGTGTTGTTTGCAACTGTTTCAATGCAACAAGGAGTCTTTGCATAAATATGTGACAATGGATGAAACATGGATCTACCACTTCACTCAGAAGGTAAATTGGCAGACAGCTGAGTGGATAGAAGCAAGTTAAAGCTGTCCAAAGCAATCACTCAAACATCAGCAGGCAAGGTTTTGGTCTCCGTATTTTGGGATGCACAAGATATTTTGTTCAATTGCCTTGAGAAAGGAAGAACCATCAATAGCGAATATTATATAGCATTATTGGTTTGTGTGAAGGAAGAAATTGCCAAAAAATGGCCGCAAATGAAAAAAAGTGATCTCTCACCAAGACAATGTACCATGTCATGAGTCAATTACAACAAAATTATGTAGCAAAACTACATGAATTGCACTTCAGCAACTACTGCAGACCTCAAAAGAATGCTCCAGGGAAAGAGATTTCACTTCCAATGAAGAAGTGATATCAGAAACTGAGGAGTATTTTGAAGCCAAAGACAGATCATTCTACAAAAAAGTTGTTAAAGAAGTGTTGGAATCAGTCTCCATATAGTTATGTTGATGAATAAAGTCAAATTTTCTCTAAAAGTTGTTGTTTTATTAGTTAGGCCTATTTTTTTTTTTTTTTTTTTTTTTTTTAACCATAGATTTTGGGATCTTCACACATTTTTACATTGAAGTTAAAAAGAAAAGGGTTTCCATTTGAAGACTTAAACATTAATAATGGATTTATAAGTATTAAAAAACAAATGATTTTTAATTTTGAAAATTGTTATTCCAGTATTTGTTCTTTTCGAAAACAAATCCAGCTTTTAACATTGTATTTCAAAATAGTCCAAGTGCAATATTTCTGATAAGTAATTTTTGAAGGTATTCATTCTACTCTGTTAATTTCATAGTGTTAACATTATTTTTGAACAAGGAAATTTTTTAGCTCCTCCTTTTTTTTTTTCTATGTATCTTTCATATTTTTTCTGTTTTTAGATATTTTTCCTTTTAAATAGTTTTATTATGAAGATAAGTAAAATAAATTTCTCGTTTTGTAAAAATAACATTGATATTATTGACGGATTCCATCTTCATGCAAGTGATGATCCTTGCAGCTCATGTTATTTGATACAGAGTGCTTCATAATCTCTACTGAATATATTAATGATCATTATTACTTGGTTTGAATTCACAATTATATCATAAAAGTATCAGTATATGAAATTTGAATGAATGCAATTGCAAATTTTTTCATTTTTTATTAGCAATTTAAAACTTTATATATGAAAACAGGAAGTTCAAAATTTAGATTCTGAATGAGTGGGGGGGGGGCATGTCATCTAAAATACCGTCAACATGTATATTGATTTACCTATTATTGAGTATCTTACATTAAGACGTAAAATATATATATATATATATATATACACACACATACACAATGGTCTTTATTATAGTAGAAAGGATTTAAGCTTTTAAATCATAAATTGTATTAGAATTTAGTAAAAATTTCTATTTACATTTTGGTTTGCTTTTGTCTCTTTATATAATTTTTTTTTTGTCTTCTGATTAAGTGATTTCATGCTTGAAAAATCTTTATTTATAGGTTGTCCCTGTCCTCAGTATATCAGAGTTGAACAACAAATTCATAATATTAGTAAGGCACTCTATTTTATCAGATAACAATTTAGAGATGCCATGGTAAGTTATCCAATGTGAGTGTGAGATTGATGTTTTTAATTACAGATACAGCATCCATTTTTTTGGCACATTTGGTTTCAGACTTACAGGATTAATGGTTTTGAGATAATAAAGGGTATAAAATAATTGTAAAAACAGGATGCGATGGATAAACTGTCGTCTAAATTACATGAAAATGAAAATATTTACCAAAATTACAAATATTTTGAAATACTAAATACTGTAAATTTATTCGATACAATTGCAATTGACTTCAACCATGATGTTCAGATGATTTCATAATCTCCTACAACTCTTCTGAATGATCTTGTTTAAGTTGGTGAATGCTGCCATAATCCTTGCCTACAATTCACCTTTGGTGTTACAAAGAGTTTTGTTGGCCTCTTGCTTAACTGTACCCCACACATAATGATTAAGGGGGATGCAGCCTGGGGAGTTGGATGGCCAGATGTAAGGGATGATGTGGTCACAGAAATTCTGGCAGCCATGACTAGGTTCTCCTGCTTGTTTGGCATGGTGCAGAGTGCTTTTGTCAGGCATAGGGTTTTCCAGCAGCCACTCTCTTGGCTCAGGACAGCACTACCTCCTCAAAGCACTTTATAGTCTGTTGAGTCCTAGTTCTTCAACAAATTTGTGAGTTCTTTTATCAGAATGATCAAAGTAAGTTTTCATGCTGCTGTATCTTTATAATCATGATTACTCATCCAACTCTCTCTCTCTCTGAATCCTCTACAATGTCCTCAGATTGATGCCCAAACACTCTTCAGTATTTGTATTGAAGTTTCAGGCACAAATGCTAAATGGTACAGCATGCCATTTCTGATGGTACTCTTTTTTTTTTTTTTTTTTTTTCTCTCACAAATGGTGCCCAACAAACCCTACAATACTATGCAGTTGACAAAAACAAACATAACTTATGAGATTAAAGATATAAAATGGCATCAATTTATCTATAGCACTCTGTATATTATCTACTTCTGAGAAAATAGTTATATTCATTTTGTGTATTTAAATTAGCCTGAGCTTTTAGAAACTTAGAAAAATATTCATTGTGACTTGATTTAATTTTGAAAATATTTTTTTATGTTATAGATAAACATTTCAAGTAATTTCAAATTTGTATGCTCTAATTTTTTGTGGAATAACCTCTTTTCATTCTATTTACTTGCTAATTTACACAGTAACTATTTTAGTATCATTGAAAGTAGGTCTCTTACTTTTAACTTTTATAAATTTTCTCATATTGTTATTTATTTACTTTTGTTTTAATCATATCAAGAGAAATAATACAGTATCCATTTCTTCTTTAATACGGAATGCATAGCAATTCTTACTTCTGATATAGGGATTATAATTAACTCTTCAGAAGCCATAATTAAAATTTACATTTTAAAGATTAGTCAGTAATTGCATAGTTACAAGCAACGAATATAAATCCTACAGCACTACTAATTTAGTATCTATACTTCTAAAGAATCTTTGTTTTATAACTAAATTATATACTGGATCAGCAGTTGCCAAAAAAAATCCATGGTGTATCTGTAATTTATAGATCAGTTATATTTGGGCTTTTGCCCACTATGTACACAGAAATTATTTCTTTAAAAGCTAACCTCTTGTCTTAAGGCATTTAACCTTAACTGCTGAAAAGCATGCTGTATGTAAGTTAGCATATTTTTAAAACTGAATAACTTCTAATAAAGCCATTTCACTGTCCTTCTTTTCTGACTGACACATATATTTTTTTACTCTTACTAACTGGTAAATATTAATTTTGTCACTTTATAGTGATCAGGATAAAGGAATCTCAAGATGTTGACTATATTTGAAAGGATTACAGCAAAGATACATTTACAATTTCTATCAAATGCTTCACTTATGATTTTAAAGAATTTAATATTTTACTTAATATTTTGAAAAATGATTACCAAAACTTATGTAAAGATTGCAGTAAATTAATGATGTAGATATTAAGCTTGCAAATCCATGTCTCCTCCTTTTTCACAGAAGAACTCTGATTATTTCATATCTTATATGAGAAGAAACTTCTAAGACTTCTGTTTTTTTTTTTTTTTTTTTTTTTTATAGTGAACTCACATGTTTGTAATTCTAATTATGAATTTGGCTAACTTTTGTAATTGCATTTGTGGTTGTCATTGGCTTGTATCCAAGAATTTAATTTTTTTACTGATTGATTCCTTTATGATAATGTCATTGATGACTAAATTTGCTACCAACAAGCAGATTCAGGATTAGAAGCTTCCTGTTTCACCAAAACCTGCTTCCGTCATTTATTCCCTATTGCCATTTGGCTTTGCATGTATTAGTTGGAGATGAAACAAAATCAAAGTAGATGAAAATGCTGATGGCGTGAATTTAAGGTAGACTTGAAATCCAGTTCTGAAGCTACTGCTCATAATTTTGAGTGGTACCTCCTGGAGCATCTTCATCTATTGGTTTAAATATTGATTTCTGGTAATTAATATATAAATCCAAGTTACCAAAACTTGAATTTCAAAGCTATCATCAAGTTTTATCTTTTAAAAATGACTTAATCTGGCAATATTCCTTTCCTTAGATGCCATGTGTGATGTACACTTTGGCAATCATGTCTCTTTCAATTCATGATTTACTTGGTAAAAGAATTCCTGCAGTAGGTTACTTTTTTGTGGCAGGCTGGTTGCAGACCAAGGCTATGGGGCTCAGTCTGCCTTGTTATTTAACCCATATCGGGGAGTGGGGTGAAGAATTCAATTCATATTTTTTCCTATAATATTTTTGCATAAATGAATGTAATGAACTCTACTAAAATTCAAAATTGCTCTCTGATTTCTCATTCTGGGCCATTATCTGTATTCATCTGCACATCTAAGCTTACAACACCTAATATTATCAAGAGGTTCTCCATCTAGATATTGACTAAGCTTGACATTGCTTAACTTCTATGCTTGAAGAGGGAATGGTGTATCAGTATATAGCTGCAAATATTGCAATAAGTGTATTAATGAAGTAAAAAGAAACAAAATAATTTCTGAAAATAACCCTATCCTGTAAATAGCTAATATATTAAGATTTTGGTATCATTAAAATATTTATTTCCTTAAGTCTGAATTTAATTGACATTTTAGCTATGAAAACTAGTGTTACCTCTAATCTTTTGTAATAAAAATTAGAAAAATTAAATGCCTGCAGTGGCTTTAGGAAGGTGTCCTTTTATCTAGGACACACTGTGGGTTTAGACACTTTATTTCCAGGCAACATAAAAGTGGTTTTGTTTTCTAGATATCTTAAGTCTTTCTAGCTAACATAACCTCTCACTTTTTTTTTTTTTTTTAGCTCAGTGTTAGTTATAGAAGTATGTTTCATTCACACTTCAGCTCTTGCTATTTAATTAACTTCGAAAAAAAGTTTTAATTATAAATTAAACCGCCTTGCAAACATAAGTGTCATATGTGATACATGCTTGGGTGATCATGTCTTGAAAGATACATGACTGACTGGGCAGAAGATTACCCCACAGTAGGTTACCATTGCTGTGGTAGACTGGTTGCCAGCCAAGGTTATAAAACCCAATCTGTCCTGTTATTTAACCCATAAGTGGAGGAAAGAAATGGATTAATACCTTTCCCAAGGGTATTTGCGCATAAGTGAAAGCAAGGAATCCAACTGGAATTCTAACTTGGCTCCCTGATTCCTCGTTCTTAGCCGATATCCACTGCACCACAATGTACATCATACCTATAATACTTTGATTGTAATAATCACCACTAATACTAGAGATTGGTTACTGGTAAAGTTTTTAATAGCGAGGACTCTGATATTTCTGTGATAAATTATATGATTATTAGAAGATTCATTAAATCCTGAATTGAAATGTATTAAAATTGTTGCAATTACTAAATTTAAATAAATTGATAAATTCATAGTTTAGAAGCATGCTAAATTGATAAAGAATGTAAAATTGAAAATGAATATCAAACTTGTAACAGCTCAGACTTGTAATGCATGCCAATGAGTGATAAATGATGTGAATGTGACTTATGTTACTTAACACTAGAATTCATCTTATTACAATTTACACCATCAGGAATGCAACAAATTGAAATGCATGTCAAATTGTGACTGATAAGTATTGGAATGCATATTGTATTGTGAAGAATGTTAAAAATTTGGAAATGCATGTTAATATTGGATGCTAATTTTTCAAAGGCATGCTAAGTTATCACAGGTGATGAGTATAATGAAATATTAATTTATTAATATATTAGAAAATGAATATCAAATGCATGTATACTTTTCTAACTTCTTTTGAAAAAATGCTTCAGCAGTGATATATAATCTTCAAGAAATTATATTTTTCTATTCAAAATAGATTATACATTTTTCTATTTAAACTAGTAGCAAACTTGGTTGTTATACATTGTTTCAGTTATATCCTTTGACTATTTTCTGCTGGAAGTTTGAAATTAACCCTTTATTCAATCCATTGGAGTAGATTATTCTTATACTGCTCTCTATGCTTAGAATATTAGTTATTTCTAGTCTATATACTTTTGTCACTTGTCCATTTCTTTTACTGAACCAAAGAATATCAAATCCTCCTTGAATGAAAATCTGACAAAGAACTGTGTGTATTCCATCTCATACAGTTATGACAAGGAATATGAAGAAATACAAAGTTGTGAACATTAACAGGCTGGAGTTTGGAGGTGTTGAAATTGAAATCTAATATGTGAGGAGAGAAGAGTGGTCATCATCTACTTTGGAATTATGTCAGAGACTGCTACTAGATAAGATGACTGAAAATATCTAGTTACCTCAGTAAAACTATCTGGTCTTCTTTGATTAAGAGAAAAGACATCAATAAAAAATTCCACCATTACAGAATACAGTAGTTTTAAGGCTCTCAATTTACACTACTGGATTGTCCAATAGTGTCATGGATTAGGTTAAATTAGACCTATTTTTTCTTTCTCTTTCTTTCCTTCCTTTTTCTTCTCTCACCATTTAGGTATCTCCAATTTTTTGCTATAAATTTGCAATACCCAAGTCTTTTATTTTTTAAATTTTTTTTTCATCCCGAGCAAGGTATTTCACTGTCACTATTGTGCAGGGGGCTACATAGTGGAGAAAGGATGGTTAGATATAGGAAATATCAGAAGGTGGGTGTTAGGTGGGTAAGGATACCAAGAATAAGGGTTGGGTAGATGTTGAGAATGTTGGGAGAATAGTAGGAAGTTAGTGTGATAGGAGGTGTCTATTGACCCTACATTTAAACACCTGGAGATTGTAGCTGTCTGGAAAGCAGACATGTGGAAGGGAATTTCACAGGTGGGAAGCGCGAGAAAAGAAGCTGTTGGAGTAGAAATTACGGTTACATCTTATCTGTTTAACTGTAAAAGGATGGGACCTAGTTGCTAATCTAGTATCTCTTGTAAATTTGTACCTAGGTGGCACCAATGATCTAAGTTCATCGGAGCAGAAGCCATGAAAGTATTTGTAGAAGAGGCACAGGGAAGCCACATCACGCCGGTGAGAGCCTTTTAAAATGAATTTTTATAAATGAAAAAACTTTCTGGCGCTTTAATGTTAGTTTTAATTGAAAGCTGAAGGATTAAATTTACTATTTTCATTAAGCAAAATATTTTGTAGTTTATTTTTTGAATAGAAATTATATTAATTGGAATCAATTTTATTTCCCCCCCACAAATAACTGATTAGTGCTCTTTTTTTTTCTTTTTTTTTTAGCAATCTTTCATTATAATTTCCTTTATGAGAAAATCTTCCAAAAATAAGCAAAATCAAGCACTGTTAAGCTATTTAAATGTTTATTGCTGCCCTACATAGACTTTATCTGTTAAAACATAATTTAATAAAATGATGGGTGAATGCTTTTTTTATATACTTTTTTAAGTACTCAGTAATCTTTAAATGTTGGAAATATTCTCCATAATCTAATTTTAGGAATGGTGACTTCAAATTTATTATAGTCATCTATTTTATTTTCTGATGATCTGTATAACCCATGCTTATTATTTATAAAAGTATTTATTAGCTTATTTAACTAAATCTCAGTCTTACTGCATTTTTTATTTAACTATTCACAGCATATTTTTGGGAAGGAGAGAAATGGATGATTTACATTCTGCAAGGAGTCCTGCATTTAACTAATGTTTGTGGACAGAATTTAATTTCTAGAAATTTCATGAAATTTAGTTGGAAAAGGAGGTTAACGTGTGCATGTTTGTTTTTTTTTTTTTTTTTTTTTTTTTTTTTTTTAAATATTCATTTGTGAATATGTCCTGAAAATTTCATTCAAATCTGACAATTTGATTTTTACAAGAATTTTCAAATTACTGTGAATTTTCAATGGAAACAAAGATGCTAAAATTCTCAGTCAGCTATGGTCTCATGCTGATGAAAAAAGATTTTTAACCAAAACTTAGAATATGCTAGAAATGATTAAAAAAATACTTTGGGCTTTCCTCCTTAATAACATTTTGATGATAAAAGTTGGGTTTTAAGTTTGGGTCCTTTTTCCATCATGCTATATATATGCTTGACTCGTTAAATGCATATATTGGACAGGGAAGCAACTATGGTCAATAATTATAATAAAGTGTGTGTGTGTATATATATATATATATATATATATATATATATATAGCACAAGTAAAAAAAGGTTCAAAATTATTTGATATGCAAATCTTACTTTACATTTTTATTTAACTCTGTACTGCTCACAGATATACTGTACTGCTTAATGATAAGCAGAACTCAGGAAGAATTTCTGGATCATATAAATATTTGATATTTACAGGAGAGATTAAGTGACTGTGGAAAATTGTATAACATACTTGATAAGCTTGAGTAAATGAATAACAGAACAGTTTAGAAGAAATATCAAAAAGACAATTTACAAAGAAAATGAAATTATGGAGGGCCATGAACACACACACACACACACACACAGAAGCTAAAAAGTATAACAACCAAGATAAGCTGGTTTTTTTGTCTTTTTTTTTTTGTCTTTTTATTTTTTTATTTTATTTTTATTTTTTTTGGAGACCTTTTCTTTGAGACAAAGCTTTTAAAAGTAGGAAAGGGATCAATTCTAAATTATCAGAATTATTTCTGACCATAATCATCATATAATTCTGCTTGTTCCTTCCTTAGTTAGCAAATTTAAAGAGATTTTGAAAGAAAATTTTTTTTTTATTTTTATTTTTTTTTATTGCTGAAAAATTATGGCTCCTGTGTCCATTTTAAACAGAAAAAACCAACTGAGTAATGGCTAAGGGTGTAGAGGCCAGAAATTTTGTTATTAGGTCACGGGATACAACAAAGCTACCTATTTTTACTATATTGTACAACACACACAATTACTGCTACAACCACCAGCTTAAGCTGATACAGTAATGCTATAGGCTTTGAGAGAAAGGCTGAGGGGAGTAGCATTTATAGACTATAAAAAGATAGAGGGAAGAAAAAGCTCATGTTAGAGAGGAAGTGTGTTATCTTTCTTCAATGGTGTAACGGATGGAGGAACTAAGTAACTAAGGAAGGAACAAGCAGATTTATTATATGATGATTATCTAAAACATTCAAACATCAAAAGTTTGCTTCTTTTTTTTTTTTTTTTTTTTTTTTTTTTTTTTTAACAGCATGTCCATAATTTTGTTTTTTCTTATTTTATTTTGCAACTCAGCCTAATTAAATTAGTGTAACAGACAATCTATATGATAAATATTTAGTTTATTAAATCGCAAAATTAAAAAATGCTGAATCATTTAGATTATTTACATTGTTCAGACTGTTGCTACCACCTTTGTCATATTCACAAGTTTTTGGCCATTGTATGCTCCAGCTTTCTTCAGGTGATATACATTGGAGTTTCAAACCAAACCCTTTTTGTCCACCAGGGTAGATTGTTCTAGTGAAAGAGGCTGATGTGTACAATAGCTGAAATGTGAATATGACAAAGATAAGTCTGAACAATGTAAATAGTTACAATGCCTCATCTTTGAAATATAGATGATGATAATAAATCATGAAGCATTTAAAAATTGTGGAAGAATTATTTTAACCCAAACTGTAATTTTATACTTTGTCATGTTTACATAATATGTTCATAAATATGTGCACTGCATGCATTGAAAATTATTTTCACCGTTTAATCTATAGTTAAACTTGACTACTCTCAACATTTTGTATGTTTGTTGTAAAACAATATTTTTGTCTTCAGGAGGGATCACTGTGAGAATGTTTGAATACTGAACTTATTGAGTGATCTAATTATTTTTTTAATTTTTTATTTTTTAAGATGTTAGTTTATAGGATTTATAATTGAATAAAATTTTTAGAAGTGGTATTATTGTTGTTGTTGTTGTTCTGTTTGGTTTATAGATAACTATCTTCTGGACAAAATCTGTCTTTAGCATTTTGCCAGTTATCAATTTCAATGCTTTTGCCACACTTTACCACCCCTTGCTATTTTTTAACATATTGGCTCTCAAGTTTTCTTTACGTTGTCCCTGGGTCATAACACTATGACTTTTTGTACAAGCAACTTTGTTTTAACGTTTCATATATATGAGAAAAACTACTAAAAAGTTGTAAGTTTAAAAATTTATTTTTATAAAAAATAATAGAAATAAATACTGTCAAAAAAATACATTTTTAAACTTACAACTTTTTAGTAGTTTTCCTATGCATATTAAGACACTATACGTGGATCATCATTATGAGATATATATATATATATATAAGGTAAGAATATCATAGGTATTATTTACTACCTGCAACCTACCAGTTTGTTGTTTGGTACCTGAGTTCATTTTACAACCCAATCCCAGATGACCCACCCAATCCAATATACAAGTATTACATTGACACTAACTAGTTTTCTATAATGAAAAATACTGAAATTCTTTGTGAAAAGTGTAGTTTTAGTGTACCATGATCTTTATAAGCAATCAAACATCATCCCACTTTCAATGATCCTCATAAAAAAAGAAATAAGAAAATGACTCAATGGTGGGTTGTGTGGGAGCCAATGTATTAATACTGTTAATGATTATTTTATTAGTGTCTTTGACATCTTGCTCTTTTAAAACCATTACCTTATCTTGTGAAGAAGGTTGTCGAAGTGAACTCTCTTAATTTGTCTTGTGTGATTGTAATAATGTTGTAATGGTTGCTGGTAAACTGTCAAAATAAAAAAGCTTGGAAAATTTCTGCTCAATTTAGTTGACTTTCATTTTGTGTATGAAACATGTTAACTTCTGATATTTTAATTAATATTTTAGTGCTTAGATTTTTAGATTATGCTTTGTTCTTACATGATTTTTTAAATTATTGTAATTAGAGGAAACAGACGACTTTGAGCAGAAAAGTATTAAGAAATTTAACAATAACTTAAGTGTTTGAAAGAAACTTTTCAAACAAACTTCTTAGAAAGTATGAGACAAATGTTTTATTTATTTTGACATACAACCAGTAGTTAAATAAAATTATATGCAAGTGATACAGTGCTGATAGCTGACACAGAAAACTACAAGACCTCCTAAAAAAGGTAGATGAAAGTCAAAAGAAAGGAATACATATAAACTACAAGAAAACTGAATGTATGATCATCAGCAAACAGAGGAGCCCAGCATGTCAATTACAGGTTGGGGATACTAAAATTGAGCAACTACAAACATTTAAGTACTTGGGAAGTGTTCTAACGAAAGACAGTGTGACACTGAGATCTTAAGGCGAATTAGAATAGCCAAGGACGCATTCCAGAAGCTGAGTAAAGTATTAAGAGACAGAAAAATTTTGCTAGAAACAAAGAAAAGAGTACTAGATTGCTGTGTTATGTCTGTTTTTCAATGTGGCAGTGAATGCTGGATAATATCAAAGAAGGAAAAACTTGAAGCAGCTGAAATGTGGTTCTACAGAAGGATGCTGTGGATATCATAGATAAAGCATGTGAGCAATCTTTAAGTTTAAGAAAGGATGGAAATAAAAAGGAAATTAATACTGAGCATCAGGAAAAAGACAGCTTGTGATGAGTATAGAAGGCTTGGAGAATCTGATACTCACAGGTCAGAGGGAAAGAGACAGGGGAAAGCAGTGGATAACATATTTGAAGGGCCTGAGCAGGTGGATGGCAGTGGTGTTTGGGTGGGGTAACAGAAAGTTTGCTAAGAGCTACCAGTGATAGGGAGATGTGGAGGACCATAATTGCCTACATCCTGAAGGGGCATGACACATGGAAGAAGAATCAGGATAGTACTGACTTACTTGCGTGTTAACTCCTACAATAGCATATAGAGAAAGTACATAAAATTATATGCAACAGCCATCTGTAATGTTAAAGATGTTAAGTTTAACAGTTACTTTAAAAAGAAAATGGTGAATTCTTTTAGATACATAAACTTTTAAAGTTAAATACAGAATAAAATATTCTAGATAATGACATGATTAAATTATAATTTAAAGTCCTTGTAAAATGTTACTAATGAAGTGCAAAAGTTTAAAGAATGCTTAAAAAAATTGTTTATAAAAACATACTTTCATAAATTTAAGTTAATATTTGATGTTTTATTTTATTTAATAAATTTGTTTATAAATCTGGTTGACGCTAATACTAAAATGCAAACATTTATTTTACCAATGATTAATTTTTAGATCCCATAAATATTGATATATAGGATTTTATATTAATGACTAAATTCACTGTAACTCCAAAAAATTCACTAAAAAAGGATCAGTTAAGAGCCGTACGTGGTACACGCTTGGGGCAGAAGATTACCCTGCAGTAGGCTGCCATTACTTTCTGCAATAGACTGGTTGCTGTTGAAGGCTATTGAACCCAATATGTCCTGTTATTTAACCCATAACTGGAGGGAAGAGAAGGATTTGATGGAAAAAAAAATGTGTAAAATATAAAAACAAAACTTTATCATCAAGACCTTGTCATTATCAAGAATTTGGATTTTATGGAAATATTCAAAATGAAAATTATTTTTGAAATATTTCATCAATATATAATTTCTTTTTTTTTTTACATTTGTTACCCCATCCCTAACTCATTTAATTTAATGAAATTTTGAAAAATTACTTTTAAGGATTAATGTTATAAGGACAAGTCCCTCCAAAAAAAATTTAAATCAAATTTTGTTCAAACAGGACTTCCACTTACAGAAAATCTGCACTGAATCATGAAATAAAGAAATACAATAATACTAAGACATTACCTATGTCCATGTAAATTTAAGTATGCTACTAGGTTGGCATTTAGGTCCCACCATTTCACTGTTGAAATAATTAAATATAACTGGTACTTTTATTCCAGCAGTTTTTTTTCTCTCACTTCCCACCTGTAGAATTCCTTTCCATTTACTTGCTCCCCTGATAGCTACAATCTTCAAAATTGTCATCTTCTTGAATCCCATTCATTTTTATCCTTTCTTCAATACCTCTACTGTACCCAGTTGTATCTCTCACTGTAACTACCTGCTCACTAGTTGCAGCCCTACCTTGCTTGGGGTGAAATGATTTAAGAAAAAAAGCTTTTAATTGCTTTTAGTCATAAAATGTATGGACGCTACTATCTTAAGAAAAAAAAAATCTATAAATATTGAATTTTTACAAAAATTTTAAATTTAATAGAATTTAAACTTTTACATTTTTAAAAAAAATTATGTATTAATTTGTAGTGGGCAAGTGATATTAAATCTGTAAAAATTAAAACTTAAATCTGTATTTAATTATCATAAATGGAAAAGGGCACTACATTCAACAATATACCAATGTTTAAAAAAATAAAAATTGAATTTATTTTATGGTGATTTTTCTAAGCGCAGCTTAGATGTGGTACAAAGCTGAAAGTACGGGACACCCAGTAAGGATTGAACACACTACTCGATGGTAATGATTCTAGTGAGACAAGCATGCTAACCATTACACCACCTCGACGTTGAACTTAGTTTATGTGTGTACAAACTTGTCAACTTTGTAAATATGGGCGTCCATATTTCAGATCAAAAAATAAGTGTGATAATTATAATAAACTTAGCATTTATTAGTAATTTTCTAACATTTCCTCAATAAACATCTTCATGAACTGTATATTCCTGATCTATTTGTACTTTATCATCTTGAAAGAAACATTGAACAAATCTATTTGAATCATACCATCTTAGTTATAAAAATAACATCAAGAGGTTCAGAAAATAATTAGCAAAGCATTTTTCTGTTAACATCTGAATTTCTTAAATTTAGTGGATGCTGTCAAAGCAGTACAAAATGGCTTAACAATTATTTTAAGAATTGGAGTAGATAGACTAAACTATCGCCCGGTTCACACTCCACCCACTTCTATTTAACAGGTGAAGAGGCTCATCCCTTGTTGCCTGTTTAGGATGTGGTTTCCGGCTTTCTCTTTCAAATCTTTTCACTCTTATGTAGCACGTAGCCCCCTGCACTTCAGTGGCATTACCACCTTGCTCGAGGTGATATGATTGGAAAAAAAAATTCAAAATGATTCTGAACTTGTCTGTACATTCAGTCAGTTAAGTGCCATATGTGATACACACTTGGGCAATCATGTCTCAAAAGAGACATGACTAACTGGGCTGATTATCCAACAGTTACCATTACTTTCTGTGGTAGCCTGGTTGCCAGCCAAGACTATAGAACCCAATTTATCCTGTTATTTAACTCATAACTGGAGGGAAGAGACAGATTAATACCTCTTCCAAGGGTATTTGCGCCTAAGTGAATGAAACAAAATCAAATGAAATTTGAACTCAGCTCCCCGATTTCTTTCCAAGCTGATATCCACTGCACCACAACGCACATCCATCTGTACATTATCCAGTTCAAAAAATAAAAAGCTATAATCTTGATTGACATAGTTTTATCTCTTAAGCTTTATCTAAATTTCATATCTGCTTATCAAAAGATGTTCCTCACAAAACATTAGTATTGATTCGCATTTATCCCTCACATTTGTCTGTAGATACACTTACAAAGGATTAGACTTTGGGTTGGTGGGAATAGGTAAAAACAAAAAAAAAATTATATATAAAACTTGCTTTCTCATTAAACCAATACTTATGAAATAATTAGATAAAAAAGGGAACCTTTTTGAGAGTTATTGAAGAGCAACAAATGTATCCAGTAAAACAGAAATAAAAGCAAAAGTGATAGAAATATTTGGATTATTAATTCATCTAAGTACAAATATGGTCTTTATTAGATCTCCAACTTTTTTGTATTCATGTGATTAAACTAACACAACTATTACAGTATAAGTATCTACTAATTCCTTAACTTTTTCAAAGCTAATTTTCATTTCTATTTATAAAATAATAAAAACAAAACAAAGCTAAACTGATATCTTCCTGTATCTGAATCAGGCATCCATTAGACAAGGGCTATATAGCATAATCTGTTGTATTTTTATTCACCTTGGCCTAGTAAATTGGCTGGATTCCAGGCAAAGCTGAGGGCACTTACTGTTTACCTCTTTTTCTATTTCATAGGCTAAACTTAAGCTTGGTTGTTGGTAGTACATAAGTGCCTAAATTATATTCACTGTTGGCTTATATTTTCACCTGGCCAGCAATAATTGCTATGCACAAACTTACAAATGCAGTTAGAAATGATCTTAATTATAGCTCTCCCACATAATGATTTGGAGATAGAAAGTTTTTGATTTTAAATATAGGGCTATCATACTTTAATTTAAATGTATACTAATTTAAGTTTAAATTTTAATTAGCAGTGAGCTTTAATGTTTTAACCTGTATAAGAAAATAATCTGTTTCATTCTGTGATGACAAGCATTTAAATAAGTTTTAAATGGTTTGAGATTGGATATTTCCTGAAAAAGCTGATTTTCTGAAGCATAATACATATTTGCAAAACTGTAGTTAAATCAGAAAAAATATTAGCTTAATCTCTGATACAGAAAATAATAAAAGATAAAAATATACTTTATGAATAAGTAATATTTGGATTACTAGTTGCTATATAGTGTAACAGATAGTTGAAACTAAAATTATTTTATTCTTGTTTATTTTTAAGTGTTTCCTGTTTACATTAAGTGTTAAACAACATATGGAACAATTTTGTTTTATTTTTGTTTCCTATTCTATTTTACAGAAAAAAAAAATATTTGTGCAGCAACCTTTTGAAAATGTTTTTGACAGACAAGGAAAATTTGACTTATTTTAAGTTTTCTATTATTAAATATTTCTATTTGGTAGGGGTAAGGAAATGTAAAAATTGTAACATCTATTGTCCTAGGCACTTGCAGTCACTTCTTTATCCATTTTCAAGGGATTTAATTTCTTCTCATAGTTGTCTTAAGATATAATTGTTTTGATGCATATTGTTTGATAGCTGTATTTATTCTGATCTGCATGAAAGAAACATGGCTGGAATTAAAGTTGCTGCTGGCTTTCTATTTTTTAAAAAAAACAATTTCCCAAAATAAAATGCCATCTTAAATTCCAGTTATGTTCCTTTTATGGGCTCTGAATAAAAAGCTACTAGTGTGTGTGTGTGTGTGTGTGTGTGTGTGTGTGTGTTTTTTCCCAAATATTATCAATTAAAACCTATTGAATTTACATATATATATATATAATTTTTATCCATAATTGGGGAATATATATATGTGTGTGTGTGCATCTTAGGACATCTTACAAGAATATTGGATATCTTAATTCATATGAGTGGTTAATAAAAATACCTAGATAGTAGTTTAATTTCACATGTTGTGTTTTTAGAATATTATACCTGACATCATTTTATTTTATTTTATTTTTTTTTTACGTGATTATACCTAACAGATGTTCGTTGTTGGGTAATGGATATTGACTTGAGTTGAGAAATCAGAGCCAAGTTCAAATTCCAGTTGAATGTGTTTTATTTGCTTATGCACAAATACCCTCTGAAAAGGTATTAATCCCTCTCTTCTCCCTCCAGCTATGGGCTGAATAGCAGGACAGACTGGGTTCTGTAGCCCTGGTTGGCAACCAGTCTACTGCAGAAAAATCTTCTGCCTAGTCAGTCATGTCTCAAGACACATGATTGCCAAAGTGTGTATCTTTCAGTTGGTCCTTTGAAACAAATAATTAAAAATTAATAAAAGATGTCTTCCAAGTATTTAGGTAAGGGCTGTGCTGGACTTCTTGGCTGGTTCAATTGATGTTGCTACAGTTTCAGTAGTAAGTGGATTTTTTATAGAGGTGTCTTATTCCTGTGTATTTCCTTGTGGAGCATATGGCAATGACCATACATGTTACAACTGCTTTAATGACAAGTGAAATTTAATGGGATGGGTAATCTTATGTCAACTCAAGCATAAAGCTACAATTGTAGTTTCAGTAGCAAATACATTTTTGGGTAGGTGGGCTGGTTATTCTTGTAGTTTTATTTTTGTAGACTTATATACTTCTAATTCAGTATATGTAAAGTTCAAAATCGATTTTAAAAAATGAAAGCTTTCTTGAAACTTTTATTTTAGCTTTAATTGAAAGCTAAATGATTAAATTCCCTATTTCCAGCAATCAAAATTCTCTAGTGTATTTGAAACAGATTATATCAGATTTTTTTTTCCAGTAAAATTGATAAAAATCAGCCATTTTTTTTTTTTTTTTTTTTCATACTTTTGTAAACAAGTCAATTCTCAGTTTTAAAAATCTTGTAAAAACACATTATCTGTTGTCTTTTGTTCTATGCTTCACAAATTATTCAGTAGACACATCCTTATAAGATTTCATTTGCTACTAATAAAATATATATTTCTGAAACATTATTGAAAGAAAATTAGCAAAGTTAAATTAATCTGATTTGAAACAAATATTACTTATCGCATAACTTTGTATATAAGCATTTCTTAGACATGGAGTCTGTTTTTCTGACACATTGATTGATTTATCAACTGCCTAACATATTCACAAGTTAAGTATGGTAAATCAGAATTGATAGCAGATGATAAGTTTATATGAGGGTTTTTTTTTTTTTTTTCTTAAGTTGGAATGACCCTTAAAACACATGACCTTTTAATTATAATCTCGGGTAGGAACATCTGTACTTACAATTTCTGCATGTTTATACACATACAAAAACAAATAGAAATTCTTTTTAAAAATATTTGGGATTGTCAGATTCTAATAAACTTTACAATATATCAGTAAATATAGATTTTCTCAATAACAATATTTCTTACACCATTGAAACTGAATTTTAAAAGATTAAAAACTTTTTTAAATTATTCAATTTAAAATTGTAAAAAAAAAAATGAAAACAAATCTTTTAAAAATTCAATTAAAAAAACTTCTTCAGACAATATTGTCTCTATATTATTCATGAAAGCAATTAAAAATTTCTCTAATTAAATGTCTTAGTTTTGTTTTTTATTTTTTTATTCAGAACAGAATTTTGGTAAGACATGGTCTAATTTTGCAAAAACAAATTGATTTAAATTCTTCAGAGCATTCTGCTTTTAACTAATACCTGGGTCATTTTTTTATTTATTTTTGTTATACTCTTATTTGAGGAACCTCTTCTTGGATGACTTCACTGTTTTTGTGTTTTCTGGGGATTTGCTGCACTCGCCATACTTGGGAATGTGGATTGGTGAAGATTTAAAGATTTAAACCATAGATGGTTTGCTTGTGTAGGTGGCCATTGAATCATAGGAGCTCTTCTTTCCCCCAGCTTTTGACAGGTCTTGTTTTTGGTCCTTCAGGGTGCCTACACCAGCTCTTCACTGAGCTTGCACCCAGTGGGGACAACGGTTTAGTCCTGGACAACCCGACCCATGGCAGTTAGTACTGGGTTATGTGGTGCTAGTAGCAGACAGTCTGACCTGACCTAATGTAGTCACTAAAAATTATCACACTGGAATTCTCAAGCTTCTCATGTAAGGAGGTGAAACGCATGGAAAAGTAAAAAATGAAAAAGAACAAATTTAAAGGTGGTGGTAGTCTCCTTCAGGTTCACCAGGAGGTGAAACGCATATGAAAACAGATTTTCGAATAAAAAAAATTTAAAAAAATAATTTCACTCATTTGTGAATAAGTCCTAAAAATTTCATTAAAATCTGAAAATTTGATTTTTGTAAGAATTTCCAAATTAATGTCACTGCAAAAAAAAAAAAAGAGGCTAAAATTTGCTATGCTAATATTATAATTGCTGACTCAAGAAAAACATGTTTTTTAGTCAAAATTTTGAATGTTCTAAGGGGTAAAAAATTTCATTAAATATTCAATAATACTTTGAGCCTTCCTCTTAATAATAACATAGATATTTTGACAATAAAACTATATTTTCATTATATCTGGAATATGTTTTCATCATAGTATGCTGAATTTTACTGATTTCATAGAGGTAAAATGTGTAGAATAAAGCAGTAATCAAATCAAGTGATACTATGATTTCAGAAATAAATGAAATTTTATAGGGTTGGATCTAATTATTGATAACTCCTTTGTATAGCATGAAGCAATAACCATAACAAATGTTTCGGCTGTTTTGTTAGCAAGTGAAATCTGATAAGGATTTTGTCTTTTTATTGAATCATTTGTTAAGCATAGAACCAATGACAACAAATGTGTTTTCAGTAACTAACACAATTTTATAGTAGTGGATTATAAGTTTCATAAGTAAACAAATGATGTGTCTGCAGCTAGAGTAGCAGGGGGAACTTTTATGGAGCTTGGTCTCCTTCTTGAAGGATCTCTTGTGGTGTGTAGGGCACATGACCATACCAAAAGATGCTGCTGCAGTTTTGGTTGCAAGTGGATATTCATGGGGCTGAGCCTTATTCTTGAATATTCTTTTGTAGAACATAAGGCACATCAAGTGATGAAATGGTGTGGTTGCAGATTTTGTGGCAAGTGAATTTGGAAGTTAGTCTTATTCTTGGAGACTTCATTATAGATCATTGGGCACAGAATCACACAAAATGATGTTATTACAGTTTCAGTAGCAAGTGAATTATTATAGGGTTTTCTTATTCTTATAGATTAGCATTAATTGCACCATCTTCAAGTGACTACATTTGTCAGAATTGAAAAGTATTTAACAGTTTGGAAGATGGACCTGTTTATAATGTAAATAAATTGTAAATGATATACTTTTTGCAATTCTGACTTAATCTCCAACAACATATTCTGAACTTACTGATTAAAACTAAAGTTGTGAACTGTATGGGTATAAATGGCAGTCATCTCCCTTTGGTAGAAATGAAGTTGTATAGATCACATGGCAGTTGCTTAATGTCACTTTATAGAGCAATGTTTCTTAACATTTTTCTTACTTCAGAGTGCACTTGTGGAATAACTTAAATTTTAATAAGGAAAAATTAGTCACAAAACTTGAAAATAATAAGGAAGCATTTATTTGTAAAACATTACATTACTTGGTTTCATTAGCTTTTTAAAAATAAACATTTTATTTTAATATTTGTTATTTATTTATTTTTTTCAGCTATTCCATTTTATCTGTGTATTAAGGTGTTATTATATCATTGATATAATAATGCCAATAATGGGGAAAATGTAAACAGGTGGCGGGGAATATTCCTTTCTTCCACAGTTCAATCTCAGAATGCTTTCAGAGATTGAGGCAGAACAACAAAAGTATGAAATCAAGAATTACTTAATGTAAGACACTTTTAAGGTCAGTTTTAAACTAATTGAAGAAATATATTATTCTGAAAGGATGATTAAACAAGATATGGTTTACTAAAAATAGTAACAATCCCAGGACATTATTTAAATATTGATGTATCACAAGTAGGTTTTCAGAATTAATAAAACCTTTTATCAAATATGGAAATATTTTATATTTACTTTGAAAGCAATTAGTGTCTATATCTACTAGTATTGCTACTTCTTTTTCAAACTAATCTTAGATGATATTGTACTCACAATGAAATCCAGTCATTTTAATCTAGTAATTTTTTTTTAATCAATTCATTCCTAGCAAGGTGATAATGCTGCTAAGATGTAGTTACAGTGAGTGAAAGAGAATGAAAAGACTTTAAAAGGAACCAGAGACTCCAACCTAAACAGGAAACAAGGGATAAACCTCTACTCCTGTTCAAAAGACCAGGGATGACTGTGAACCTATCTACTTCTATTGAGGAAAGAAAAAGTAATTCAATAGTAAATAAAAGTTCAGAGGTTTAAATGATGTTAAAAGTATAGAATTAAAGTAGATTTTAGAAGGAACTGGAAACCCAGTCATAAACAGGAAACAAGAGATAAAACTCTGCTCTTGTTCAAATGACCAGGGAGGAGTATGAACTGGATGATAGGCAATCCTCCAAAGAATCACTGACATTTCAAAGTAATTATTATATTAATTTTCTTTTATCAAGCTCCATAATCTAATGAGGCCATATCAAATTACTATATCACCATATAATTTTAAGTGGTAAGAAGCTCAAGCTGCCTGGTGAATTTATAAACTGAAAAAAAAATAATGGCTAGAAAACTATAATTATAAAGCTGTGGAGTAATTATGCTAAAAGAAAATGTATTAATATATTAAAACACCAGATATCACTTTATTTTTTTTTTTTTTTTTTTAATCATTTCACCCCGAGCAAGGCAGAAACGCCACTGATGTGCAGGGGGTTACATAAATGTAGAAAGATTAATTAGAAAAGAGTGAGGAGTACAAGCTAGTTAGAAAGGAACAATAGAAAACTGAGAAAGCAGGTGCAATGACAGGTACATGGGCGGAGAGAAAGGGAAGGTTATACAGGGGAGGGGAGAGAGCTAGAGGCCAGTGGTTAGTAGGTGAGTATTAACTTTGCTTTTAAATTTCTGGAGGTCGTAGCCGTCAGGAAAGCAAGAATACGGGAGTGAGTTCCACAGGCGGGAAGTGCGAGAGAGGAAGCTGCTGGAGTAGAATTGTCGTCTGCGTTTGGCTAACCTGACTGTGAGTGGGTGGGACCCAGTTGCCAGTCTGGTTGAACGGGTAAACACCTGTTGAGGAGGCATCAGTGACTTAAGCTCATCCGAGCAGAAGCCATGAAGGTATTTATAGAAGAGACAGAGGGAGGCCACATTTCGACGATGGGAAAGTGGCTGCAGACGAGTCGCCAGATCAGAACCTATCACATTACAGACTCTCCTTTGGAGCTTGTCGAGAACACTGAGGAGAACGGCAGGGGCACCTGACCATAAATGGCAGCAGTACTCCATGCACGGACGGACGGATGGTTGACTTGTATATATGCAGGATGGATTCAGGTGGAAAAAACATCCTGGATCGACATAGTGACCCAATCTTCTTAGCAGTAGATTTTGCTATGGATTCAATATAGTGCTTCCATTTGAGGTCTGAGGACAGGGTAAGTCCGAGGAGGCGTAGTGTATTACTCTCCGGGAGAATCATCTGGTCCATGCTTATGGGAGGCAGAAGAGGTTGCCTGTAATGGTTGACAGACAACAGCTTGGTCTTCGAGGAATTGAAGTTGACAAGCCACTTCTTGCCCCAGTTCACCACAGAGTGTAGATCCCGCTCAAGGTCAGCAGCGAGATTTTGTCTGTCCGCCACGACAGGTTTCTTACTGGAGCGGGAGTATATTGTAGTGTCATCTGCGTAGATGCCTACTTGGGACCTGATCTCATCTGGGAGGTCGTTGATGAAAATAAGGAAGAGCGTTGGGCCCAGGATAGAGCCTTGTGGGACACCAGCATTCGTGCTGTAGGACGAAGAGGCACGCCCATTCAGAACGACCTTCATTTTGCGGTTATTTAAGAAAGATTGGATTAGGTCAAGCAGGCGACCGGTAATACCATAACCGCGTAGTTTGCATAGGAGGCCAGGGTGCCAAACCCTGTCGAAAGCCTTGGAGATATCCAGAGCAACCGCGCGAGCCTCGTCAGACTCATCAAGGGCCTGTAGCATGTACTCCGTTACAGTAGTTAGCAGGTCGGCTGTGGACCTGTCAAATCGGAATCCATATTGCCTGTCGGAGAACAGTTTGTGGGCGGTGAGATGATGAACTATTTCAGCATTTATTATAGCCTCGAACACTTTCCCGAATATTGGTAGAAGACTGATCGGGCGATAGTTGGATGGGTCCGAGGGTTCACCACAGTTCTTAAAGACAGGAACGACTGAGGAGAATTTCCAGCATGCAGGAAAGCAGGAAGCAGAAAGGCAGTAGTTAAACAGTTTAGAGAGGACAGGGGAAAGTTCAGGGACACACCTCTTAAGGACTATCACCGGGATTCCATCGTCTCCACACGCCTTATGGGGGTCGAGTTTTGAAATTACTCTGGATACTATTGTCGGGGTAATATATACGTCATGCAGTTTGGCCTCAGTTCTAATAGGGAAGTCGGGTGGGTGCACTCCGGACGAGTCGAGTGTGGAGTTGGATGAGAATCTGCGGGCAAAGCACTCAGCTTTCTCAGCAGATGACGTGAGAACGTCAAATCCATGGATTAAGGGAGGTATTGAGGATTTCCTATTGTTGAGCACCCGTTTACAAATCCTCCAATAGTCCTTGGAGCCGAACTTGCGGTCAGCTATGTGCTGTCGCATTCTCTCCGCAAACAACTGTTTGGCGTCATTTAGGGTTCTCTTGCACTCACTGCGAGCGGATGTGAACAGGCGCCTATTGTGATAAGGATAAAAATAAAGAATGTTATAAAAAAAAAAAGTTCTTTCTCTAAATTTGGCGGAAATGTTAAAAACATTTGTGGAAGCTCAGTATTACTGTGTTGCTACTTGATACAAATAATATCTATACAATTGAAAAACAAAAAACAAATCTGTAGGGATAGTAGCCAAATGAACTTGCAATTATATATATATATATAACACAATGACTGTTATTGAAATATAAAACCACAAATTGGACAAATGTATGGACCCTTATAAGTATTTGAGAAATGTACTAATAAAGACTGTTGCAAAGACATTGTTAACAAGTGTTCATTTAATTTCCTGCTTATGGTATAAGTGGAATGGTTTGGTAACTTATATTTCTACTTTTGTACTTAAAAAAAATAGAAAATGCTTCAAATAGCAAATTTAGTATATATTCCTAAATTTATAATCAAGCTTATTATTTAGGCAAAATCATTTTTTTGGAAAATTTAATTTTCATTCACACTAGAAAAGTCTGATTTTCTATGAAAAATGATTTTAGAAATATTACATTAAATTTTTATTTACTACAAGAATATTAGTCATAGAAAAATATATAAATTTAAATGTATGCTCATCAGTATATATAAGAAATTGTTAAAGTACTAATGTTTTACTAAGGTATTAATCCGTCTCTTCCCTCCAGTTATGGGTTAAATAGCAGGACAGATTGGGTTCTATAGCCTTGGCTGGCAACCAATCTACCGTAGAAAGCAATGGCAACCTACTGTAGGATAATCTTCTGCCCAGTCAGTCATGTCTCAAAAGACATGATTGCCCAAGCATTTTTCATGTATGGCACTTAACTGAATGACTAATGTTTTGCTCATAGTAATAAGATTGCTAAGAGTATTTGTCAAGGTTAAGCTATAAAACAACTTTGTAATATACAGCTTTAACATCAGGGGTTGGGCAATTTTTACCCTGAACACAGGTGTATGTGTTTGGATTCTCCACATTAACCTTGTGTCACATCCCATTTCAGTGAGGAAACTTGGGTAAATACTACTAGCACCAAGAATTTTTTTTTATGTCCACTGTTACTACAGGATGTGAGTGATCATAGCTCTTCAGAGCTTCCTCTCCTTTGTAGCTCTTAGCAATGTTTGTCTTTTTACCCTCCTCCATATTAAGTTCTGCCATCCAAGCTTGTTAGGTAGTTTTTACTCTGTCCCCACCTCCTTGGAACTCCTCTATGGGGGAAATAAACTACACCAAGTTACACAAACTATAGGAACAAAAGATACCAATAAAGGGATGTCAAGAAGAGAAGTGGTAATGGCTAGATTCTGAATAGGACACACTTACGCCACTCACTCTTATTGAAAGGGGAAGAAGTACCAATCTACCTAACATGCCAAGAGCCCTATACAGTACAACATATACTGATAAGCTGTATAGACCTTAAACAAATTCGACTAAGATGCTACCAAGAAAGTAATCTGAGGGAGATCTTCAACAAGGTTGATTCAAAGAATATTTTTAGATTCCTAAGAACAACAAGGCTATACAACAAGATATATTGAAAAGGTCCCTCTGAAACAATAGTAACATTTAACTACCACCCACCATGCTAAAGCAACTAATGCTTCAGCATTAAATGACCTCCAAGGGGTTAATATACCATAAACCAAATCAATTCTATGAATATAAAATTCTCTAAGCCAAAGTTTTAACCACTAACATTTTATAACCGTCATGATTTTAGTTTAGTAGCATATCAACCGCTATAGGTTATTTAATGCTAAAATCTAAATATCTTGAATACAAAAACTTCAACTAAATATTTTGAGCATAATTGTATGCTCTCAACTGCAGATAAAATGTATTAATACATTTATATAAAATATATTGCTGGTATTTTTACCATAAAAAATATTTTATATATTCAGTTTTTGTTTAGGGTGTTCACTATTTGACTTTAGCTGGGATCCTAACAGATACAGTATAACCCGGGTATAAGAGACCCAGATATGAGAAATTTTCTCTGGTCCCAAATTAGAGCCTGTGGTAATGTATAAAAAATATACCAAACCCGGATATAAGAGAACTTTTATCCGGGGGGGGGGGGGGTCCGGACAACTATCTTATATCAGGGTTACACTGATTCCAGGTCATTGTAACTTGTATCACTCAATGAAATGTCTTGTCCAAGAAATTGCTATGATTCTGTCATTTTGATATTATCAACTGTGAAGTGACTTTTACTGCTTAAAATATTTGACCTTTCATGGAAATAAAGGTGTAAGTTTCAGCCAAAATTAAAAACAACTATTTTTGAAATTGATTTTCATAATTCTTTCCCTAAATTTCAGGTTTCTTTTGTGAGGTTTACTTAAAGGCGGTTGCTTGATTGCTTTTATACTTAGCCAATGTTCTTAATATTCTGCATCTTTTCTTTCTGTTTATATTGCAATACCAGCTACTCAAATTATTTTCCTGCTTGTCAGACCACTTTTTGTTATTGTTTTTCTTTAACATTTTCTGAAAATAAAACTTTTTTATAATTTTTTTTTTGTCATTCTTCTGTTTTCTATTCAGCTTTTTTTCTTTTTATAATTTCTAATATTGTTGTCATAATTTAATAAATTTATCTTGTTTTTTCTTGTTTATCTATCATAATCTTCATGTATTTGAAATTTTAAATGACTATTATATATTTATTTCTAATATGGTTATTCAACCCTTGTATTACATATAAAATCTCCCTTTACAAAATAAATTATTGTAAATATTTAACAAAAATGTGAATTTAAAAATGTAATGTTTTCATATAAGTATATCCTGCAAATTTTACTAACATCAGTTGTTTAATACTAATTTTATTATGCAAAAAATTGACTTTCATAATAAAGTCAAACATGTGTAGAACATTTTTTACTATTATGATAATTTTGTATATCACAGTCATTTGAATCATAATCAAATATGTAACTTTTAAGAAATTTCTATCAACTAGCAGGATATAAGCTTAAGTAGATGCTAAATTAATTATATATATATATATATATATATAACTTTTCAGCACAGTTAACTTGCACAATAAAATTCATTGTGTAAAACTTTTTTTATCCAATAACCAGATGATCCTAACAGCTCAAAAATTTTACTGTGTAATCTGTTTATTTTTTCATTGTATTTCTGTTTTTTTTAATATTTTGTTTTTGCCTTAAATGGTTTTATATAAGTCAGCATCTCAAGTTTGAATAAACATTGTCAAACCAGAAATTGACCTATATGCCAAGCACAATGAACTTTTCTCACTGGGCTAAAAAAGTGAATTACCATGTCTAAATTCTGTTACCACTTACAAATACTCATTTAAATATTTTAATAAAACCTTTACAAATAAGGATATTTTATGATATTTGTCCTTAGTTCCTATCTAGATGTTATTTATTCCTTTTTGCACACTTATTTGGCAAATCAGTTTGGAAAACTTACTTTGACAAGTTTTGATATTCAAATGACATTATCAGAAAAAAAAATTTATTTCAACAAAATCTTCATTAACAAAACATGATTCAACACTTGATTTTTACTTTAACTGTATCCTTCTTTCATTAGATTTGATTAATTTCAACTGTCTTTATATATTAAGGTTTTAGCACCAATTTTTTAAGAATTGGCGATAAACTGAAATAGCTTAGTCATATATTAACCACAGGGATTCATAGATCATGACTCTTTTAATACTCCTTTGTCAAATTGTTATATATATTTTTTATTAAAATGACATTCCTGGTGAAATATATATGATTGCCAAAACACATCAAGTTTTCCAAATTGTTGTCTACTTCTGTCAGTTTTTCATCAAAACTTTTCACATGAATATATAATCTTATACTAATACTTACAGAATATGTTAATTTATAAATTCTTCATGGTATCCTGGGAAAGTCTGTTTTCCAGTTTTTTGCTGAGACTAGAAATTGATCAGAAGACAGTTTGTGTTTTTGGTTCAATTTATACCGATGTTATTGAACTGAGCTGTATTATTTGTTTTTAATTATTACTGCCATTCATTTTTAATCTATTTTTTTTTCTTTGAGACATTAGCTTCCAAGTTATATATGTGAAAAGTCTATAGGTCCCATTCTAAAAAATAAATACAAATAAACACCAATAAAAAAAAAAAAATCAGTTCCTGGGCATGACAGTAAAATGCTTCTGGCAGCAAGGCCTCTGATTGGGAGGTTGTGAGGAACATGAAACCACCTCTTAATTGCTATTGTTCTCAGGTCCACCCTGACCTGGAGTGGTAGTACCTGTTAGGGTTCCAGCTATGGGCAAATAGCTAGCACCCAAACTGGTAAAAACAATATGAAAGTATCAAAATATAAAATTTTATAATATACACAGGAAAATAAACTTTTATAATATATACTTTTTGAAGGAAAAATATTACCAACAAAAAAAAAAAAAATTGCCATAACCTTCTATAAAAAATATATATTCTCAGCAAAATTTTTATGAATACAAAACTGGAAGATGTTTTCAGTTTCTTAAAATAAAAAAAATATTTTCATTAAAATCTGACTGGATTAGCCTTCTCACTATAACGTAAAACCTCACCCTTTCAGCATTAAATAACCCACAGAGGTTGATATGCTGTTAAACAAAACTCAAACTAAAAAAATTCATATTTAAAAATGATAAATTCTCAGTGCTAAAAGCATGAGGTACCAAGTACTCGATTGTTATAGATTTTAGTGAGACAGTCTTTCTAATAATTACACCACGTTGAGGTGCCTGCCCAATAGGAAAGGATCAGATTAAAGAAAAAAAAATGGAATGAAGAATCTTAGACTGCTATCACTTTCAACACCTGATTAAGCTGTCTCTCCATTATTACTTATTTTTTGTTGCACCATTCCTGTTTAGAAAAATTTTTAAAGAATGTTCTTGGAATATTTTTTATTTTTGAAGTAAAAGACTATAATTTTTAGTGGAGTAGTCAGTTATTTAACATAGCTTAATTTTGACATGTTTCTATACTTTACTAAGGCCATGACTGTTCTAATCAGTATAAGTCAAATATATTGACATGTTGCTATCCAGAAAACATAATCTAACTTAAGTAGAACAATCTACTTCAGAATGTAATAAGAATGCTTATGCTCCATAAATGTTTAGTATTTAATGAAGACTGATTGCTATTAATGGAATATCTAATTGATGATACATTAATTAATTAAACACTAAATCAATATTGATTTTCTTAGGAAAGTAACAAATCCTGGCTTGGACACAACAAGATAATTTATTACTGCTTAATTACAAATTATATAATTAAATTCATATAATATCCATAAGTTTTAACATTGAACTTTTTTAAAGATTAAGCAAAGTAATTTGTTTACTACTTACAAATTAATTTTAACTTGAGCTTGTAATTATATCAGTTTCTGTTTATTGGTTATATCACAAAATCAGATTGTTGTATGAAATAAGTATCAATAATTTAGTAATTACCTTTTATTTTCATAGTTTTGATTTCAGCATAAAATCTATAACCCCCCACCCCACCCACACACTGCTTTACTTTCTCCATTTCTTTTTAGAAAAGAAGGGATATATAAATAGGTAAGGAATTACGTGGATGAAATAACAATTCTGTTGTTGTAATCATTTCATTCCAAGCAAGGCAATAAAGTCACTAAGACAAAAGATTTGTGTGTGATAAAGAAAAATAAAAGTAAAGTAATTTAGATGGAAGATAAAGATTGATGTTGCATTTAAATTTTTGAAGGTTAAAGTTGACAAGAATTCAAAGCTGGAAGAGATTTTAAGTGAGAGGGAAGAAACTGTTAGCATAAAACTTATGGTTACACTGTAAAGTAATGAGACCTCTCTGTCAATATGGTATTGTACTTAAATTCATAAATTTCAGGTACCAAAGCAAAAAGCTCATCAGAGTAATTACCATGAAAAAATGTATAGAAAAGTTACCGAGAAGCTATTTTACAATGGTGGGAAAGTGACTGAAGCTGAGCTGATAGGTCAATACTGATAACATTGTGAATTCTTTTTTGGATTTTATCTAGAATAACAGAAGCATCAAACCAGATGCAGTTGTAATATTTTTTATGTTTTTTAATCATATCACCCCAAGCAAGGCGGTGATGCCACTGATGTGCATGGGGCTACTTAAGAGTAGAATGATTGGAAAGGAGAAAGCCGGGAACCACATCCTAAACAGGAAACAATGAATGAACCTCTTCACCTGTTCAAAAGACTTGGGTGGAGTGTGAACTGGGCGACATGAATGGTAGACTTATGTGCGAAATAGATCCTGGTGAGAAAGTTTGTCTAGTATGACATAGTGCTCCAACTTTCCTTTCAGCAGACCTAGCAATTAATTCAATATAATCTTTCCACTTCATGTCAGCAGAAAACATTAGCCCTTGAAGGTGCAATGAATCACTCTTCTGGAGATGTTTTTCACTAGAAGAAACATTGTCTAGCATGCACAGTGAATGAACATTCCTAGCAGAAGACCTAGCAATTGATTCAATATAATCTTTCCACTTCATGTTAGCAGAAAATATTAGCCCTTGAAGATACAATGAGTCACTCTCCTGGAAATAGATTCTAGTGAGAAAAATTGTCTAGCATGATACAGTGAACCAACATTCCTAGAAGCAGACCTAGCAATTGATTTAATATAATCTTTCCACTTCATGTTAGCGAAAATGTTAGCCCTTGAAGGTTCAATGAATTACTCTCTTGGAGATAGATTCTTTTGAGAAAAATTGTGAAATTATCAAACTCTGGAATATATATTCATTAGTTTAAACCACTTATCTATCTATCTATCATCTATATATATATATATATATATATATAAACAAATGGTGTAATAAAAAAAATCCAGTTTGTAACATTTACTTTTTAAAAGTACTCAATACAATGTAGAGCAATATATAATTTTATTATAAGTGATTGTAATGAAGTGTAGTTAATAATATTGTAACATGAAAGCTTTTGTATAGCAATGTAAAATGTTTATAATCACTTATGATAAAAATATTGTGTATGTTGTTGTGATGATACTTAGTACCAAGATTTTTTTTTTTTTCTTCAGTGGCTTACTGATAAAGATATTTTTGGCAAGCATAAGTTTTGCTGTAAAGTTCTTGATATAGAGATAGTGTCAATAGGATTAATAGTTTAACTGAGCAGGGTCATGCTGACTTTGAAGATTGGAAAATAAGCCCTGTGTAGTGAGGACACCATAATGGTGTCTTCAAGAAACTTCAAAGTCAGCATGACTTTGCTTAGTTAAGTGACAAGCTTCTCCATATTTTGTCTTTCAACACTTTGTCCTTCGACACTGATCTACTATCAGTTGTTGTTTCATCAAATACTAAGAATAACAAGAGCATAGTCCAAGAGAAACAATCAATGGGAAAGTCAAAGGATACCTGGCCAAAAATGTTGTGCTAGCAAGAAAAAAAAGATGAAGATAACAGTTTTGTGGTGAAGTGGATATAGACTCAGAATGACAAATCGGGGTGCTGAGTTTAAATTCCAATTGAATTTCTTGCATTCACTTCTGCACAAATACCATTGAGAAAGGTATTAATTTGTTTCTTCCCTCCAGTTATGGGTTAAATAATAGGACAGACTAGGTTCTGTAACTTTGTCTGGCAACTAGTCTACCCGAGAAAGCAATGGCAATCTACTGCGAGATAATTTTCTGCCCAGTCAGTCATGTTTCTTTCGAGACATGATCACCCATATATCACGTATGGCAATTAACTGACTGACTGAATATAATAGTTGGAATCATGATTAAGGTGTCTACTGATCATCATAAAGTGGGGGATCGATTTTCTATTTTTATGAAGTAATTAACTGATCCCTCTCTAATTACTATGTAATAATATAATACATCTCTTCTCCCACCAGTTATGAGTTAAATAACAGGACAGAATGGGTTCTATAGCCTTGGCTGACAACCAGTCTACTGCAAAAAGCAATGGCAACCTACTGCAGGATAATTTTCTGTCCAGTCAATCATGTCTTTTTCGTATCACATATGGCACTTAACTGACTGATAGTGTAAATAGAGAAACAAAGTTTTAAGGAAGGAAATAAAACTTGGATAATATAACTCTCACAATCAAATTTACTTGACAAATTTTAGTTAATGGAAGATAGAACTGTAGAAGTAGGGTGGGTGGTTAATGTTTGTTAATTTGGCCTTGTGTGAAGCATAACTGAACTCCCTACAACTTAGATTTATTCATAATTATCAGAAGATTGGAATGTGTGAATTTGTGAAAGAATAAAAGTATACCTTTTGCATGTTTAACTAGAAATTTACTGATAGAATAACATGAACTGGTAGAAAGTAAACGTTCCAAGAGAAATTAGATTAAGAGGTTAAGGGTATCATGAGAGTTTGTAGTAGTCCTTGCATGAGTGAGTTTGTGTATGTAGGCAGGAACATTTGTGTGAGCGTTATCTTTGAAGTCTTTGAAGTTATCGCTTATAGTGAATGGTGAAAAGGCAGGAGGTGAGTGTGAACGAGAGAGGTACTGTTAATTATGCTCCTCACCTTAACACTCTGGCAGTGGTTGAGCTTCCTTGTCTTTTATTTGTTTGGGAATTCACTCCGGGATGTGATTCTGGCCTTTTCATTGGACAACAAACATTTCATATAAAGTTGTGTGTTAAGCAAAGTTAGTATATTCCAGGAAATTTGTTTATTACAACAATGAATCAAATTTGAATTTTTAAAATCTAGAATTTTTGTTCACTCCAGAACAAGTACTACAAAGATTGGGTTAGTATAAAGGAGCAAGAATTTTTTCTAGCCACAAAAAAAACAGGAAGTTTTTGAGATCCACAATCTTGTTTGTTTTTAAAGAACATGTTTATTTATATATATATATATATATATATATATATATATATATAAAAGGAATCAGTCAATGTGGAACTGTACTACTTCACTAATTAAATGATTAAAAAATAACTACTGATACAGATGTGACACACCAGCTGTAGCATTTATTTCAATTCAGTTCGTAAACTTTTTACAGTTAAATACTTTAATTGTGAGACAATTCAAAGCAGTTTGATAAAATGCAATATATTCCATATATGTGTCTATCATAAGTCTTGTGCTCTGGGATATATCAAAAAACAAAGTAAATAGTTTCACCTTATGTTACAAATATTTCACCAAAAGGCAATGATTTTGAATTTAAAGTATGTTTTAGGTCTTAAAAAAAATTATTTAAATAAATGCATTAATAAATTAAGATGAAGTTTTGTAATAAAGGATTTTATTTTGATTAAAATAAGTCGATTTTTTTTTTTTTTTTTTGTGATTGACAAAGACATGTTTTATGTATAGAAATGGTTTGCCTGATTGAAAAGAGGTTCAATTCTTGTTGGAGGTACAATCTAGGCCAGTTGTATATTAATTTCTCTGTTTAAGGCAATAGATAGCAACTCAAATACATGTACCCACTAGAAATAACTTTTGTGTGTGTATATATATATATATATATATATATATATATATATATGCAGCAACCTTTCTTTCAAACATGTCAAAGATTCAATTTTTCCAGAATTCTAACATTGTCAGCTATATTTAATGATGCATATATATATATATATATATATATATATATATATATATATATATGCAATGTATGCATGTTTATACATATGTATTATCATTTCTTTTTATATTCTGTATACTTTGTTTGCATATTCTCCAGCATTACTAAATTGGTGATGTCCATTTCAGTTTTATTCCTCATCCACCAAAATTTATTCATGAATGTAAAGAATGAAATGAATATCTTTTAAAACTTTTTTTTTTTGTCATGCCAAAACAAGAGTTCAGTGGTGATTTTGAACCGGCAGGGTGGGGGGCACTTAGGGTTGGAGATTTTTCTGAGGGGGGGGGGGCAAGTCAAGCAGCATAATTACTGTTAAATTTTTTACTCAGCCATAAATCACTGACTGCCTATGCATCTACATATCAAGTTGAGGACATTATTTCTAATTAACAGCTTCTATCAGATATAAAAAAATGACTAAGTTTCTTTCCCTCTCTAACAACATGTCTGTTTCTATCTATTTGATTATTTTATTTTGTTTGTTTTTCTTCCAAACTGGTCTCTGTATGTGTTAAAAAGCTAAATGAAAAAGAAAACAAAGAGAAAAGTGCTGAAGATCAAATCTGATCAAAATCAGAGACTTATCAGTTTTATTATAAATCTTTGAAGCTTATAAAAATGGTGTGGGCTATCCCAAATTCTGAGGGAGGCCTTGGCCCCTTCTTTGCTCTCTGCTAGAATTTCCACTTGTTAAATTGCCAATTGTTATAAATAATTACTTTTTATACAATTAATAAAACATTTTACATTATAAATACACATTGTATTTCTAGAAATTGTTCCAATATTTTTAGTGAACCCTTTGTTTAGAAAGGGTATATTTTCACAATGTTATTAATCTGAGTCAAATGATATCTTAGATATGTCAAATGTCCAAAGTAAGATTGTAAAAGTCATTAATTATATTAACACAGATTTTATACTACTCATACTGTAACAGTAAAAATAAAAAGTTGCAGTAATTCTCAACTATTACAAAGAACATTTAACATTGCCCTTACATTTAAATGAGATAGATGATTAAGTGTTTTTGATTTATTAAGCATAATTATACCATCAAAAATTTCACTATGTATATTAAAATTTAAGGTATATCCTTGTTTTAAAGTTTTTAGCAGTTGTTTTCTTATTGTACTTGTGGTTCATAAAAATGATCTGGGATTACTGTTAACAGATACACATGTTGTGTCTATCTTGCTCTCAATCCAGGCATTCTCAGCATGTCAAGCCCTTGTTATTTTAACTGGTGTCATGTGAGTCAGGTATAAAAGTATTTGGAGCATGACCTTTTTCACTTTTTTTTTTCTCTTTTATGACATTTTACTCTAGGATTGTTCTTTTTTCTTTTTTTACACTGTGCCTACTCTTATCCTATCAAAGTATATAGTATAATTTAATTTCAAATTTGTGTATAATATATATATATTAGAGCTATATATATATATATATATATATATATATATATATATATTAGGGCATGTCAAAAGTATTTTCCATAAAGGAAATAATTTATTTTGATTATTCTTGTACCTGTTTTCATGGATGATGTAGTTATTATTGTTATTATTGTTAATCATTTTTTGTCATAATAGTGAAAGAAAATATAGAAATAGATAATGTTATTTTCTTCTTGAAGTAAAAATTAAAAAAAATATTTGTCAAACAATTTGGGGATATTTATTAAATATACAAACATTTGGGATGGCATAAGTTTGTCCTCTACTTTAAAAGTGTTCTACTTTCTAAAATGTTTAGTTTTTAGGAAGAATGGAAGATAGAAAAGAAAAAAAAAACTTTATCATGTATCTGCTCCTGATATATTTCATTTTTTTTTTTATGCCATTGTTCACCTAATACAATGCCCAAGAGCCACTCAAGATTGTGGGTTTCTGAACAAATTTGTTGAAAAGGCTCAGAGAGGAAGTAAGTACATATGAGAATATGGTAGGATAATTTTTTTCTTTTTTAATTGCTTTGTCCCAGTCAAGGTGGTACTACCAGTGATGTGCAGGGGGCTACATAAGAGCAAAAGTTTAGACAGGAGGAGAGTGAAGAGAAAGACGAACAAGTTACAGGGGATGTCAGAAAGGGCAAGAGAAGAATGGGGTCACAGGTGTGAAGACAGTTGCAAAGGTAGAGAGAAAGGAAAAGAACAAGATATATGGGGTAATGTAGAAAGAACTGGAGTCAAGTGGATAAGAGATAGGTATTGACATTGCATTTAAATTCCTGTAGGTTGTAGCCATCAGGAAAGCAAGTATATAAAAGGGAGTTCCACCAGCAGGAAGTGAAAGAAAATAAGCTGCTGGAGTAGAATTGTTGGCTGCATTTGGTTGATCTAACTGTGAACGGGTGTTGCCAGTCTGGTTGCATGAGTAAATTCTTGTGATGGGGGGCACCAGTGACTTAGGTTTGTTGGAGCAGAAGCCATGAAAATTTTGACTCTTTACTTGAAGAGGTTAAGATTGTAATGATCATTGTTTTTTGGGTCTGTTCCAAAAAATACTGGTTTTGAGGAAGCTTTCTCTTTACCAATGGAATACAAAGGGAATAAGGTTGTCAATCCTGAGTACCTGACATGGTGTGTCCTTGCTGTAATGTCTGAACCAGTGCAACTAAGGAATATAACCCATTTAAACTCTATATAAAAAGTGATAGAATAGCAAGATCCTTGCAATTTTTTATCTGTGGGGAAAGTGATTGTAGGGTAGAAAATAATTCATCACCCACATGTCAATGTAAATTTTTGAACTCAGTTAAAGCTGAAAAGTGAGAATTGGTCAGCTCCTGTCCAAATATGTCAGTAATATTCCATTTTTGGTTTTTTAAATATACAGGTTGATTGAAAAGTAACTCCCTATTTTATGTATGTGTGACTGGCGAGCTAGGAGTCCTTAAAACTTTGACTTTTCTTTGGGGTTGGTTAAAGGAGTGAGTCTACTATACCAAAGACTTTGGGGGAACTTGAAGGGAAAAAAGACAATGTTATGTCTTCCATACCATGAGTTCCTGATGAAATCAATTGATGTGATTCCAGAGCATCTCGAGAAGCTGGTAGCGAAATCTGGTGCCCATACTGAATTTTAAATAAAACCCATGCTAAATATTTCCTCTCATATTCATAAGACTAAAAGTGAGCCATAGAATATTTTTGAGTGTTCTTGAAATTCCCAAAAATTGAAAAGTTAAGGATTGGTTAGATGATCAAGTCTATTGTACTAAATCCAGACTTTGAGAGAACTTGAAGGGAAAATACGTTATGTCTTCCATACCTCATGAGTTCCTGGTGAAATCAGTTGATGTGATTCCTGGATGGCTTGAGAAGCTGGTAGCAAAATCTGGTGCCCATATTGGATTTTAAATAAAACCTCATACTAAATGCTTTCCTCTCCTATCTATTTTTTTTTTTTTGTAAAAATTATAGTAAATAAATTGTATTTTAAAGTGGGGAGTTTCTTTTCAATTATCTTGTAGATCTTGACCTGTGGGAGTTCAGTACTTTCTGAAATGGTATAAGGAATCAACCATTTTTCCAACATCTTTAGTAATGCTTTGTATATATGAGTTTCATTTGAGGTCTGGAGTAATCTTGGTTTCCAATAAATGTTTGAAAAACAACTGTTCATCAGGACTGGAGAAATTTAGGGTCTGCTTAGTTATGATGAAATGTTATGTTTTGGTTTCAGAAACATTTAATCTTGCAAGCTAGTTTTTATCTGACTGAGCTTTGTGGACAAGGTCAGGAGAAAGATCAGCTGTTAAACTCTTTAAGCAATGACCAAATGAAAATATCACAGCACACTTAGCAACATTTCTAATTTTTGGAAAAATTAGAAAAAGAAACATTACTAAGGAGTGGGAACAAAGGAAAAGTAATTAGGTCAACAGATAGCAATTAACATTGCATTTAAATTTTTTAAGATTAAATTTGACAGAAACCATGGAGCTGGAAGAGTTTCACCAGTGAAAAATGAGAAAAGAAACTGTTAGCATCTAACTTAGTTACATCTAGATAACTAGTCAGTCAGTTAAGTGCTATACGTAATACACACTTTGGGCAATCATGTCTCTTTCAAGACATTAGTGACTGGGCAGAAGATTATCCCACAGTAATTTGCCATGTCTTTCTGTGGTAGACTGGTTGCCAGCAAAGGCTATAGAACCCAATCTGTCCTATTATTTAACCCATGACTGGAAGGAATAGACGGATTAATACCTTTCCCAAGGGTATTTGTGTGTAAGTGAATACAATCAATTCAGCTGGAATTCGAACTCAGCTCCCCGGCTTCTTGTTCCAAGCCGATATCCACTGGACCACAACGCACAACCTAGTAGCTTGCATGAATTCATGTGGTTGGGGCTTCAGAGAGGGGAAAAGGCTTGTCAGAGCAGTTTCCATGAAATTATTTGTAGAAAAGACGAAGGGAAGCCAAATCATATTGGTGAGAAAGGGCCAATGCTAAATCAGGATTGATTACATTGCAGATTCTTGTTTGGATTTTGACAAGTACCTTCAGATGAGTAACAGGAAGACCTCACCAGATATAGCAACAGTATTCAATGCACCAATGAATGGTAGATTTATAAATATGCAAGATTGATTCTGTTGAAAAACCTTTCTGGCCTGACACAGAGATCCAACCTTCTTAGCATCAGATACAGCTGTGGATTTGATGTAGTCATTTCATTTTAGGTCGGTTGTAGAAAATGAGGTCAAGAAGGTGCTTGGAGTTGCTCTCCAGGAGACTCAGCATCAGCATGTCTGATGCTGGGCAGAAAAGTTTCTCTTCTATGTCCCTTGTCCTTTCAGAATCTAGCCAATCATGACCTTCCACATCTCTGTATCCCTGGTGGCTCTTAGCATGCTTTCTCCTGTTACGCCACAATCCCCATTCTGCCATCCACCTGCTCAGGCCAGTCAAGTACATTACATGCTGTTTTTTTTCTACTGTCACTTCTTTCCTCTATCTGGCCTGTTAGTATCAGGTTCTCCAAGTCCTCCTTCCTTATTTCATGTCCCAGGAACTTTAGCTGTCTCTTCCTGATGCTCAGTATTAGTTTCCTTTTTGGTTCCATCCTTTCCAAAACCTCATCATTGCTCACATGCTCGATCCATAATATCTGCAGCATCCTTCTGTAGAACCACATTTCAGTTGCTTCAAGTCTCTCCTTCATCTTTGATGATATTGTCCAGCATTCACCGCCATATTGAAGGACTGACATCACAAAGCAATCCAGTATTCCTTTTGTTTCTAGCAAAATTTTCCTGTTTGTTAATACTCTACTCAGCTTCTGGAATGCATTATTTGCCATGCCAATTCGTTTCGGATCTCTTTTAGAACACTTCTCAGGTATTTAAATTTTTGTACCTGCTTAATTTTAGTATCCCTCACCTGTATTTGGCATTTTGGGCTGCTCTTTCTGCTGATCCCCATATGGTGGTTAAAAGAGCAGTTTTGTTTTAGAGGCATTAAAATTTACAATCCATTTCCTGCTTCTGTAAATTGATTGGAGGTTTGTTTCAAAAAGCAGCAGCTAGGTTTACCTTGTCAGCTTTGGCAGATTCCCTATTGAGACAGAAGTAAATGTTGATGCCATCTGCTTAGATACCTACTTGGGAACTGAGGGCATCAGGAACATCATTGAAGATTAGAAACAATGTAGAACCTAGGATAGTTTTAGGGACAATCACTGCATAGCATGACATGAGTCAAGTATAGAGGTAGAGGAGTGTGTCCTTCTGGGTTGCAGGGGAAATGTGTGGGGCAAGTCCATCACTTGTGCAAGTGATTGTGAAATTCAGGGTTTGGAGGCTAGCAAGACCAGTGTTAAAGTTTAGGCCACTTGCATGATGTTCATTAAAGTCACTGAACAGTCAGAGGAAGGGAAGTGGTCGAGAAAGAAGAGATAGCTGACTTAGTCGAGAGAAACAGACACATGTAAGAATGTCCTGGAGATTCGAGAGAGCTCTCTAGCCAGTGAGAGATGTTCCTGGACATAAACTCCCAGGCCATGCGTATGGGCATTAGTCTTTCCTAAAAAGAGGACGGTAGCAAGGAAGGTAGCAAGAAATCAGAGGTGATTGCAGAGTTAAGATTAGTTTCAGAGAGCTAGGATGTCTGGGGACTTTTTGAAGAGGAATGATTTCACACTGCAAAAGTTGGTATGAATACTATAGATGTTGGTGGAAAAAAATATTGAGGAGGGGTAAGTGTTTTAGTTTTCTTTGATTGCTTATACTCACAGTGAATTATTTTGATAAGGAGAGGCCTAGAGTAGTAGTGGCAGTTGATTGTCAAATATAATGTGTGGGGAAAGGAACTGGTGTAGATTGTAGCAGAGTGTGTCCTCAAAGTTGCCCACTGGAGGTGCTTACAGGGACATGCATCCATGCATGAGATGGCACAGCAAGAACCTTGATGTTTAACTGATCAGAGCAGCCACTCTGGATATTATGCAAGAGTTCAGGCACCTACCAATTGGGAAGCAGCAACTAGAAAACTGCCAACCCAGCACTCTCAGTATGAATAAATGTTGCCATTATCCACACATGTCCCAAAAAACTCATGACAGCACTGCTATTAAGGCCTGAGGAGAGCAAAGAAACTGGAGACCCCTTCCTAAATGAGAAACAAGGGATGAACTCTACTCCTGTTCAAGAGACGGTGGGGTATAAACCAGGAAATAGGAAAACCCATCTACTATTAATTCTACTGATATACTGGTATGTGTGCCAGTCTGCCCCTGACTACCAATAGTGCCTCTTCTATGGGTACCTTGGTGAACAAACTCACCACATCCAGGCTTACCATATGTAAGCTTGTTGATCAATACCACAAAGTGAGCGGAGTTTTGGACATAAGATGGTGACATTCTTATTAATGGGTCAATCGTATCCATAAGGAAATGACTCAGTGGCACAGTTTTGGCAGCTCACAATTAGTTGGAGTGGAATTGTGAATTTTGGTGCGACCATATATTTGAAGTAGGTTACTGTAACTTTGAGACAACTGCCTGTATGTCTTAAGTGGGAAGTTGTCCTTGTTCTGGATAAAGATCTGCAACAGTTGTCATTCTGTTTTCAATATTGGTTCTTTTTTAGTTTACTGTAGCTACTGTTTGTAATGATGTCTTCCAGTTTTTCTAGTTGTATTATATTCTGTCACTAGTCACATTTGTCAACTGGTGGTATGATGATGTCATTCTTCTGTAGGCATTTGATTGCCAGCTTCTCTAGTTTCATGATGTTTAATTTGGGTGGCGTTATTTTATCCAATATCTGTCTCATTTTCCATCTTAACTCATCCAGCTGAGTTTGAGGAATGTTCAAGACCTGATTTCCTTGAATCGGGCAATGTTGTCTAAGTGTAGTATTAGAGAGTGAAAATATTGATTGAATAAAGCAAATAATTAATTACTGTGATCATATTAGGCTATATCTTTTTTCAGAACATGTGATCGTGGCTATCCACAAATTTCATTTTGTCTTGTCTCTGTCTCTGTTTGTCTTGTCTCTGTCTCTGTCTCTGTTTGTCTTGTTGTGTTTGTTCTCTGTCTCTGTTTGTCTTGTTTCTCTGTCTCTGTTTGTCTTGTTTCTGTTTCTGTCTGTCTGTTTCTGTCTTGTCTCTGTTTCTGTCTCTCTCTCTGTTTCTGTCTGTCTCTGTCTCGTCTCTGTCTCTGTCTCGTCTCTGTCTCTGTCTCGTCTCTGTCTCTGTCTCTGTCTCTGTCTCTGTCTCTGTCTCTGCTCTCTGTCTCTGTCTCGTCTCTGTCTCTGTCTCTGTCTGTCTCTGTCTCTGTCTCTGTCTCTGTCTCTGTCTCTGTCTTGTCTCTGTCTCTGTCTTGTCTCTGTCTCTGTCTTGTCTCTGTCTTCTGTCTCTGTTTCTCTGTCTTGTTTCTCTGTCTCTGTTTCTCTGTCTCTGTTTGTCTCTGTCTCTGTTTGTCTCTGTCTCTGTTTGTCTCTGTCTCTCCTCTCTGTCTCTGTGCCTGTCTCTGTCTCTGTGCCTGTCTCTCTCTGTCTCTGTGCCTGTCTCTCTCTGTCTCTGTGCCTGTCTCTCTCTGTCTCTGTGCCTGTCTCTCTCTGCATCCAAGTGTAGATATAGTCGGCTGATGAAAAAATAAAAAAAAATAGTGATAATTATATTCTGAAATCTCTTTTCATACATATGTAGCTTAACAACTTTTTTGCATTTTTAAATATTTTATTTTACAATGCAGTTAAACGGATTGCAAACATTTTGCACGTCCCTACTTGCATTAAGGATGAATTGTGATGTTACAAAAGGAAAAAAGTAGCTTTCAGGGTATTTTCATAATAAATAAATGATGCCCTTCTTTCACTTTGTCATTTTTGTAATACTTACATCAGATTAAAGCTTTGGCAGTGTGCATTACTATTATAAAGACTTATTGATTTTCTCTGACAATGGATTTGTCAACTGCTTGTTGCTCATTAGGATGGTGTAACAATAAAAACAACAATAAAAAGCTGTAATTAGAATGACAGTTGCTTAGTAACATTGCCAGTTAATACAACTGTTGGTTATAATGTGGCTTGGCAGCTGTGGTTATTTTATTTTTCTTAATGCATTTCTACTTCTTTGCTTACCTGAGAATATATAACTGATCTATAACATAGAATAAATGTATTCTTATAGTTTTATGTGGTTGAGAAATGAGTAAATATCTTGATTGAAAGTGTTTATATTGATGAGAAATAATTTATCTTGATAGGAAAAAGTTATTTTTAGTTTTTGTTCTTTATAATATGCCAATAAAATCGATTTTGTTTCTTTGTTGATTTTATTTTTATCTTAAAATAAAAATGCTGCATTAAGAGTGTTTTTCAAATATTTACTATATGCATCTCATTTATAATAATATAAATATAATCTACTGCTACTAGATTGGTATCAAGGTTTCACCCTTTTACCACTGAAATGGTTAAATGCAACCACCTCTTCTATTCTAATAGTTTTTCTTGAACTCCCTTCTGTTTGCTTGCTTCCGTGATAACTACAATTTGCACAAGTTTAAATACGTCAATTGCCATCTTCTATCTCCTTGATTCTTGTCTGTCTCTTATCCTTTTTTCAACATCCCCTGTACCTTATTTTTACTTTCACTGTAATAGCTAGTGCACCAGTGGCAGTCATGTCTTGCTTGGGATGAAAGGATTATTTTTTAAAATTTATAAATAAATATATAAATAAATAAATACGTCAATTGCCATCTTCTATCTCCTTGATTCTCGTCTGTCTCTTATCCTCTTTTCAACATCCCCTGTACCTTATTTTTACTTTCACTGTAATAGCTAGTGCACCAGTGGCAGTTATGTCTTGCTTGGGATGAAAGGATTAATTTTTAAAATTTATAAATAAATATATAAATAAATAAATACGTCAATTGCCATCTTCTATCTCCTTGATTCTCGTCTGTCTCTTATCCTCTTTTCAACATCCCCTGTACCTTATTTTTACTTTCACTGTAATAGCTAGTGCACCAGTGGCAGTTATGTCTTGCTTGGGATGAAAGGATTATTTTTTAAAATTTTAGGAAAGTATATGTCATTTGAAAAGTGCATTAAATTTCATGTCCGGTCTTATGCAGCATTTGAGTAGTATATCTGAATACTTTTGTTCTTAATCCTTTCACTTCAAGTAAGTTAACAAAACAAATAAGATACATAGGACTACTGAGTTTAAAAGAATATATAGACATAAAAAAAAAACATTAACAGCAAAAACAATAAGAAAAAATTAGGGAAGACAGTAGATAACGATTGTTGTTACATTTAAATTTTGGAAGATCAAACTTGACTGGAAAGCTAGGAAGCCGGAAGACTGTTTCACAAGTGAGAAATGCAAGAAAAATTGTTAGCATTTAACTTTCAGTTGCATCTTGTTTTAATTAGTATGACATTTAGGAGGGGTTCCTGGTTCCTTACCTCTCCTCATTTTTCTACAAATATTTTTATGACAACTGACTAGCTTTTTTTCCCTGGTACACCAACCACATAAAGCAAGCTGCTAGCAGAGTTTGAATTTCAGTTGAATTTGTTGTTTTCACTTACATACAAATACCCTTATTAATATTATTAATTCATCACATCTCTTTCCAGCTATGGAATAAATAGCAGGACAGATTGTTCTCTAAAGTTTTGGTTGGCAACTAGTCTACTACAGAAAGTAATGACAAACTACTTTGGGGGAAAATCTTCTGCCCAGTCAGTCATGTCTCTTTTTAGTATCATATGGGATACACACTTAGATGATCATGCCTTAAAAGAGATATAAATGAATAAGCAAAAGATTTTCCTGCAAATTTTCCATTACTTTCTGTGGAAACTGGTTGCCAATGAAGCTATAAAACTCAATCTGCCCTACTATTTAACCCATAGCTGAAATGTGCAATGTGGTGTGATGAATATCAGCTTAGAATGAGAAATTGGAAAGTGGAGTTCAAATTCCAGTTAAATTTGTTGCATTTACTTACATACAAATATCCTTGGAAAAGGTATTAATCCCTCACTTCTCCCTTCATCTATGTTCAGCCTTGGTTGGTACTATCTACTGCAGGAAGATCTTCTGCTCAGTCAGTCATGTCTCTTTTGGGACATGATCATTTAAGCATATATCATGTATGGCACTTGACTGGCTCATATCATGTACATTTACAATCTGTAAAAGGGGTAAGAACGCTTGATATGTCTTGTCTTCAGAAAATTTATTTATTTACCATTATTTTTTGTTCAATTTCTTGAAACTTAGAAAATTACTTTTTATTATATTTTTTTGCGTTTCCTTTTATGGGGACACGTGAAAAGTAATGTTTAATTAAACCTCAATCTTTAGAAAAATTGCAAGCATGCATTATTGATGTGATTAAAGATATTATTGAAAATCACCTGCAAATTTTTTTTTTTTTTTTTTTGAGAACTATGGAATCATATTACCCTTTGTATGCATAATTATGCTAGTCATGTTGAAAATTAACAATCTCAACAATAAATTCAAATACTACTTATTCTTTTTACAGATTGTTTCTGTCATAATTACAAAGCTACTAGTATTTTAAATTGGACACGGACTTTATGGACACCCTGTATTATCGATCTTCTGTAAGGATATAAAATGTAACAAAATGTGTACTTTTTAATTATGGTGTTATAATTTATTTACATTTAATTTGTATTAAAAGTAAGAATAAATAAAACTTTTTAAAACTGGTATCAAAACAATACCTAATTTGATTTTAACCTTAAACTTTTACATTGTTAAACTTTTATGCTCTAATTATTATAGAAGTCAATAGTTATCTCCTGTCTCACTAACTTACATCCTCTCTCTCATGTTCTTCTACATCCACCTCACTCTCATCAGTACTCTCTTCCCTCTCCTACTCACTTCCTGACACCCCCTGCAACCTCTCACTCCTCATGACATTCTTCCTATGTAAGCCCCTGCACAACAGTGGCAGTAAAATGCCTTGCTTGGGGCAACACGATTATAAAAAAAATATATCTTTATTCCTACACAACTTACTATAATTGAGAAACAAATTAAACAACTAATTTGTATTTAATATTTGCAACTTTTAAAAATTTGGAATAATCTTATTCAACTAAGGTTCCAATTATTATTTCAGTTTATTTTCTGTAAAGTTTTAGGACTGTAATTTCATTTGTTTGGTCATTTGTACACTTTGTACTATAGACTAATTAGAATTGTTTAGAATAATGGCTGGATTAACTCTGAAGTATTAAATACAGAAGCTTTATTTTCAGCTCTTTGTCTAGGCATCAGATGTTATTAAGCATTATATAAAAGAGGCTTAGTGTAATGAATTTTGTAAATTCTTGTCTTTCTGGGCTTATCTTTTAGAAGCTATTTGCTTGAGATGAAATATATTAATAAAAATGTACTACTATAACAACAGCAATAGTAGTTTTTCATATTTAACTAAATAACTGTGATTGAATATAAATCTATAGTAAGTTATTTACAAGAAGGATTGAAACGTTTTTTCTATAGTAGGAATGTACAGTGCAGTCCCATAATTCTATTCACTAGCCTTTTATATACGTAAAGTTAGTTTTTTCTTTAACTGAACTTAATGTTTTTGAATTACAGATATCTTTCTTTTACACAGTATCTCACTTTATTAGCTACTTCAAGAAAAAAATCTTTTTTAGAGTTAGCAAACTGAATCTTTGTAAAATTACAGCATAAAGTCTAAAGTAACCCATACTTATTCAGTAGGGTATATTAAAGCCAAGTTCAAATTCCAGTTGAATTTGTTGCATTCAACATTGAGAGAGGTATTAATCGCTCTTCTCCCTCTAGTTATGGGTTAAATAGCAGGACAGATTGTGTTCTATAGACATGGTTGGCACCCAGCCTACTGCAGAAAGTAATAGCAACCTCCTGTGGGAAAAATTTCTGCCCAGTCAGTCACAATCAGTGATTATATTCCCAATTTCTAGAAACAAGCTATCATAATTCCAATCCCAAATCCTGCAAAGGAATTTGAAAGTTCTTGAAACTATTGTCAATTGTACTTGCAAGATGCTTATATAAAACATTTAAAAGAATTGTTAATTACTTGGTTTCTTGAAGGTAATAATAAAATAACAAATTTCCAATCTGGCTTTAGAAAGAACAAAAGCACACTCCATCATCTAATTTGACTAGTCTTTTATCAGAAATCTTTTTGATTAAAAAGTAGCATTTAATGATGTCTTTCTTTGACTTGGTGAAAAAATTATGAACCTTGTGGAGATATGTTCAGGTATTGAACTCACAACTCTTTGGGTCAAGTCACTGGCTATAGCAGTGGTGAACAAATAGCTTAGAGTTAAAAGGCATTCGGAAGTGGCATCGCACATGGAATGAGAATTACATACCCCGGTGACTGAAATAAAAGGTTCGGTTCAAAATTCCTAGCACTTAAAGAAGGCTGGCAGCCAAAACATCACAAGCATGGTATAAAGAGGACAACAGTCCAAATAAATATCTATACAATTAAACAGCAATTCTAACAGTGTTTCAATAAAGTAAACAATTGGTCCACAGAAAATGGATTCAGATTTTCCAACCAAAAAACTCAATGTATACATTTTTGTCAAATTTGAAAGATACACCATAATCCTGAATTAAGCCTTGATGGTATAAAAGTGCCTGTAGTAGATTAATACAAATACTTAGAAATAATCTTTGACAAAAAATTATCCTCAATACCAGATATATAAAAAACAAAATTTGTGAGGAATGCAATAAAGCAATACAACTAACTATTCAGTAATCTTTCACAAAGACTGGAGAGCTGACAGATGCTACTGAAACTCTAATGGGCATTAGTCGGATCAAAATTTGATTAAGGATGCTTTATTTATGATGAGGTAAGAAAATCCTATATGAAAGTTGATATCATCCATCACTAGGGTCTGTAACTTGTTCTAAGAGCCTACAGTAAATCCCCAATTGAAAGGTTATAGACTGAAGCACACAAATCACCTTTAGCATTAAGACAACATAAGTTAGTATTACAGTATTATGTCACACTTTGTTCATGCTCAAGTAATTCAGCATACAACTGTGTTGTTCAATCTTAATATATTTTAAAGGAAAATATCATTAAACCTTTTGGCATACATACAGAAAACAATTTCAATGAACTCAAAATAAACTCTTCTCTAAGATACAAATCTATTCTCCCAAAAACTCCTCCCTGGTCAATAAAATATCCCACTGTAATATTCAGTCTGGCAAAACACTCCAAAACTGAAACATCTGTATTCATGGAAAAAATTCATATCTTATGAAAACATACAAATTGTAAATATATATACACTTGCAGTTCCAAAAATATTGATAGTTGGATGTTTAGCTATACTATGCAAAACCATATTTCAAAAGTGCCTACCTGATGGCAAATCCTCAATATTTTGTGCAGTCTATGGCAATAGACTTAGCCTTAGATATTATCACAGATGATGAGTTAGACATATTCATTATATTCTCAGGTTCCCTATCTGTTCTTACATCATTGAAATATAAAATCTTGACTAATCCTGTAATAAAACATTTAAACAAAATCAATATGGTTCATCACCAAATGTTCTGTTAAATGCCTAGCCATATAGGTATCCAAGAAAATGGAAAGGCAGATAATGCTGCTAACGAATCACTAAAAAATATATATATTGAAAACAGTTCTGTTACACAGATTTCAAAACAGCAATTAATACATATATCTTAAATAAGTGGCAAGAGTCATGGAATACTCACCCAAATAATAAATTGCACAAAATCAAACTTACACTTGGGATAAGATACTATAACACTAGGCTTTCCTAAAGAGAAGTTTTAATAAAAATCATAATTGGTCATATCAATATTACACATTCATTTCTAAAAGATGAGGATCCATCAAAATGCATAGTATGCCAAGAGACTTATACAGTAGAACAGTTTGTAAAGAATTGTCAAATTTGCCTGTATCTTAAAAAGCTTTTTATAAGGTGAGTAGGCCTAAAGAACTTTTTGAAAACGTTTATGAAAAAAAAAAAAAAAATTGACCTCCTTGAGAAAAAGTAAATTATACACCAAAATTTAATCCAGACAACTTTAACTAGAGATGAATTATACAACCATTCAATTATATTTCAGAAATTTTAAAACTAGGGATTATTGCTTAAAAAATCTGATTTTTCAGCATAAATGACCAAAGAGAATAGATATGGTTAACCAAACCTTATTCATAGAAAAAAAACTAATGAAGAGATTCAGATTTATTTGTATTATAAATATGGAAGATTTCCTACAACACTTATCAACATACACATATATATATATATATATATATATATATATATATATATATATAGTTAAATATAAAAAAAATAGGTAGAAATGTTAAACCAATTGATAATAAACAAATTAAGCTGCTCATATATTATAAAATATTTAAAATAATTGACCTCAGTCTTTAATAACCATACAACCATATAACTAAATCCTCTACAGAAACTAATGTAGTGTATTAATTTACATGCCTGTTTAGAGATTGTATCTCTAATACTAATAATCAATCCACTACATATATTGGTTTTATTACAACCACACTCACCTGTAGACTTATCTCCACCTTTCTGATCATAGTTTAATTAGACATTTCTTTGAAAAACAGCCATATATATATATTAGATTTTAGTTGATAACACAATAAATCTCATACATACACACAGTAAAAAGAACCTTCAGATATTAGAGGTTGACTACATTAAATCAAAGAAACCCAGTTTAATAAAATCACATTTCAATCTAGTCACATGTTACACTGCAACTAGACATATGGTTTTGTTGTCAATATTTTGGTCTCTCATGGGGTGTGACATCATAGGACCACATTACTAATTTATGACCTTCTTCTGCTTTTCTGTGACTGTTATCCTCACATAGCAATGTTTTATGTCAACAGAAGATATTATCTTTGATGATGGATGTCTTTGTTACTGTCTCTGTAACTACTTTGAAGATGGCTCATGTGAGCCAAAAGCTTAGAACCAGCATAATAAAAAAAAAATATCCAAATGTTGGACAATTTTTGTCTTTATTTTCACATGAAATTAAAGCCAAAATATGATGTTTAGAATGGCTCATGATTAACTATAATAGACATTCATTGTCTATTATATTTTAACAATATATATTTAACTAATTATCTGCTTCCTTGATATACACACACACATTGTGTGTGTGTGTGTGTGTGTGTGTGTGTGTGTGTGTGTGGATGTGTATATATATATATAATTTCAACATGTTATGCTCACAATGTAGCAGCAGTTTTTTTTACTTTTACTGGAAGTTTCAAATTATCTATCTTACTACAAACCCATGAAATGTATTTGTTTTAGGAGCTTAATATTTAAGCTTACAGAAGCAAACTTTATTTAATAAAAAAAAATAAAACACTGTGATTTGTAATGACAGTAAAGGTAACATTAATATGAAATGAATGCTCCAGTTCTGTTACTGGTTTTAGTTGTTCATTGATTGATTTTTTTTTTTTTTTTGTTGCTGTTATATTTTTTTGTGTGGAACAAACTGTACATCACCTAAAATAACATTGAAACACTTAATATCTGTTAATAAATTGTCCCCACCCACACATACATGTTTAAATCTTCTTTGGAATGCTCCATGTGTGTTTTTAATTAGGTTAAAGTCAGGTATGTACTTTGTGGTGCAGTGGATACCAACTGGGAACAACAAATTGGGTAGCAGAGTTTGAATTCCTCACATGAACTTATGCTCAAATACCCTTGGGAAAGTTATTAATCTGTCTCTTCCCTCCAGTTATGGGTTAACAGAACAGATTGGGTTCTATAGCCTTTACTGGCAACCAGTCTATTGCAGAAAACAATGGCAACCTACTCCAGGATAATCTTCTGCCCAGTCAGTCATGTCTCTTTAGAGACATGATTGCCCAAAGCATGTATCATATATGGTACTTAACTGACTGACTGAAATGAGACAACCACTTCCTCAAATGAGTGCCTTTGAAAATCATTAATATTTAATTTCATTGTAGAATATGATGTAGCATTTTTGTGATTAAAAATCAGCTTCTTATGAAAGTGTTTGCCGCCTTCTTAAACTGTGGCTCTGTGCTTTCAAAAAAAAAGTGATGTGTATCAAAGCTGTTATTTTAATAGTATCTGGAACTTGTCAAGAGACCACTTACAACCTCCCTTCAAAAAATTACACCATATCTGTTGATTTCTTAATCTGTAAGGCTGGTTTTTGCCAGTATCTACACAGTCTTTGCTCCATCTGCCTGGTCCATTGAGGGTAACATTGTAATTGCCATTGAAAAGAATACTTGAAAAATTGTTTTTATATTACTCTTTTCATTTAGTTTCCTTTTATGGATGCTTTTTAAAGAGGCTGAGACCAGTCTCACATATTTTGATTTAGAACTTGACTGTGCACTGCTTCCTAATAAGAGTCTGTCTCACATGTGTGTATATCTCAGTCTGAGATATATAGCAATCAAAACTTTGAATACAGTTCTATTCATTAACAAGCTTATTAAAAGCCAAAAGGTTGAAACTGCAATTCTGATTTAGGCATAAAATTGGAAGGAAAGAAAAAGTAAGCACCATATTAAGAACTACAATTATACCTACTTAGAGCCAAACCCAAAGCAAAAACTAAAATAAAAGGGGTGAAAAACTGATTTTGATCAGACCCAGTAAAATATCAGGGTATCGATTTCCAATATTGGAGTCAAATAAGTCATCCAAGGATAGAACTGCAACTTTGAAACTTCTGAATATCGTTTCTTATGTCTTTATCAAATTGGATTAAAATTGGACCACTGCTTGTATAACCCAATTTTTTTCAATTATCGATTTTCATTGGAGGTACCTTGACACAAAACCTAGCTAAGAACACTTGCAGACGCTTATAGTACAACTGTATAAATTTTCAAGAAAATCGGCTCAGCCATTTCGGAGTCTATAGGTAACGGACACACACAGACACACAGACAGTTCCATTTATAAATAAGTTTAGATATCACTTGAAAAAGATCAGTATTGTTCCAAAACATGAAAATTTTTGTGTAGCAATATAATGCCATTGTAATAACCAAATTACAATATTAAGCTCTACTCTGTATTGAGCACTCTTTATAAAAGTAAATGTTTGAACAGTGGGTTTTAATCTACATATTTTTTCACTTTCCATATATATATATATATATATATATATATAAATTATTAGTTAGTAATAGCAATTATATTTCCGAGATATAAAATTTCACCTTGGGAAGACTTTAAAAAAACTTAAATTTTATTGGTTTAGTTAAGAAAATTATGTGTTTATTTTTATGGGTCTTGCTGGATGTTCATTTGTTAAACATTATAACCAAGAAGTAAGCATCTTGGAATTTGTATTTAATGGCTTAATCATGACTGACAGTTGTCAAGTAGCTTTTAGTTATTGATGCAGCTTTAATATTAGATGGTCAGTGTAGATTGTAGGTCTCATAGCAACTGCTTTAAGCAGTGTACTGTTACTTGTACACTGATTTTAGTGTGCATATTTAAAATATTGTTTTAGTAGAACTGAGCATATTTTTAATGTTGGACCTATGCTTTCAAAATTATTAATGGTATAAATCATGGTTAGCAATCAATTCCTACTCTAAGGATACAATTTAGATTTTAGAAGATATTAATCTTAATCTAGTGTAATATTTGATCAGTTTTATTATGCATGATTTTTCTGATTTTTTTTTTTTTCTTTTAATCTACAGCTTCATTTCTATAGCAAATAAACTAGATTTTACACCTCAGTTATCTATCATATTACAGTTAGGGTTTAGGAAGTGGATTGCTCATTTTCTTTTAAAGCTCTGATTGAATTATTTAACATTAATTTAAGTAGCTAAAAACATTTGAAATTTAAAATATTAAAACAGTTAAACATTTAATAGTTATACCTGTTCTAATAAAAGTACTCAGATTTAGAACTTATATTTTGAATATGAATAAAATTTATGAAATTTTAATTTAAAGAAATTAAAAATTATCAGAATGAGAATCTCTTTAATAAAATATTCTTTTTTGAATAAAAAGGAAATGATTTGTTCAATATTCACAAAGCTAAAATATTCTTAATATATAATTCACAGAATGATATGGGAGTAGATTTTTTGTATAATTCAAAAAATATCTTCTGCTGAATGAAGTAGATTTGACCTCTCATACATTGGTTGTATTAGTTTGTGGTTTTTCGTTTTCTTACAGTGAATGTAGTTTTCATTTTATTCTAGAACTGTAAAGAATTATCAATGCTGATTAGTGCTTGAAAGGCCAGTTATTGATTTTTTTTTTCTTTTATGTAAAAAGAAAATATGCTGTTTGAAAACATCAAAATGACAATTGTTTTAATGTACCATTCTGTATAAGAATGGAACTAGTCTTTGTTGCATTCTTACAATAATCCTGAAAAATAAGGGAAGGATAAAATCTATTAATCATCTTAGAGACCTCTTTCTGACTTTTATGGCTGATGCTACCCTCCAGGAGAGTGACTCATTGTGCTTGTTGTGCATTTTTGGGCTAACATTCTCAGTGGACATGAAGGGAAAAGTCTATATTGAATCCATTGTTAGGTCAGCTGCTAAGAAAGTTTGTTCACTGTAGATAATTTATGTCCAGAATTTATTTTGCATGTCTAGAAGTCTAAAACTCAGCCATGCTAGGAATATTACTGCCACATATAGCTTGGTTCACCTGCTTTGTATGTCTAGAGAACCATGACAAAATTTAAAGAATCTGCAATATTATTGGTCTTGATCTGGCATTTTCCCTCCAGCCATTTTCCCTCCACTAAAAGTTGCCTTTCTGTGGTTTTTCTACAAATACTTTCATGGCCACTGCTTGGATGAGCTTTTGCTATGGTACCTAGACTTTATGAATTTAAGCAGAGTACTAGACTGGTGACAAGTTCTCACCAGTTTAAAGTTGAGTTGGTTAGATATAATCGTAATTTTTAGGCTAACAGGATTTTTTGCATTACTCACTTATAGAACTTCCTTCTGGCATCATGCATTCCAGCCAACTTTAATCTTCAAAAATTTAAATGCAATGTCACTTGCTATCTACTGTCTGATTACTCTTTTGTTCTCACTCTTTATTTATTTTTTTTAAAAATTCCACACCAAGTAACCCTTGTTTTAGTCTCTTTACGACCTTGCTTGGGGTGAACTCAATTCAAACAAAACAAATTGACATTTATGGGTCAAGTCACTGGAATTAACCAATGTTCATATCCACTAGGCCATGTATCCTTGAGGACAACAGCAAGTGAATTTCTGGGACTAGACCTGAAGAGTTATGGGTTCAATACCAGGCTACAGCAGTGGTGAACAAATAATTTAGAGAGTTAGGTTAAAGGGAGATAACTCATGACTACCAGAAGTGGCTTCACACATGGAATGAGAAATAATATACCCCAGTGATCATAATAAAGGGTTTTTGGTTCAAAATTCCTAGCACCTGAAGAAGGCTGGCGTGTACAGCTGCTGAAACATAAAAATGACAACAAAGATGAGAACAATAGTTTGAATAATGTAAATACTGTAAATACTACCTTATTTCTAAAGTATAGACAAATACAGATATTTATTCACTTGCTCAACATTTACAGAAATCAGTGTTTGATTCTGTATAATATATTTGCCCAGTAGCAACAGCAATGTGTAGGTTACCTCCACTTTCACATATTTTTATGAGCATACATGCACTTGATCTTCATTAGTGAAAATTCTGAACCAGTACCAGTGACTATCTGAAAAATAACATTTTATAACTGTATCCAACAGGTTTTATTTGTGCAGATATGCAGTTGATATAACAGCTCTCTGATTTCTTTACTCTGTTTTCAAATTCTAATAAAGTTCTAATAGTATTGATATATTTTCATATGTACATTAGAAAATACATTTTGGGTTCTTATAAACCTGGATGAAAGTATGTACAACACTATTTTGCTAGTCTTGACTAACTCCTCTTTTTATTTTAAATTTCCTGTTGTGCATTCAAAATAAATCCTTAGGAAAACAGTTAATCTGTAACACCTGATGATACTGAAAGGTTGAAACCCTCATAGCATAATCGGATAATCTCCCTAATTTTAATATTTAAAAGCTTTGCATGTTAAATCTTTTATTTTTTATTATGCAACTGTTTACTGGTCTAATTTGATACTGATCAATAACTGTAATATATATATATATATATATAGTGATGATCATCCACGTATACTGTCTTAATATGTATAGGAAAGAATATTAATAAAAAGTTTTGAATTTAAAAATGTACTTTTTTTTAACAGTATTTGTTTATTTTTATTATATTTTATATTTCAGACCGCCCTCGGTCCTTCATCAGAAACAACTGATTTTTAAATTTGAATTAAAAACGTATTTCACGATAGCGTTCGAATATTTTTTTTGTTTACATCACGTGAAAAATCAGTTGTTTCTGATGAAGGACCGAGGGCGGTCTGAAATATAAAATATAATAAAAATAAACAAATACTGTTCAAAAAAAGTACATTTTTAAATTCAAAACTTTTTATTAATATTCTTTCCTATATATATATATATATATATATATATATATATATATATATATATATACAGATATTAGTTTTTGGTCATAATTAGGTTAGGCCAGTACACAGTTGTATTAAAAAAAATATGTTCAATTTTTATTGTAGAACTTTTGAATATTTTTTGTTTGGGAATGAGTTATTTCCACAATCTAGGTTTCAACCTTTTGGTATCTTCAAGCAATTTACAATAACTGATTTTTTACTATTTTTCAAACACTCAAACAGGAATCTTTTACGAACTTAGTTATTTAAAGATCTTAGAACACTTTCATCCATGCTTGTATAATCCTAGTATGTATTTATGATTACATATAAACATAATTTCTGATCTTTCATTTAGTCATTTTTTCTTTTTTATTCTGGAAACGACATAATAGCTAATTTTTCCTCCTGGCACAATCTGCATACATTGCCACCATTGTATGGTTTGACTATTTTAACTATACTCTTAAGTTATATTGGGGTTTTTTCTATTTTTCAGTGTTAATTTCCTCACATGGCTAGCCGGTTTGGTACAGTATTTGAGGTTTTTCAGTTTAAATGTATATTTATGATTATTCCATTTGATTTTAAAACTCTTTGGTAGATCCCAAATACCTTTTTCTTTGTTGTTATGTTACACTGCTTTGTAAATAACCCCTTCTGTATTACAAAGTTTGTTAAGTGGGTATTTGTTTTTGTCCCTACAGTTACATTCCTTGTTAATGATGTTATTTTGTATGTTGTTGTTTAGGTTTTTGGTGTTTGTTTATTTTTTTTCATGTAATTTTTTAATTTATTAATACAGCTATAACTTAATTTGATTGAATTCTTATTGAAGTTTTGTCTAATTTGAGTTTTTTTTTGGGGGGGAAGTGTTCATTGATTAATTCAAAAAATATTTGTCTTATTTTGGATTTTACTTCGAAGTTAAATGGTGGGTTGAACCAAATGTTTCAATTTCTATTATTTTTCATTTTTTTGTTTGACTGAGGTTTGTATTCTAAAATTTTCTTATAGTCAGATTATATATATATATATATATATATATATATAATGATCTGCTACTCTCATTTTCTGCTAGGATGGCTAACTAATCCCTGTCATACGCACCTGCTCATCAGGCACGTGTGTTTACTCAACACTAACAAAGCCCACCTGTGGTTTATGCTAAAAGTATGCCAAGCAGACCTTAGATTATACACTCTCCCAGAAACTAACTATCATAATCACCAGTTTGAACAATGACAGTATGTTCAAAACCTTCATTTAAATTTAAATTTGTAGAATGATTTTTTCTTATACAAAAACAAATTTTAAAATGTTTATAATAAAAATCAGTATAATATTAAATTGTTTTTATAAGATATGCATTTAGAAAAATAACTTTTAAGAAAAATAATTAAGAGAAAATTGGAAAAATAATTATTAAGTTTTCAAATTTTAATTACAATAATGGAAATGATTAAAAAGTAATGTTTGCTCATGTTTTATTGATTCTTGATATTTTATTAAATTTACTTGACAAGGTCTGACAAACATTTTATTTGTAATGTTAAATTTGCTCAGCAGTTGATTGTATAATGAATTTAAATTTGTGTGCTTTTTTTTTTTTTTTTTTTTTGTTTTTGTTTTCATATCATTGCAAGTAAGGTGAAATTGTCACTAGTGTATAGGGGTTACAGTGAGAGAAAAGACTGGGTACAGGGGATATTGAAAAGATAAATGGACAGAACTCAAGAAGTTATAAAATGGCAATTGATGTTACATTTAAACTTTTGGAGATTGTAGCTATCAGGAAAGCAAGTAAACAGAAGGGAGTTCCTCAGGTGAGAAGTGCATGAAAAAAAAAAAACTTGAAGTAGAATAGCATACTTAGATCCATATGGATGAAGCACCAGGTGGGGAAAACTTATCAGAGCAGTTGTCATGAAAATATTTATAGAAAGACAGAAGTCATGTCATGTCGGTGAGAAAGTGACTGAAGTTGAGATGGCAAATTAGAACCGATTACATTGCAGATCCTTCTTTGGATGTTGTTGAGAATCTCAGGATGAATAGCAGGTGCACTCTACCAGATGTAGCAACAGTATTCAATGCATGGATTAATGATAGATTTATAACTGTGCAAGATGGATTCTGCCAAGAAGAATTTTCTGGCCTGGCATAGCTATCAACCTTCCTAACAGTAGATGCAGCTGTAATATATTTGTTCCACTTCAGGTTGGTTGAAAAAGTGACAGTGGACAGGAATGTCTTATTCAAATTTTATGTAAAATCTTATTCAAGGAAAAAACAAAACATTTAAAACAAATGTAATACGAAAAAAGGCAACAGTGACAACAGTAGAATTACAATCAAAAAGTTTATATTTTGTTTTAAAAGAAAAAAAAAAACAAACTAAGCCTTTATTGTAGCAAATTTTGCATGAAGCAAAAGCTGATCTTTTAAATATTGTAATAAAGAGTAAAATATTTTGAAAATACATACATATTTATATATAGTAGGTAACTCAATGTACCTTCTCCAATTAATGCTTTCTGCTGACATGAAATGGAAAGATTATATTGAACCAATTGCTAGGTCTGCTGCTAGGAAAGTTGGTTCACTGTCATGCTAGAAAATTTTTTTCTCCAGAATTTATCTTGCATATAAGTCTACCATTCATTGATGCATTAAATATTGCTACTACATCTGGTCTGATGCTTTTGTTATATATTTAGAGATTCTAGGTAAAATCCAAAGAAGAATCTGCAATGTTATCAGTCTGGACATGTCAGCTTGACTTCATTCACTTTCCCACCACTGTAGCATCATGGCTTCCCTGTGCTTTTTTTTTTTTTTTTTTTTTTCTGTTTTCATTGTGATTGTTCTGATGAGCTTTCCTCTTTGGTATCTCAACTTAAATTTAAACTTGGTACAAGGTTTCATCATTTTACAGTTAAAATGGCTCCATGTAACCCTAAGTTCTATGCTAACAGTTTCTTCTCTTGTATTTCTCACTTGTGGAAATCTTATTTAGTTGTTACTTTCAAGTCAACTTTGATCTTCAAAAATTTAGATGCAATGTTAATCATTATCTTCTGTTTCATAATTTCTGTTTTTATTATTCTCTCTCCTTAATAGTTTTATTCATTTATACTGAGTAACCCCTTTCATCTTAGTGGCTTTATTGCCTTGCTTGAGGTAAAATGATTAAAAACAAAAATTTATTTGTTTATTTCAGCTTGTTGGTGGAGAATTTGAAATAGAAACAAACTTTATTATTCAAGAATCACAGAATGTGTTTTTCATGCTTGAAGTTCTCAAAGCTTCTCCTCCCACACTTCAGGTAAAAAATATTTCATTTTTCTTTCTCATCTCATGTCTGATATCTTAGTTTCATCTTCATTATTTTTCATTTTATTTTGAAATTGCAAATTTTCAAACCAACTAAAATAATGTATAAATTCTAAAATGTGTCATTATTACTATTCCATGGTTTATTTGGATTAGTATTCTAATTTCTATTGCTGTTTTATAGATGGTGTATTTAGTCTTCTATATATTCATAATTACTTTGAGTCTTTTCTCTTATAGGTGGTTCTCTGGACCTAATATTATTATAAATGACAATGTTAATTTGCTTACACAGATTGTAAAATCTGATCATAAACAATAATTTCTTTTTCTTTTCTTTAACCAAAAAAAATCCCATATCCCTCAATCTTTTCTGTAGACCTTTTATTTATGGTTAATTGTTTCTTATTTATTTTTTTTAATTGGTAAAAATACACTGTAACAGGAACCCAATAGTCAATCTGAAAAATAAATGCAAAAAAAAAAAAAAAAAAGACTAAACATAAGCAAGAAAACTGAATGCATGGTCCACAGTAAAAAGAGGAGCCCAAAATACCAAATAGAAGTTAATGATACTGAAATCAACCAGTTACAGAAATTTAAATACCTGGAAAGTGTGACATTTAGATCTGAAGGCATGTTGGCTTGGTCAAGAATACATTCCAAAAGCTGAGTAGAATATTGAGACATGAAAAGTTTTGGAAACGAAAAAGAGAGTACTGGATTGTTATGTGATGTCTGTCATTCAATATAGCAGCGAGTGCTGGACAGTCTCATCAAAGATGTAGGAAAGACTTGAAGCAACCAAAAAGTAGCATCTACAGAAAGATGCTGAGGATACTATGGACCAAATGTTAGTAATGACAAGGTTTTGTTTTGGAGAGGATGGAAATGAAAAAGAAACTTTTACTTAACATCAGGAAAAGACATCTGATGTTTCTGAGACATAATAAGGAGGGCTTGGAGAATCTGATACTCACAGGACAGATAGGAGAAAAAGAGGGCAAAGCAACACATGACATACTTGATGGGCTTAAGTAAATTTATGGTGGAGCAGGGTTTAGTAGAAGTAACAAGAGAAAGGCTATAGGAACTCCAAAAGATAGTGAGATGTGGAAGGCCGTGATTGCTTATATCCTGAAGGAACACAACACATAGATGATGATCTACAGAAACTAATTTTCCCAGTCTATTTTTGAAAAAAAGATTGTTTTATTTTCTAGTATGTCATCTACTGGGATGTGTGTTGTGGTCCAGTGGATATCGGCTTGGAACGAGAAATCGGGGAGCCGAGTTCGAATTCCAGCTGAATTCATTGCATTCGCTTACACGCAAATACCCTTGGGAAAAGTATTAATCCTACTATTCTGGACAGATTGGGTTCTATAGCCTTGGTCGGCAACCAGTCTACCGCAGAAAGCAATGGCAACCTACTGCGGGATAATCTTCTGGCCAATCAGTCATGTCTCTTTCGAGACATGATCGCCCAAGCGTGTTTCACGTATGGCACTTAACTGACTGAGTGATGTCATCTACTTTGAAATAAGGTCAAATTAATTGAGAGAGCATACAGAAGAAACCTTTTCATTAGAAACAAGGAAGAATGCTAAAATGTTATGCAATATCAGCCCTTTTATATGATAATGAATGTTGGATATTCTTGTCACAGATGTAGACTTGAAGCAACAGAATTTTTTTGTTTATAATAATGAGACAATCCCAGATACGAAACAACTAGAAAGTACCTGCTTATGTAAAGTCACAAGTCATCGTGACTGAGAACTTGAGTGTACTGGTCTTGTTCAGCCACTGATCATGCCAGAGTATGTTATTTCCCAGAAACTGTAAAGTTCACTTAGAATAGTTTCAGTATAATCTATAAGTTGGCTCTGTAGATGTTAAAGAAGTAGAAATGTTCCTGAACACATATCTGTAATATGAGTTAGCTAGTCACCTTGCCAGACTCCATTTTCTTCTATGTGCTGTCTCCCTTCAGGATGTAGGTGATCAGAGCCTTCCACATCTCCCTATTCCTTGTCACTCTTAATACTTCTCACAGATGAAGAGACTTGAAGCAACAGAAATGTTCTACAGAAGCATGCTGAGAATACCATTGACTAAACTTGTGAGCAATGAAGTTCTAGAAACAATGGCAATGCAATGGACACTTATGTTTAACAAACAATATCAATGAGTCATGTTTAAATCTTTGTAATGTAAGTATGAAAATCATATGATATAGTTAGCAAGAAGGACTAAACATCAATTGCAGGAAGACTGAATACATGGCTGTTAGCAAAAGAAACACTCCAACATGTAAATTACGAATTGGAGATACCGAAATCAAACAAGTGCAGCAATTTAAATACTTAAAATAACAGAATAAAAAGTGCAATACTAAAATTCAAAGATAGCACAAAATGTCTTTCACAAAGATAAGCAAAGCATTAACAGGAAAATATTGTTAAAAACAAAGAGTATTGGACTGTTACATAATATCAGTTCTCCCTATAGCAGTGAATGCTGGATTCACTTTTTCGAAAATGAGTTTTGAAGCATCAGAAATGTTTCTACAGAAGGATGCTGAGAATACCATGAACTGAACATATAAGCAGTGAAAAATGCTTATAAAAAAATGGAAACAAAAATGACACTTATGTGATGTTGGTTCTTCAATATGGCAGTGGATGTTGGACAATATCTTTGAAGAGGAAGGAAAAACTTGAAGCAGCTGAAATGTGGTTCAACAGAAGGATGCTGCAGATATCATGGACCGAGCATGTGAGCAATGATGAAGTTTTGGAAAGGATGGAGACAAAAAGGAAATTAATACTGAGCATCAGGAAGAGACAGCTAAAGTTCCTGGGACATGCAATGAGGAACAAGGGCTTGGAGAACCTGATACTAACAGGCTAGATAGAGGGGGAAAAAAGAGACATGTGAAAGCAGTGGATAATTTATTGGAAGGACCTGATCAGGTGGATGACAGAACGTGGGTTACATGGTGCAACAGGAGAAAGCGTGCTAAGAGCCACCAGTGACAGGGAGATGTGGAAAGCCATGATCGCCTACGTCCTGAAGGGACAGAGCACATAGAAGATATATGCTAACTGTTTATAAAAAAATTGTGGATATAAAATGGGGGATCAAATCTATATTATAATCATTGTATAAACTGATCCCTCATTTTGTGGCCACGCTAGTTTCTATACATTTATATTCTAGATTTATGGGTTTGAGCTAGTGGATAGAGCAGAGTTTTGGTGGTGTAACAGGAGAAAGTGTGCTAAGAGCCACCAGGGACAGGGAGATGTGGAAAGCAATGATCGCCTATGTCTTGAAAGGACATGGCACATAAAAGAATACTTGACATTAGGACTATAGTTGAAATGTGTATAGTACATAATAAAGAGGGATAGAATTTAATACTTACAGAATAAGAGGGAGAGAGGAAAAGGATGCATACCCTACCTAGTGGGCTTAAGTAAATGGATAGCAGATCAGGGTTTGGAAAAGATGGACAAGACAAAATTTATTAAGAATTACAAAGATAAGTAGTTGTGGAGAGCCATGACTGCTAACATCCTGAAGGAACATGGCACAGGGAGGAAGAAGAGAGAAAGAATATTTAGTTTGTATGAAATGGAGATTTCTTATGTACACTTGACAGGGTTACATAAGCAAACTCAACATAAAGCCAAATGCTCACCTTTATACAGTAATATAAAAATCAACTGTCAGCATTTCCTTTTGACTGAAAAATATTATTTGTATTTTGTCCAAGCCCTGGGAAAAATTAGCTTCTCGTAGCTAGATTTGTTTTTTACACTGAAACTGCAGTTTTAGGAATGTTTAATACCATTCTTCTTTTTAATATTGTGAATTAACATTGTAAAATAACAACTATCAAAATACAAACCACATGACTTGAGGACTTTCAGCATCAATTAAAATGGATAGCACATGTAATTTGGAGCAATTTATACTTTTAAAAATTTTATTTATAAATAATTATCTTTGTATATTGCATAGTAAAACCTGATGCTTACAAAATAGGGACATAGCTAATATTACTGTTATCATTATTGCAATTAATTTATCAGTGAGGAAATTTGAATGATTCTTAGGACAAATGATATGTTCATCCAGAGGTTAGGAAAAGATGAGGAAACACCCATCAATACTTGAAAGAGTAATAACAGCTACTGGACTAAAGAAAAAAAACAATCAATTTTCCTGAGAAATTGTTTTAAGAAAAAGATTTCATAAATTTCAACTGACAACAGTACTGACTGCTTCATCAATGTTTTATTTTAGGGAAATGGCTAATTTTACCATTTCCCAGATATTTATAAGAAACAAAAACTCAAACACTCTGAAGAGCATATTGGTGAATAGATAATATATTAAGTAAAGATGGAGGTGAATTTTATTCCAGATATATATCAATCATATTTATTTATTTTTCCAAGGTTATAAGAAATATTCCTTGTAAATTTATTATTATTATTATTACAACAACAACAACAACAACAAAAAAATGTTCACCAAGACATTTGCTAAACTTATGATGTAACAGGGAAAAATGTTATGAATTTATGTGAATAAACAATTTCCTGGATATTTTGTTATACTAGCTCAATATAGGTTAATTTTTTACCATTTTCCTGTTTATGACAATTGTTTTGATCTTGTTATAATCTTCAAAGTCTGTTCCACTTGCACAAATATGGGAAACATTTTTACATTGTTTATGGTAAATGGATATTTTTAAATAGTCAAAATATTACAACAAATTATAACAATTATTAAATCTGAGGTTTGCATCACAATTAGTCACGTTTTTTTCCTTTCTCTTTTCTTTTTTCAGGAGTGGTAAGTAAAGTTTGTATGGAAATATGTGGCATCCATCTAAAATTTAAATACTGTGCATTACAACTTGATACTTTTAAGTAGACCTTTCATACATAATTTTACTTTTTAATAGTTTAATATAGGATTTATGTTTGCATAGAAAAAAAATCAGAAATAATTGTATTAATCTGCTGCATATGTCCAAAAGTTTTAATTCTTTATTACAGCTTATCAACTTTTTGCAGGTTATTTAAAGCCAGGAATTATATTTTTGATTGTAAGAATTTTTGGAAGATAATTATCACTTACTGATAAAACCTACTATATCTGGTGTGAGAAGAGGCAGATTCATACCCTTTTCCAAAGGGCATTTGTGCATAAGTGAATACAACAAATCTAACTGGAATTTGAACGCTTCTCTTTAATGTCCAATTTGAAACTTTTGTCTATTATACCACCTGCATATCTAAGCTAGTATTTCCAAATGGTCACCCATTTATGTACTGACCATAATTGATGTTGCTTAGCTTTAGTGATTGTACAAGAACTGATGTTTCAGCATGATATATTCATAAGCTTCAAGTTTGCCATAAAATGGCTTCTTCAAAGAAAAATAAATTATTAGAAAAGGAAATTCTTTATTTCCTGGTGGAGTGATTTTCATTTAAAATATGAAGTATCTGACAAAACCTAAGGCATGCTTGATAATTTCACAGATGTACAATCAGTTCAAATTCCCTGAACTTTATACAGCATTTCATTCATTATTTAATTATATAAGGAATAAAAATATCCTGAAAAGTTAAAAACCTAATAAAGTTGAAAATTTACTTTTATATTAATACTGTTTGCACATAGTCAAACGGTTAAAGTGTTATAATTCTATGACACTGTTTTGAATTTTATAGTGGTCAATTAGTCAGTGAGACAATTATATATATATAATAGACAATCCCAGATATGAAATGACTGGAAAGTACCTAAAAACCACTGGTTGATCCAAACCTTGACAGATATTAGATAAAACTGTTCAGAAGCCATCTATAGTTGTGCTTATGTAAAGTCACAAGTCATCATGACTGAGAACTTGAATGTACTGGTCTTGTTCAGCCACTGATCATGCCAGAGTATGTTATTTCCCAGAAACTGTAAAGTTCACTTAGAATAGTTTCAGTATAATCTATAAGTTGGCTCTGTAGATGTTAAAGTAGAAATGTTCCTGAACACATATCTGTAATATGAGTTAGCTAGTCACCTTGCCAGACTCCATTTTCTTCTATGTGCTGTCTCCCTTCAGGATGTAGGTGATCAGAGCCTTCCACATCTCCCTATTCCTTGTCACTCTTAATACTCCTCCTGTTATCCCACTTAATCCCCACTTCACCATCCATCTGCTGAAGTCCATCAAGTATGTTATGCCTTGCTTTCTCTTGTCTCTCTTCCCCTCTATCTGTCCCATGAACATCAGGTTCTCCAAGGTTCTGGGCATGACAAACTGCATCTGGCAGCAAGGCTCCTGATTGGGAGGTTGTGAGGAGGATGGAACCACCTCTTAATTGTTGTTGTTCTTAGGTCTACCCTAACCCGGAGTGGTAGCACCTGTTAGGGTTCCAGCTATGGACAAATAGTTAATCCTCAAACTAGGGTCAAAACACTATGAAAGTATAAAAATACAATTTTGTAGAAATATATACATAAAAATAGACTTTATAGAAAAATATACATTTTTTTTAAGAAAAAATATTGCCAACAATACATTTTTGAAGAAAAAATGATTACCATAGCACTTTTTTTTTTTTTTTTTTTTTTTGAGGGGTGGGGAAATTATTCTCAGCAAAACATTTTTGAATACAAAACTAGGAAAATTTTCAGAAAAGCAAAAAAAAAAATTTCAATAAAATCTGACTAAATCAACCTAATCACTATAACTGAGCATTAAAAAAATACCTTAGAACCCCACCTTTTTGGCATGGAATAACTCAGAGGTTGATATGACGTCAAACAAAACTCAAACTTGGGTTTCCTAAAAACTTCAACTCTTTTTAATTATCAGTTTACTTCACGTGTGCATCCTATCCAAAACCTCATTACTCACATGTTCTGTCCATGGTATCCTCAGCATCATTTTATAGAACCACATTACAGTTGCTACTAGTCTTTCCTTCATCTTTGATATTGTTCACCATTTGCTGCCATATTGAAGGATAGACATCACATAACAATCCAGATTCCTTAGTCTGCTGAAACTGATGGATCTCTACTACTTTTACACATTAGATTACTTTCCTAAATTTCATCTACAGTTTTATAATGATAAAAAGATAATGAATGTTAGAATGTAAAATAGCTCAAATTGTTCTCTGCTTAATTGTTCAATGCTTTGCCAAGTAACAGCATTTGAAAACTCTACTTTTATATTCTATAAAGTTGCAATTTTAAATTCTGAATATTTTGATTAAAATGGGTTTATTTTATAAAAAATAAAAATAAAAATAAAACTGTATTCACTCATTTCTGCTTGCTAAATATAGCTATTTAGAGTTCAGTTTTGCATGATGTTTAATGCAGTCAACCAACCACTTGTATGTATTATGTAGTTTTGTTTGAAAAGACAAGAATCAATAATACTTTGCTAAGAACTGTTTTTCATATTATAATGATACAACTATAACAATTTTATTTTTCTGTATCCTAGTAGCTATACACAAAACATATCAAAGAAAACAAAATTAGAATATATTTTGCTGCAACATTAGCATCCTCACCACTTAAAAATGTATATGAATTAAAAAGAAATTTGCTATTCACTCTGAGATATCTCATAGCTTTTTAAGAAAAGCTAAAATATATTTTTTCTCTAACATATTGTAGCTGCACCATTGCTCAAATATTTAGAAAATTCTAATGTCAATATAATTTAAAATAATATAATTTTAGTTATTTAAAAGTAAATGATTATGTCAATACAGCTGAGTTTATATTATCCTATTTCAAAATGCCAGGCTTTTAACTTGGATTAAAATTCATTATTTTATTTTATTTTTAATTTTTTTTTTTTTTTTTAAGCATATCACCCCAAGCAAGGCGAAAACGCCACTGATGCGCAGGGGGCTACGTAAGAGTAAAAAGATTGGAAAAGAGAAAAACCGGAAACCACAACCTGAACAGGAAACAAGGAATAAGCCTCTTCACCTGATCAATAGACGTGGGTGGAGTGTGAACCGGGCAATAATTTAATATCAGCAAAGAATATAAAAAAAGAATACAATTGTGAATTGTTTGACTCAGATACATAAAAATTAGTTTGAAGAAAAGATTCATACATTGTTTGTCAATATCACAATTGTACACTGATAGATTAGTATCTTACTTTAGTTGTTATAGTCAAAGTATATTTGTACATAACAAAATTTAGACAAGTTTGAAACAGTTTATTGAATGTAAACTTTTTAAATGAGTTTAATAACATAGGTTTTTATGGAGTAATTCAGCATGGTTAAGTGTAACTGGCAAAAATGCTTGACAAACAGATTTTTTTTTGATTTTTAAAAAAATTTTTTTTTTTTTTAAATCATTTTACTCCGAGCAAGGCAGTAACACCACTGATGTGCAGGGGGCTACGTAAGAGTGAAAAGATTGGAAAAGAGAAAGCCGGAAACCACATCCTAAACAGGGAACAAGGGATGAGCCTCTTCACCTGTTCAATAGACGTGGGTGGAGTGTGAACCAGGCAATAGTTTAGCCTATCTACTCCAATTATTTACACAATTTACATTGTTCAAATTGTTGTACTCCTCTTCATTGCTATATTCCCAATGTTTTGGCCATTGTACACTGTAGCCTATCTTCTGTGGATTATGATTTGAACTGAACCCTTTATGGCCCAGTTAAGTGTTGGTTGAATCCAGTGACTTAACTCAAAGAATTGTGACTACAGCAGAGGTGAACAAAAACTTGGAGAGTTAAGTTAAAGGGAGATAACTGATACTCAAACATCCAGAAGAAGCATGGCACAGGAACAATCTATCCTGGTAGATAAAATAAAGGGTTCAGTTCTAAAACTACAATCACTTGAAGATGGCTGGAGTGTACAACGATCAGAAAATCCTGAATATGGCAACAAAGATGACCACAGTATATATTCTTACAAGGCAAAGGATTAAATGGTATAATATATGTAATAATAATAAAACTGTTACTAATTATAAGAAAAAACTTGAGTTTTGTAAATTTCTTTCAAAACCTCAGTTACTATTTAACTGTAATTATAAGACTTAGCATTATTTTGTTACACTAGTTTATGTATAATTTTACCCAAAATATAAAATGATATATTAAATAACTGATGTGAAGTAATAAGATTCAAGTTTCTTTTGGAAGCATATTTAAGATTTTATAAAAAAATTTGTTTTAGTATGGGCATTTGTTGTATATATTTCTTTGTACATTTGAAGTACACACACACACACACACACACACACAAACCTATTAGTCTGAAAAATAATTTAAAAAAGCGTGGTTTAACTTTTTATTCTGGTTCTCCAATTTTCAAATAAATTATTGTACATCCAAATCGAAATAGTTGTCATGGTTTTTGTTCTGCTTATGCTTCAGCCATCTCTGTCATTATTCAAAAACTAAATATTTTCAGTATCATAAAATTTTTTTTCAAGCTGCAGAATATTTTGGTATTATCTATCAATATGTCTTATGGTAATAATAGTATTTTGGTTCCTGTAATGTGTTGATTGATTTGTACATAAATTACATTTTTTTTTTTTTTTTTTTTTTATATAAATGACAAGTTAAGCTTCAAGAGTGTGTTGCTTGTGAAACCAGTGGTTTAAAAAAAAAAAAAAAAAATTTGATGTTTTTTTTATTTTTTAATTTTTTATTATAATCTCCCAAAGGAAAGAATTCATAAACAATATAAAGCATATTAATCATTACATCACAACAATCAACATATAACTATTATCATCAGATAATTATTGATATATAATCACATTATAATCAAATTATAAACCAGAAAAATACAACCATTAATATAAATCAAACATTAGTAGGTAATACCAAAATACTATATAGTATTTACTATAAAGAAAGACTCAGAATAATCAATGCTGCTGCTGTTGTTGTTGTTGTTGTTGTCGTCGTCAACGACGACCTAAAAGAAGTTTGTTTTACTGTAATATAGCTCACCTGTGCTTTTTCTATTAATATTTTCATAGTAAGTATTCTGATGAACTTTTCTCTATGGTGATTAGACTTAATAAATTTAAGCATAGTACTAGATTGTTGGATGTGTGTTGTGGTGCAGTGGATATTGGCTCGGAACGAGAAATCAGGGAGCCGAGTTCAAATTCCAGTTGAATTCATTGCATTAACTTGCATGCAAATACTCTTGAGAAAGGTATTAATCCGTCTATTCCTTCCAGTTATGGGTTAAATAATAGGACAGATTGGGTTCTATAGCCTTGGTCGGCAACCAGTCTATCGCAGAAAGCAATGGCAACCTACTGCGGGATAATCTTCTGCTCAGTCAGTCATGTCTCTTTTGAGACATGATCGCCCAAGTGTGTTTCATGTATGGCACTTAACTGACTGACTGACTAGTGTCATCAGTTTCATTATTTTACAGTTGAAATGGCTCAATGTAACTAAGTTATATACTACCAGCTTTTTTTATTGCTCTTGTTTGTGGAACTCTCTTCTGGCTTCTTGATTCCTCATCAACTTTGACCTTCAAAAATTGAAATGCTATTTCAAGTGTTATTTTCTGCCTTAATAATTCCTCTCCTGTTTATTGTTATCTCTCCTGTTTATAGTTTTCTCATTCTTTCACACTCAATTCCTTGTGTTTTTGTAGCTTTGTCTTGCCTGGGATGAAATGATAAAAAATATTGTTCACTACAGGAGATAGTATTTTAAAATATGTATAAAATATTTAATATATTGGTTTCCCAATCTTAACAGAACTGGAAAAAAATTCTACATATAATATAACTGATACAATATATACATAGTCATCCGCAGACAGATCTGTTTCGCTGGATCACAACTCTTCAGTACGGTTAGACTCTGATTACTTTTAACCCAGGATTGAAACCCGACCGATTTAGCGTCAGTCGGTGATTCTACCTCTGGGCTATGGGTTGTGGTGCAGTGGATATCAACTCAGAACGAGAAATCGGGGAGCCAAGTTCAAATCCCAGTTGAATTCATTGCATTCACTTACGTGCAAATACCCTTGGGGAAAGGTATTAATCCATCTCTTCCTTTCAGTTATGGGTTAAAAATAACAAGACAGATTAGGTTCTATAGGCTTGGCTGGCAACCAGTCTACTGCAGAAAGCAATGGCAACCTACTGCGGGATAATCTTCTGCCCAATCAGTCATGTCTCTTTCGAGACATGATCGCTCAAGCGTGTTTCACATATGGCACTTAACTGACTTATACAATATGCATATTTAAACTGAAATGTAGCATTTGCCCCCCTCCCCCCCCCTTTTTTAAAAATCGTTTCATCCAAGTTAGGTGAGACTTACACCATGCACACTAGTGGCAAAGTGAGAGAAAAGATTGAGTACAGGGGATATTAAGGAAAGGATAAAAGATGAATGGGATTCAAGAAGATAGAAAATAGCAATTGATGCCACATTTAAATTCTTGGAGATTGTAGCTATTAGGAAGCATATATATTTGAATCATTTCACCCCAAGCAAGGTGGGACTGCCACTAGTGTGCATGGGGTAAGAGTGAGAGAAAAGACTGAGTACAGGGGATATTGAGGAAAGGATAAAAGATGAATGGGATTCAAGAAGATAGAAGATGGCAATTGATGTTGTATTTAAATTTTTGGAGATTGTAGCTATCAGGTAAGAAGGCAAATGGAATGGGATTCTACAGACGTAATATGTCAGAAAAGAAACTGTTTGAGTAGAAGTAGTTACATTTAACCATTTCAACAGTAAAAGTGTAGTACCTTGATGCCCATATAGTAGCATGCATAAATTTGTATGGTTGGGACTCCATTGAAAGAAGCTCATTTGAGTAGTAATCATGAAAATACCAGCATATAGCTCAAAACTTTTGACTATGATACTGGCAGATTTACTTATTTATAATGACTGAGATGATCAAAAGTACTAAAACAAACAGAACAAAAACATCAACTTTTGAACAGATTATCTACAACTTTGATTTGTATGTTCAAAACAAGAAGTTAAGCAAACAGACCTAACCAGTTGAATTCTATTATTGTTTAAATATATACATATGTACATAGAAATTCTTCATATTTATGAATTTAAGGTTATGATTTTCTTTTTACATTTTTTTTCTGAGTAGTTATTTATTTTTCAGGCAGAAATATGGAGTGTATTCACAGCCATGTTAAAGAAAAGTCGTAGAAACTTGAATGCTTGCACAGAAGTGGGACTAATTGAACATGTACTTTGCATGTTGGAGAATACAGATGATGTTGTTGCAGGTGAGCATTTTTAATATTTTATTTTATACCATTTTAATTATTTTCATATTGTTTTTAGAAAATCTTATGTTAAAGTTTTTTTTTTTTTTTTCATTAAATGATTTTTTCCATAAAGAAGACTCTTCATTTCTTTTGGAACATTGCTAATAGCCATTTTTCATAGAATGATTTTTAAGTTTTATAACTTAGAACTTGTGTGAATAAGTTAAGAAATTTGTATATAAGGTATTTATTTTTCCAAAAGTAAAACATATATGTAGCTAACAATCAAAACTTTTTTGTTGAGGGTGGAGATTTTACCTTTGCCAGTTTTTTCATCCCACTACATATTGAGAAACAAACAAAAAGTCATGACAGTCAAACACAATGCACAGTGCATTAGATTTAGGGTTAGTCACTCAATGTGCAGAAGAATAGATAAAAGAAATAACTCTTAAAGAATGTCTTTGTTAAATGATCTTTTCCTGCATTTATTATTCATGAAAATTCCATTCAATTCCATCCTTACTTTTACATAGTATTCTACTATAGTATTCTCTTCTTCCCAATTTGGTCCAAGTTATACCAGATGCAAATGGAAGTAAAACTAAGGAAATGAATGAAATTTTAAAAGTATGAGCAAAGGAAATTGTAAGTAATATAACAATCAAACATTGAAAATTAAGTTTCTTATATATATATATATATATATATATATATATATATATGTATTTTTTAATCATATCACCCTGAGCAAGCGGTAATGCCACTGATGTGCAGGGGGCTACGTAAGAGTGAGAAGATTCGAAAAGAGAAAGCCGGAAGCTACATCCTAAACAGGGAACAAGGGATGAGCCTCTTCATCTGTTCAATAGACGTGGGTGGAGTGTGAACTGGGCAATAGTTTAGTCATATATATATATGTATGAACTGTTTGAACATTATTTTTTATCAATACTCGTATTCAAGTTGATATTCTGTTTTTAATTAAACAGTATTATATATTTATATCTACCAGCCTGATTATTTGATACATTTTCATAATGAAAATTTGTCATTTCGCAGGATTCGAACCTGCAACCCCTATCCACGTAGAGGAACTACCATGTGATCTGGCATGTTTTAGACATCTTGACCACAAATGACCGTTGATTTAAACGAGGTTTTAATCAAGCCTATATAACACAATTTTCGATTTATCGCAATAACCATATCTGCTCTGAAATGTATCGTAAGGTCAGCAAATGTAAACATGTTATGGAAATTAATGAAGATTAACAAAACTTGGTTATAAACAACTGACAATTTGAATTAAGACATGCCAGATAGGGGTCGCAGGTTTGAATCCTGCTGAATGAGACACAGTTTTACAATAAAAATTTATCATAAATAATCAGGTCAGTAGATATAAATATATGATACTGTTTAATTAAAAACAGAATATCTACTTAAATACGAGTATTGGTAAAAAAATAGTGTTCAAACAAATCATATCAAATTGTCGGTTGTTTATAACTAAGTTTCATTAATCTTCGTTAATTTCCGTAATATATTTGGTGTGAATGGATATCAGCTCAGAATGAGAAATCAGATCTGAGTTCAAATTTGTTTCATTCACTTATGCACAAATACCCTTGGGAAAGGTACTAATCCATATCTTCCCTATCCAGCTATGGGTTGAATAACAAGATAGATTGTATTCTGTAGCCTTGGTTGGCAACTAATCTACTGCAGAAAGTAATGTCAATCTACTGCATGAAAATCTTCTGCTTAGTCATGGATTGAAAGAGACATAATCGCCCTAAGCATGTATCACATATGGCAATTAACTGACTAATATATCTATATAAAAGATTAATATAAATAAAAATAAGTTTGTCATGTAGCTGATTGATTTTTGCCTTCAGCATTCCTACTCTAAAGTTCCATAAGTGGACCTGGCTGTCCATTCTTCAGGGGTTATTAGCAATTTACTGCTTACATATATATATATATATATATATATATATATACATACATACATATACACACACACACACACACACACATTGTTTGGACTGGTGTCTTCATCTTTGTTGCCATATTCATGAAATTTAGGCTGTTGTATGCTTTGGCCTTCTTCAGGTGATAGGTATTTTGAACTGAACCTTTTATTTTGTTCTAAACTGATACCCTGATGTCCTCAAGGACACAAGGCCCAGTGGATAAAAATGTTGGTTGAAGTAATCCAATGACTTTACAAAAAGTTGTGGATTCAGTACCTGGCTACAGCAGAGAGGAACAAAAACTTGGAGTGTTAAAGGGAAATAACTGATACTGAAATACCTGGAAGAAGCATGGTATGTGGAATTAGAACAACCTAAAATCAAATCTTGGAGTGGAATATGAAAGGATGGTAAGATAAAGAACAAATAGACACACATAATTATGAATAGACATTATCATCTGATGCCCAGAGATACAAAGTAGGTGTTTTTACAAACTTACATGCATATGGCATTATTTACAGCTATAATGCATATGAAACATGACTGACCAATGAAAATCAAACAACACAAAAGTAAAAATACCAGAATTTCTGTCTTTTCTCCATTTCTCAGTCTCTGAAGGTTTAACAGAAGTGAAACATGTTAGATTAATAAATGTTTTCTATTTGTTTTATATATTTTTTAGTAATTAGGATCATATACAGATTGGAATCTGACAGAATGATAGGATGAAGAACAATTAAAAATTTTTAATAAAAGTGAATCCTGTTAGATTTATAAAGTTTTGTGTTCTGTTAGTCTCTGGAGATTTCTTGCTGACATTTTGCTCCATTTTTTTTGTTATTTAAACAAAAAACAAACAGTGGTAAACAAATACTGACAGAATTGAAGGAAAATTTGAATGAGATAATGAGTAATAAAGAGACATAAGAATATGTATGTGTGGTATTGAGTATACAAAATCACAAACCCATTTATTTTATGAACTTCCCTAATTTTACAAAATTTTTTTATCAGGTTATGCAAAAACATTTCCATACACAGGAAGTTTACATAAAAAAAATGCGAGTGAGTTAAAAAAGAAAATAACTTAAAATTTGTTGTTCAGATATTGATACAGGGGTTGCGGAAAAAAGACAGATGATTCAAGACTTGATGATAGAAGAAAACTTTTAGTTTATGTCTGAATTGAGAAAAAGAAAAATGCGGTCGACAGGGGAAGAGTTAAAGGAGAAAAAAGACATACAAAAAATTACAGAAGGGGGGAAAAAATCTTTGGTAGCCATGGTAACAAATGCTGGCTTCAGAGGATGAAAGGAAGGGATAGCTAAAGAAAAGAAAAAGTAGAGGAAAGAGATAACATATTGTAATATTTAGATCTGTTAAAAATTTATCAAAAGAATTTTATAAAAAAATTGTTTAAATTAATCTGGCCTGACTATTGTAGTAGATTTAAAATCTAAACTTATTTATGAATGGAACTTTGTCTGTGTGTGTCTGTTACCTATAGACTCCGAAATGGCTGAACCGATTTTCTTGAAAATTTACACAGTTGTTCTATAAGCGTCTGCGAGTGTTCTTAGCTAGGTTTTGTGTCGAGGTATCCCTGATAAATATCGACAATTGATAATAAAAAAAAAATCGGGTTATAGAAGGAGTGGTCCAATTTTAATCAAGTTTGATACACTCACAAAGACATGAGAAACGATATTCAGAAGTTTCAAGGTTGCAGTTCCCACAATAGTGCAGAATATTTGATATCGATACCAGGATATCAAAATTTGACTTACATCCATTCATTTTTCTTTCAGTCTATGGTTTTGCTTTAACTGGAAATAACTATTGCATTTTAGTCTTTCGTGCCAACATCTAAAGAGTCTGAGTTCCAGGACCATGGATTAGTTTTAAAGTTTTCATTACGCCTGAGCAACGCCAGGCTATACGGCTAGTCTACTAATAGAATAAAAATGGGAGTAATATAGGCCTAGAATGAGAATTTGGCAAATAATATATGTACATATACATAAATATCTATACACATTCATATAAATATATGCATACATACCTACATACACACATATGCATATGCCTACACCTTCTTATACATAAATCCATGCACACATACATACATTTACCTATATATATATATATATATATATATATATACACACACACACATACATACAAACATATATAAACCCACATACTCATGTTTATATGTGAAAATAAGAAATATACATACAACTGCACACTTAATATAGAAAAATATAGATAGATGAGAGAAAAATTGTTATTGGAAATTCTAAACATAAAAATAAATTGTAATGTAGATCTCTAAGATTCTCATTTTATCAAAGTAATTGATAAAAAAAGTAACTGATATAAAAAAAAGTGGGGTGAATGAAAAAATTTAAGCAGGGGAAGTATTCAAGGATTAGAAAAAAAATTAAAATTCATTGCAATCTAAAATAAATAAATGGGCTTGAAAAATTTAAGGCTTAAAGAGTTGATCTATTTGTCATTTATTGTAATACTGTAGTTTTTTTCAAGAAAATGTATCTGTAAGCCTGGGATTAGTATTGGATTATTAATAAAAGGGTTTTAAATTAAATTTACTTAAATTCAAATAAAATTAACATTAAAAAATTAACATTAAAATTTAAAATTCAAGTTTAGAATTGTTTTGGCATTTGCTTATAAATTCCATAAATTTAAAAGTAGGTTTTCATTAGGATACTTCATTATTTTAAATTTTGAAACATAGATTGCATCTATCATAAAGGTTTCTTGGGGTCTGGGCTGAGTCTATCAGTTTCCAATTAACTATTTCCCAAAATTTCACAATTTATTTCACTTCTTCCTTTATTTCAGAAAATCTTTGGGAAAGGGATATTTGAAATCTTAGACTGGGGTTAGCAAAGGAGTGCTTATGAGTATAATAACATTGTTTAAATTTTGCAGCGAAAATACCAATTTTTTTTTTTTTTTTAATAATAATCATATCACCCCAAGCAAGGCATTTTATTTTACTGCCACTGTTTTTCAGGGCATTATATAGGAGGAAAGTTATGAAAAAGAGTGACAGGTTATAGGGGTTGTCAGGAAGTGGATAAGAGAAGGATGAGAATACTGATGAGAGTGGAGTGGATGGAGAAAGGAGCATGAGAGAGAGAGGATGCAGGTTAGTGAGATAGGAGATGACTATTGGCTTTACATTTAAATTGGGGATTGTAGCTGTTAGGAAAGCAAGTAAATGGAAAGGAGTTCCACAGGCAGGAAGTGCAAGAAAAGAAGCAGCTGGAATAAAATTTGGGTTTACATTTTATTAGTTTCACAGTAAAAGGGTGGGACCTAGTTGCTAATCTTGTTGCTAGAGTAAATTCATATATAGGGGGCACTAGTGAGCTAAGTTCATTGAAGCAGAAGCTGTAAAAGTATTTGTAGACGAGACACAAGGAAGCCACATTGCACTGGTGAGAAAGTATCTGAGCTGCCAAGTTGGGATTCATCACATTACAGATTTTTTGTTGGATTTTGTTAAGGCCATCTAGGTGGATAGCAGGAGCACCAGACCAGATATGGCAGCAGTATTTCAATGCACGGGTAGATGGTAGATTTGTATAAGTGCAGGATTGTTTCAGACGGGAAAAACATTCTGGCCCTTCACAGAGAACTGACTTAATACATTTGATAATTTTTCATGTTGTTAGTTGGGGATATTTGGGCTTTGTAGATTACCTGGGTAGTTCTACACTTGCCTTTCACTAGACAGTTGTTTACTGATCTACAATTACAAGAATTTAAAAATTTTGTTTTTACATTGGTATTATCTAAACTCTTTAAAATTTGGTTATGTGAATTGATAATATTGTCCATATTTTGAGTGCTGGAGTTATTAATTTTTAGGGTATTTAATTTTTAGAGTATTTCTATTAAAGATTTTGTGTAGTGGATTGTGGCTGTTGAAATGTTTTACTAGTTTGAGAATGTATTTTTCTACATTAACTTATATTAATATTAGATAGTCTACAATATATGTGTATATGTATATATGAATGTATATGGATATGTGTGTATGTGTGTGTATATATATATATATATATATATATATATATACATACATATTTATTTTAAAATCATTTGTTTCTGATGAAAGGCCGAGGACGGTCTGAAATATCAAATATAATAATAGAAATAAATACTGTCAAAAAAATACATTTTTAAACTTACAACTTTTTAGTAGTTTTCCTATATATATATATATATATATATATATAGCCAAATTCTCATTTTAGACCTATTATATTAGTTCCATTTTTATTCTATTAGTAGATTTTAAGCCTACTACAATAGTCAGGCCAGATTAATTAAAACAAAATTTTTGTTTTAATTATAAAACTTATTAAATTTTTTTTTTTAATTTTTAAGAGATACATATTACAATATGTTATTTCTTTTCTCTACTTTTCCCTTTCCTTTTTACTTAGCTATCCCTTACTTTCACTCTCTGCATTCGTTACCATGGCTACCAAAGATTTTTCCCCTTTATTTTTTTGTATGTCTTATTTCTCCTTTAACTCTTCCTATGTCTTACCCATTTTTCTTTTCCCTTCCTCCCACCATTTCTATTTCAGTGACACGGTTTAATTAATTTTTTTTAATACAGACCTAATCTAAAAGTATTCTTCTATAATCTTGAATCCCCTTCTTTGTCTTTTTTCTGTAACCTCTGTATCAATGTCTGGATGACAAATTTTAACTTAATTTATTTTCTTTCTTACCCTCCACCTTTTATGTAAATTTCCTGTGTATGGAAATGGTTTTGCATAAATATAATAATGTGAATTTTTCAAATCATATTTGAAATAGTTTCATTTTTTATCACTGCTGAGAAAATGAGATTTTTCTTACTGAAATATCTATACAACAAATGTAGTTTTCGGAATTTTATATTATTTATATAATATGCATATTTGGTGATGTAAATAGATAATACTAGTCCTCCACTTGGATTATTTTAATATTAATAAAATTAATATTAACAGGATCTGGGTTTGGAATTTTGCTTTCATACTATTTCTTTTTGGGATTTAAAAAATATATATTTAGGACCAGTTTTTTTTTTTTTTCTTCATTCAGTTTGACAGTATTATTTGATTAAGTAATCATATTTCTTATAGTCTTTTTCTTTTTTTATTCTATGTCTTGTGTACCTTTAGGATGCAAGCAATCATAGTTCTACACAATTTCTTACCCTTTCTAGCTCTTAGTAAAGTTTGTCTTTTTTCTGTCTCTCCTAATCCCTGTTCTGCTAACCATTTACACAAGTTTGTTAGGTAGCTCATGTGATTTCTTTTTTGACATCAATAAATCCTATAAATGTCAAATTTTGTCAACCCACTTTTTAAAAACCTATATAATCTTACTAGATGAATTATATAATATTGATAGTGAACAGCTAAATCTGTGATAAAGTAATATTGTGAGCACACTAGTCTGAAAATAGTTATGATGGTATCTCTTCTTTTCTAATGTTTAGTAAATTTATTTTTTTGTTATAGTCAATATAAACTACACTTTTTTTTTTTAAATATATGTATGTACATCATGAATAACATTCATTTATATTATAGTACTATATTTATTTTTATAAACAGAGCCAATAATTTAACTAATATCAGTTGCTAAATATTTTTCACTTTCTAAAAAATTCTGCACTCAAGTACTTTGGGTAAAAACTTCATTATATACAAATAAATGTATTGTAGCTTGTTTTGAGTATTTTCAAAAGATATTGATCCACAAATTTGTGTCAGAAATGACTATTCTTATTGTTTTTATTATTAGAAAATATTCCTTTTTATATTTTTTATTACTTTTTTTTAATCTCTGATTGTTTTTGTGTTGAGACAAACAATGTTATTTCCTTGTAAAATACATTTGCTATTCATTTTGTTATATGATTGCAAAAGAAATATGAATGAATTCGTTCTGAGTAATTTACAGTAATAACCTACACATTTGTTGTATGAAAATTATTAATGAATGGGATTCTGCTGCCTAATTGTCAGCTTGTGATCCAACATTCAAACAAGTTATATATACATGTTCTTATAAATGTTTGTGGGGAAGCAGGGTGAATAATTTTATTTTTATGAATGTTAAAAAAAAAAACTATAATTAATTTTTAAAAATTTAAAACTGTATTTTCTCAATTTTATTCCAAAACTCAGACTATAGCAATTAATTATTAATCAAATGGAAAACAATAAAATAATTGATAAAATTTAACTTTTCAATTAAAAATATAATTTTACTATTTGTCTTGCATACAACAGTAAAATAATTATGAATGACAAATATACTATAAAGATACAGAATTTGTCTAATATACTAATTAGGATATTTTAAATGACTATATTATGATACAGAATTTGTCTAATATACTAATTAGGATATTTTAAATGACTATATTATGATACAGAATTTGTCTAATATACTAATCAGGATATTTTAAATGATGATATTAGGTTTGAATTCCAGTCAAGCTTATTATATTCAATTAACTTTGGGAAAGACAAATCCAACTCTTCCCCAAAACCTAGCTGTGGATAGATAATAGGACAAATTGGATTCTATAGCCTTGGGAGTCAACTTGTCTAGGAAAAGTAAAACTGAATTCAAAACTATGTAGCACTGATGCTGCAAATATTATGCAGCTAAGGAGAGGATTATTTGCATTGACTTGATAATCTCAACAATAGTCAACTCTTTTAATTAGATATAAATAATTTTCATTTTTACTTTTGAACTTTATTCTTCAAAAATAAATTACAATTACATTTTAATCCTTTAAAAATCAAACTTCAGAATATTTAGAAAGCCATTAACTGATGTGAAACAACTAAATCAGATTTAGCAAATCTCGTATGAAATGTTTGTACAATTTCAAAATGATAATATATACTGTTAAGTGAGTACAAAATCTGTGTAGATTTTGACACCTTTAAACAAGTGCTTAGAAAAATTAATTTCAGCAGTTGATGTCTACTACATTGGGGTCCCTATTCCAGTTATGACACAGTAAACTTATTAAACAGAGATTTAGTTAGATTCTTTGATTAGTGCAAAGAAACTTTTTTTTTTTCTAACTTCTTATGCTACCATGAATAACCTTTGACTTTAAAACTCGGTCCCATGATGGTTAAATTGTTATTCTAGTTAAATGAAAAGGATGAAAAAGTACAATTTGCTAAACTGTTAACTTCAGTGTATTTTGTCTTGTCTTAATAACTACATTGTTCAAATTATGTTAACCATAACAATGATTTTATCTGTGTATATTTCTGAGATGAGGTATTTACATTGTTTGGACTGTTGTACTCATCTTTGTTTCAGCCATTGTAAGCTCTGACCTTCTTCAGGTGTCTAAGATTTTTAATCAAACCCTCTATTTCAATCACTGGGGTAGATTGTTCTTGTTCCATCAGTTATGCCACTTCCGGATGTCTTGGTTAAGTTAAATGGAAATAACTAAGTTTTTGTTTGTCACTACTGTCACCAGGTATTGACTTCACCACTCTTTGGGCCATGTGTCCTTGAGGACTCAGTGTATGAACTGTTGGAACTCATGAGATTTTTTTTTTAACCAAATGTCTGTTACTATATTTTTTTTTTACCAGAGCTTGTATGACAATCTTTGTTTGTAATTGGTTTTCTCTAGTACTCACTATTACTGGTTCCCATATTGTATTCATTTCTAGTCCAAACAATATAAATAATAATTTTATTTATTTTTTACAGTTGGGTTCATTCTATACAAGGCCTGGAAACTATTCAAGGTAGAGGGTTACAGAGTAAGAGGCACAATGCTGATGTGTAGGAAAGAGAACTGTTAGCTATAGATAATCACAGATTAAGATTATAGAGATTTAAAAAAAAAAAAAAAATTTCTTGGGAGACAGTTCCACAGAGCAGTTGTTCAAAGAAGCTGTTTGAGTGGATCTTACTTCTCCTCAATAGAATATGGAGAGAATGAGGGTTGTTTCATACTATGTGCATAGCATGACTGAGCTGAGAAAGTTAAGCCTGGCAAACCCAAGATATGTAATTCATCTGAGCATTTTCAATGGAAGTAGTGACAGCAGTAAAGGGCTTGTAATGTTTTGAGGATGTGTGTTGTGGTGCAGTGGATACAGACTCTGAACGAAAAATCAGGGAGCCAAGTTCGAATTCCAGTTGAATTCCTTGCATTCACTTATGCGCAAATACCCTTGGAAAAGGTATTAATCCATCTCTTCCTTCCAGTTATGGGTTAAATAACAGAACAGATTGGCTTTTATAGCCTTGGCTGGCAACCAGTCTACCACAAAAAGTAATGGCAACCTACTGTGCAATAATCTTCTGCCCAGTCAGTCATGTCTCTTTAGAGACATGATCGCCCAAGCATGTATCACGTATGGTACTTAACTGACTGAATGTTTTGTCTATGAGACAATAGTTCTGGGGGGAAAACATAATTTGTCACCCACAAGAACAAGAGAATAATTACTCTCAGAACTTTAAAAAATTAAAATGATAATAAACACCAGTTTTGGTAAACTGCAACAGTGAAATTAAAAATGAATGAAATATTTGTGTATACTTCTGAGATGAGGTAGTATTTACACTATTTACATTATTCAAACTATTGTCCTCATCTTTACTGCCATGTTTACAATATTTTGGTCATTGTATGCTTTGGTCTTCTTCAGGTACTAGTAATTTCGAACTGAACCCTTTATTACGATCACTTGGGTATATCATTCTCATTCCATATACAATACCACTTCTGGTAGCCTTGTAGTTAACTCCCTTTAACTTAACTTTTCTAAGCTATTTGTTCACCACTGCTGTAACCTAGTATTGAACTCACAACTCTTTGGTTAGTTCCAGTTAGACCCAATGTCTATATCTGCTATAGGCTGGAGTTTACAACATCGTAAACCTGGCAGTAAAGATGAGGACAATAGTCTGAATAATGTAAATAGTGTAAGAAGAAATACTCAATAAATATCTCAACTTTTATTTTACAGTAAGGTTTTACGGGTACAGGGCCCAGGGGGTCTACTTGAGGTGGTATTACAGTAAGTGGTAGTATATGTGGATAGGAGAGGAAGATACTGGTAAGCCAGATGTTTAGCCATTGCCTAATTCTTAAAATTTCCGTTTCAAGAGCCACTTTGAAATTTTCGTGGAAAGGTGCTTTGTTGTAAGATTAATGTTGTCAAAACATGACAGATCTTATGAACTCCCTTTATTATTTTATAATCAATTTTAGTGAATTTCCTGTCTGTGAGACAAAAGACACCTGCCTCCTTTGTGTTTGATCATCTATTGTAATAACTGACTGGATTTGAAATCTTGCTATTTCAAATATTGTTTTTTACACTATTTACACTGTTCTAACTGTTGTCCTCCTTTTTATTGCTATGTTTACAATGTTTCGGCTGTTGTACACTCTGGCCATCTTCAGGTGCTAAAAAGTTTAAACTGAATTCTTTGTTTCAATCACTAGGATATATCATTCTCATTTCATGAGAATGCCAGAAAAAGGCTAGAGCATACAATGGCTGAAACATAGTCAACACAGCAACAACAGTCTGAACAGCATAAATAATGTAAAAACCTTATTTAAAATAGCAAGATTAAAACAGTGTAAATAATGTAAATGCTACCTCATCTCAAATACATAGACAAATACTGAAGAGGGATTTTGTTAGTAAGGATTTCTAAAAATTTCTACTTGTATGATATACATTCCCTCTTTTTTACCTTTTAATTTGCATTCAAAATGTCTCATATTATACACAAGAAAATAGGGTAATAAAAATGTATATACCTATATAATATAGTAGATAGAATTTTAATCTTTATTAAGCAACCTGGTAGGGATGTGTGTGAGGCTTATGATTTATACTTGTATAATAAACAACTCATTTCAATATGACAATAGTTTCTAATTTGAAAATATTAATGTATTTAGAAATGCTGAAAAGTTTTCAGGCCAACCCACTTTCTAAATTAGCATTTATTTTTTACAAGAGTTAAAGATATTTGAGCAGTGATGTAACAACTGTATTGAATAGTCATGTGAATATGTCAAACAGCACATATTTCATTGTTCTAGGTCATTTTGCTTGACTGGTCAAGAACATTTTATCACTTCCTCAAAATATACTTGTCTACTTTTATTTCTCAATAAACTTTGTACATATAATAAAATAAAGAATTCTATAACATTTAACATACTTAGAATAATTACAAAGTAAGTTATTACTAATAAGATTAAAATTATATTAAAAATAAACATTAACAAAAATGATTATAATGTTGGGATTGTTGGTTTTATAGTAATAAAGTAAAAACAGATATTCAAGTCATTTGTATGTTATATGCATTAAATTTTAGTGTAAAGGAATTACTATAGAAATAAGCATTATCACTATTTCCTAAATTATCTCAAAATTAAATGATGACAGCAAAAATATATTAAATTTATTTTAAACTTACATCGAAGAGAATATTTCCAAGAGGTTTAATTTTAAAATAAGTAATAATATATTAACCATTTTCTTATTAGAAAATATTTGGCGTTCATTAACCTAATAGTCAGTTGAAATTTATAAAATCTTTCTCTTAAAACAATTTCTCAGGAAAATGGGTTTTTCAAGTCCATTAGCTGTTATTGTTCTTTCAAGTATTGATGGGTGTTTCCTTATCTCTTCTCAATTTCATGATCAATATATCATTTGTCCTAAGAATCATTTAAATTTTTACACTGATAACTTAATTGCAATAATGGTAATACAAGGTAACCAAAAAAGTTCTGTCTGTTTTTTGATTAGTCATTGAATGAAGTTGAAATATATGTGAAATGTGTGTAGCAATTGTTTTCAAATTTGAACAGCCAGAAGTAGGAACATCAGATGTTATAAAAAACACACGCATTGTGCCCAACCATCAGTTATAAGCTGGACAGCTGTGAGAAGGATGGAAGTGTCTAGAGATCTCGTTTGGGCTGTTTGCTTTTCAACATCAAAGTGGGCTTATCAGCAGCTGCATCAATATGCTGCATATGTCAAGCACTTGGGGATAGTGCTGTGGATGAACATACTGCAAGGCGTTTGTTTCAAAAATTCAAATTGGGAGAATTGTCTTTCCATGATGAGCCTGGCAGTGGATGACCACAGGTCTTGAATGACAGTCCTGAAGGCAGCCATTGAAGAGGACAGTAGTCTAACGATGAAACAGTTAGACTTCACCTGCACCGACTAGATAAGATGTACAAATTGAGCAAGTGAGTTCCACAAATGCTGTTGGAACTTCACAAGGCACATCAAGTGGCAGCCTGCGTATCGCTGCTTTCTCACCACCGTACCGCATCCTTATTCAATTGAGTGCTTACCAGTGATGAAAAGTGGTTTATGTAGGAAACTCCCAAGTGTTCCAGACATTGGTTGTCTCCTCAGGATGCTGTCCCTCACACCGCAAGACCACCTATGCACCCACACAAGATTATACTTTGTGTCTGGTGGACAGGTAATCAAGTAGTTCATTATCAACTGCTACTAATGTGCCAAACGGTCACTGGAAACCTATACTCGCAGCAATTGAAATGTGTGCAACAGGCATTGTGCTAGAAGGAGCCAGCACTGGTGAATCACAAAGGTGTGCTTTTCCTCCATGACAACGCCAGGCTACATGTTGCGTGAGTGGTCAGGGATATCATACAGCAACTTGGACGGGAGACTTTGTGCCATCTGATTACCACCTCTTCCAATCCCTGAATAATAATCTTTGTGGGAAATCCTTCACCAATGAAGCAGACTTGTGCAAAGCCCTCACAGACTTCTTTGCATCAAAACCCCCCGAGTTCTCCCACAAGGGCATTGAACAGCTGGAGAAACGTTGGCAGAAGTTTGCTGGATGCCGATGACAATTACTTCGAAGACTAAATATAAGTTACACATACTGTGAAGCATTTTCTTTTTTTCCTTTAAAAATGGACAGAACTTTTTGGTTACCTTGTAGTAATATTAGCAATTTCCTTACAAGGAAACATTTGGTATTCATTGACTGAGCAGTCAATACTGTTGTCAGCTGAAATTCATAAAATCTTTCTCTTTAAAACTATTTCTCAGAAAAATGGGTTTTTTCAAATCCAGTAGCTGTTATTGCTTTTTCAATTATTGATGGGTGTTTCTTTCTCTTCTAAATCTTCAAATGAACATATCATTTGTGCTAAGAAACATACAAATTTTTTTACTGATAAAGTAATTGCAATAATAATAATAGTAATGAGCTGTTTCCCCCTAGGTCTAGGGGTTGAAGGTTTGAATCCTGCTGAAGGGGACATATTTTCCTACAAGATTTCTCGAATATTCAGGCCAGTATGTATATATATATATATACACACATACACACATTGTTTAATTATGAAAAAAAAACTGTATCTACTCAAATATGAGTACCCATTAAAAATAATGTTCAAGCAAATAGTTATAGCAGAGTTAATTCCATTTTGTAACATTCCATCTCACTCACACACACACACACAATCACACACACACACAATATTAATAAAAATATAAAACTTGTCACTTAGGTGATTGGTGTTACCTTCAGCATGCCGACTTGAAATTTTGTAGGCAGACCAACCATCCAGTAATCATTATGTCCACTTGTCAGGGGATTTCAGCAATTGACTGTTTATCTTGTTTTTCTTATATATATATATATATATATATATATATATATATATATATATACACACACACACACACACACTTTTGAATGTTGAATTTTTCCCTTTCTTTATATATGCATGTGACCACTTGCATGTTTCTGTAAAATGTTGTGGTTATTTCTCCTTTTTTTGCCATTTTTTTATACTGTCTCCTTATATATTCACATGCAAGGGTATTACTGGTTTTTACTTATGTTGAATACTCTATATCCAATAATTAATGTTTAGTTCATGTATGTGTTGTTGTTTTTTCTTTCTGTCACCTATTTATTTCAGGTCAGGCTTTTTTTTTTTTCATTCTATTTATTTTATTGATAATTTTTGCATGACTTATTTGTTATTTCTGCAGATCTTTTAGTGGAAATGCTGGGTGTGTTAGCAAGTTACAGTATTACAGTGAAAGAGTTACGAATGCTTTTTGCATTATTAAAAGCAAAAGATGGCCAATGGGTAAGTTTATATCGTCTTTTTTATCAAAGTAATTTAAACAATTTTTCTTGTCAGAATCTATCTTGCACATTTATAAATCTACCATTTGTTTTTGCATTGAATCAGTTAAGTGCCATACGTGATACACAGTTGCACGATCATGTCTTGAAAGAGACATGGCTGACAGGGCAGAAGATTTTCCTGTAATAAGTTGCCATTACTTTCTATGGTAGACTGGTTGCCAACCAAGGCTATAAAACCCAATTTGTACTGTTAGTTGACCTATAGCTGCAGGGAAGAGAGATTAATACCTTCCTCAAGGGTATTTGTGCATAAGTGAATGCAATTAATTCAGCTCTAATTTGAACTTGGCTCTCCAATTTCTCATTTTGTGCCGATATCCCCTACACCACAATACATTGAATACTGCTGCCATATCTGGTCTGGTGCTCCTTCTATAAGATTCTTGACAAAATTCAAAGAAGGGTATGCAATGTGATTAATTCTGACCTGGCATCTTGACTTCAGTCACTTTCTCACTGATATGATGTGGCTTCTCTCTGTCTTTTCTACACATATTTTCATGGCAACTGTTCTGATTTTTTTTCTTATTTTTCTTTGACTGCATGAATTTAAGTGTGCTACTAGATTGATTTAGTTTTCACTGTTTTACTGTTGAACAAGCTAAATGCAACTGTTTGTTCTGTTATAACAGAATCCCCTTCTGATTTTTTGCTTCCCTGATATCTAAAAACTTAAATTTAAATGCAATGTCAATCACCATATTTCTTGAATCATGTTCATTCTTTTTCTTCAATTCTCTTCACTAAAGTCTTCTCATTTTCTTTCACTCCCTGCAACCCCTTGTATCCTAGTGGTATTATCACCTTGTTTTGGGTGAAAGGATTATAAAAATTAAAACATTAATAACAAATGTGAATTTTTTTTTTCTTTATGATCATCATTGAAAGTCTTTAAGTTAATATTTTGGTTTTGTAGTAATTTACAGTTATTAAGCATAAACTTAATTTCATTCAACATTTTTCTTTTTTTTACTTGCTTTTTTTTCTGTTTTTATCATAACATTCTGAATTAGACTCTTTGATGAAACAATGCAAGACTGATAAGATTTGATCTGAGGATTTAACTTTTATGAATGTTGCCTTAATCCCTTGAGCCACAAAAGCATCAATGATTAAACAGAATACAAATTCAATCATATATTCCCCCTTTTCTAGTTCTCTTTACCATCTTTTTATTAACTTGCCTAGTAACAGTAGAATTATATTTTGAAATTGTTCTTAGATTGTTTTCAAATGACACAGTTCTCTTTTTCTTAAATTGCTCTGTTTAAAAATTTGATGTTATAAATAAGTCATTTTTTTTTTTTTTTTTTTTTTAAATATTATTTTCAAAATAGTCAACACACTTGGGCAAATGAATTGAAACAAAATTAATAATGTCTTCCTAGGATCTTTCACACTTTCCCTGATCATGTATACATTGTCTCTTGGCATTGTTTCTCTCTTCTGACTGCATTTTTCTTTATTTATATTTTGAACTGAAGGATACAGTTTATTTCTTTGCCTTGATGACATGAATGATAGTTGAAAGGCGGTCACCAACAATATTTGTGATCTCTCTGTAAGGCTTACAGTATGTTTGTGCAGTGTTCCAATTTTTGTACACTTCCTTGGAGTAATGTCCATTGCAGACAATGGCCATAGGACATCTCATCAACAGTCAAGACAATAGACAATGAGCATGATAAAAATCTGATACCATCATTGATGACTCAATATTTTTAAAGGCCAAACAAATTTCATCATACATCCCAAAAATAGATTCATATTAATGCAAATGACCCAATATAAGGAATAAAAAAAAAAGAAATTGATTACACCCTGCAACTCCAGTGGGTCTAAAATTGACTGTATGTTGAAAGGAAACTAAAGCAGGTGTTTCGTTTAATTTGCACAAGGGGGTAAAGTTACACTTGAATGTTCGCTAACTTTTCATGAAGTTAGCAATGTGCTTAAGATTATACCTTGGCACTGATGACAATCTTCTAATCAAATATGACTAATTTATACAATAATAATTCACCAAGTTATATACTACCATATAACTTCTATATGCCCTGTCCCCTCAGGACATAGGCGATCATGGCTTTCCACATCTCCCTATTCCTGGTGGCTCTGAGTACGCCTTCTGTTACACCATGCAACCCTCATTCCATCATCCACCTGATTAGATCCTTCAAATATATTATCCGCTGTTTTCCCCTGTCTCTTTTTTCCTCTATCTGGCCTGTTAGTATCAAGTTCTCCAAGCCCACCTTCCTTATTGCATGTCCCAGGAACTTCAGTTGTCTCTTCCTGATGCTCAGTATTAATTTCCTTTTTGTTTCTATCATTTCCAAAACCTCATCATTGTTCACATGCTCAATCCATGATATTTGCAGCAGCCTTCTGTAGAACCAAATTTCAGTTGCTTAAAGTTTTTCCTTCATCTTCAATGATATTGTCCAGCATTCACTGCCATATTGAAGAACTGACATCCCATAGCAGTCCAGTACTCTCCTCTTTGTTTCTAGCAGAATTGTCCTGTTTCTTAATACTTTACTCAACTTCTGGAATGCTTCCTTTGCCATGCCAATTTGCCTTCAGATATCTGTGTTGCACTTTCTGTCTTCTGTTATAACATTTCCCAAGTATTTAAATTTTTGTACCTGCCTGATTCTAGTATCTCCGATCTGTATTTGGTATATTGGGTTGCAATTTATTTGTAGCCCTTTCTTGTCACTCTTTTTAGCTACTTTCTGTAGGAGGTCTAAATGATTAAAAAAAAAATCTCATGTTCTTTGATTAAAATTTTGTCTACTTAATAAACTAGGAAATTACCTGTCACATGCCAAATAGGGTTTATCATCTCTCAGTTGCATCAATTTTCAGGCAGAGTGCAGCTTAATTGTGTCTCTGTCCATGGACAGAGATGTGTCTAAAAAAAACAAAATACTGAGAGATACTCAGTCTAGGGGAATAACTGCTCATGCCTGTACCCCAATATCGCACTAGAGAGGGAGTATTGGTAGCCATATCAATAACAGCACAGCTGATGGTTGCACGGACTGGGCAATTTTTTGTCTCTGGCCTGGGTGTACACACTCTGATTCCCCACATTAAATCTGACTTCATCTCATCATGTCTCAGTGGGGGAGATGAGATATATAATATATAGTATTTAGTATAATGATATATATATATATATATATATATATATATAAACATATATCATTATACTTATTTATTTTGAACATATAATAAATAATTCTTAGTATTATTTATTATGAACTTTCTATACAATTAAAAGTATATTTGATTGTTTTCAAAGCAAGTGATTTTACTATTTATTTTTTTTATACCCAAATCCTCACACTCCTGTTGGAGGAATACCTACCTGATTGACCATGTTTTCAGAAGTGTAGCCATACTGACCATGCTATTTAGTGAGGCTATTTAACCTATAGCTACAGTGAATGGCTGTTGACTCTGAGCAGTTCAGCCACCATTTTAACAATGATTTTGTTCTGCTGAGGTTCCACTTACCCTCATCACCAGACCAGGGTCTAGTGGAGGAATCAGTCTATTTGCTGACCACCTGGCTACTTGGTTTTACATTAAGAGTTGTCTTTCTCCTAGACTGGTTGCCACCCAAGACTACAGAACATAGTCTGATCTTCTATTTACCCAATGCTTGGGGAAAACTGTTAATAAATAAAGGGAGTACTGTTAACTATGAGTGTCCACTAATAACATATAGTGATACAAATTAATAACAATCAATTCTAGAAATTCTCTTTGATTATTTTTGGATACAAAATTATGTGAAGATATGAAAAAAAAATTGAGAAATCTATGACAAGAGAATTTTTACTTGAAAGAATGAAATTGGCTTTTCCTGACTGTTCCTTTGCAGCTAACTAAGACATGTCAGGCTAAATTAAGGGACGTAAGTTAGATTCCTACCAAAGGGCACAAATTTCTTAGATGTTCAGGTCAAGTAGGTAACAATAAATAAATATACTGTTTAATAAATAAATGAGCATTTACTCAAATATGAGTATCTACTAAAAATAAGGTTTAAAGTGATATAAATCCATTGGATTAACATTAATGAATGTAACAAACTTGATTGCAATTCAAACTTGACTCACCAATTCCTCAATCTGAGCTGCTATCCATTATTCAACCTAGCCTTTTGCATATAAGACTTGTATAAATAAAGAAGTTATATCCATCTTAAGGTGTTTTAATGTTGGGAATATACTTTTATTATTATGGGCATTATCAAGGCTTTGTCATTTTTTTTGTCATCTATGTAAATATACAACATGGCCAAAGCTTTTCATTCACCTGCCAATGATTATTGGTTTCATCAATATGGACCAAAGCTAGGCAAGGACCTGCTGCATGCTCACAAAGTAACAAGATGAAAGACAAACACTGTCGAGTAATAACACTAATCCCCCCCCCCCCATATTATAAAATATTTTATTCAGTCTGCTTGCCTGGGTAATACTGGACAATTTCTGCTATGTGGATCTCTCCCTACGAACTCCTTGCCTACTTACTCATTTAGACTTGTGATTAGCAATACAAATAAAGAACACTGGAACTATGCAACAGACAAGTCTGTCTCTTACCAAGGGCTGACCAGAACTGACTCCAATCTTAACCATCGATCAGCACCTGGATACACCCTATTTCCAGTTTTGTTGTTGCTTGATCTCCAAAACCCTCTTATCCACTTGTTTCTACTTCTGTTCCTCTTTTGGTCAAAGTGGATGCTGCTTAAAAAACTAGACTTCAAAAGGAACCATCTGCTGACTATTAAAAGAAACTTTTGAGATTGAAATAAAACCATGTTCTTCTTTTCTACATCACTAGCCTTAGTATCCATATTTGAGCTATCCTATGAAATTCTCATAAATTTAAGCAAGTTTCCATCATTTATTGATAAGCCACTCATTTTAACCTTTGAACTGAGTCAATGAGTATGTACACAAACCGTAAACAATGTAGATGTAAAGTAAATGAGAAATCAGCTGTTTGAATTCTAGTCAGGTTTCTTACATTCACTTATCTTTAGGAAAAGTATGATTCCATATCTTCTCCCTCCAGTAATATAGCAGAACAGACTGGATCCTGTAGCCTTGGTTGGCAACCAGTCTACCAAAAAATTCTTCTGTCCGTTTGATTATGGATCAAAACAGGCAAGATCACCCAACTGTGTATCACTTATGGCATTTGACTGACTTGACTACATTTGGAAGCTATTTAAAGATTTCATGTCAACAGACATGAGTACTGGCTTTTCATTGAAGAATATTGAATTAAAATCGGTTTAAAACTTGCTTTAAATATATGCAAAGTAATTCTCTCTTTTTCATTCTCATATATATATATATATATATATATATATTAGGGTAGGTTGATTTTTCACTTTTTTTAAAATATTAAAAAATTTCACTTACCAAAAGTTGTGTATGGACCTATTAAGTACTAATACAAAATATTAGATCAAATACTTCAACGGTTTTTTGAGTGTTTGGCATCAAAGATCGCAGACAAAAATATACTGAAAATTCCTCATTTTCGCAAGATTTAGCTTGAATATTAGTGAGAAAACCAAATAATTTTAGTATTTAAATCAAGGAATGTCATTTTATTTTATAAAAATGATATTAAAGAAATGATGACTAATCTTCAAATTGAAAATCTGCCTCCCCCATTTTCAGTATCTGCATGAAAAAAACATGAATTAAGCAGTGATATTTGAATACCTTAAATGATTTTTTTCTGTTATAGCTGAAAATATAATAAACAAACAAATAAGGAAAAACAAACACTATTTTAATAGTGCTTAATATATACAGTCAAATTGCTCCATATAAGAGCCCTTATACAAAAATGCTGGTCTCAATTTCTGACTCAAAACTTTGGTTGTAATATGTTGATGCCTTGCTTCAAAACTGTATACAGTTTACAAAGCTTCTGTTAACTTGACTGCCCATTCCATGTCTTGGAAAAGTGAGGGCAAATTTGGCAAGTCAAGCTTGGTTCCATTTAACAATGATTCCTGAAGTTCAGATTCAGAAAAACCTTCCGTCATTGGTGGTTCAAAAATGCCACAATGATAAATCTATCAATTGTGTCCAGTGTGTGGCATTAAAATTAATGGTTGGTATTCTTTTTAACCTTTTCTGAAAGAATATAAAAATTTATTTATTGATTCGTTTAAAAACTTCCAGTCTCTACTATAATAATTGTGGTGAAATTAGATAAAATCTTTAAAATGATTCTATAAATTGCAATAAATAATTGAGTCATTGATATATAAATAAATATTTAATTACCTAATGGCTAAAACTCTTTTTAAAGCTTCTTCTCTTACTTCAACTTCATCAGATTTGACTATGGAGTATAGGTTTTCAGACAGTAAACAAAATGTACTTCCTTGTATATTTCTTAAAGTGATCTCTTGGATTTCATGAGGCTGCTTCTTGATCTTCTGGATCATATTAAAAATGTGCACTTGCTGATTGTGGAACTTATTATTTCTTTTAATTTCAAACCAACAAGTGGCATACACATTTACAATAAAACTTATTAAACTGAAGTTTTGTTGTGAGCTTTTGTGAGTATATGCCATGACTCAAACGCATAAGCCTGATGGCCAAAGTTAACCACCTTGCCTGGTTTAAAGGACCAATTTTCCAGGAGGCATATCTAGAGTCAACCTTACCTCTAGAAATATCCACTGTGGATTCATACAGGAGTCTTTGGTCACAACTAAGATCATGTATTTCACCAATTTTCAAAATTGAATGCAGAGGACTGCTAATAGTGGAAAATGATATTTGAGCATAATTTCCCCAGAGGAACACTGAATGCTGTAGGGCCTTTTGTGCAACCATCTATGCTTTTGAAAAGAGCTCTGAAAGGTAGTTCATTATGGTGCAAATAGCAACAATTGCATGAAGATTTTTTTTTTCTAAAATTGCAACCATTCCACCTTCACAGCCTGTATTGGCATTAGTGTTGTCAACAAGGATAACCTTGATAGTGTTCTCACTGTTGAATTCATGCAAAACATCCACTACTTGCTCTGCATGAACAACACCTGTTGCACCACTATTAGGGAGAACTCTACGTATCAGGTATTGACTTTCATGTGGTGCCTCCTTTGTAAAAGTTAAATGGCGTTCTGGTTCCTTAGTTTTTTCATAGTTTTCTGTTCATTTTCCTCCACAATTTCTTCATATAGCAATGTGTCCTTATTCATTCTCCCATCAACTGCAATACGTATAAGGTTTTCCACACTTTCATCATGTTTTTGTTGGGCAGGTGTTTTCACTTTAGACTTTGCCCTATCAACTTTGCATTTATCTATAATATCTTTCATATTAATATTTGGTATAAGAAGGCCTTTAGCCTTTAAATCCAAGAGCAAGGCATTGGCAAGGCTAGCTCTAAGATTAGAAGACATGTACCCCCTAACTTAAAAGCATAACTTGGAAATTATAAGGGCTTTTGGATGTCTCCTTGGCTGCAAATATTCTTCTTCTGGTTTTTCACTTGGAGGATGAGTAGGAGGAGGAAGAAACATTAGCCTGAACATTTGATGTTGAAGCTGCTGGTGATGAAACTAAATTTTTTTCTTAACCTCTCTCTTTCCCTTTTACTTTTTTTACAGGACTTTTATCAGCAGGTCCAAGCTGGAAAGTGCCCTTAGACCCTAATTTGCATCTCTGATCCTTTTAGTTATTTACGATCCTGAAATACCTAAAAAAAAAAATATATGTACTATCAGAAATGAAATTCCACAAATATTTTAAAAATAAATTTGATAAAATTTGAAATAAATACATTAAATTAGAAGTAATGTTTACTTACTTTGAAGTAGTTACTTCCGAGATTAGCTTGTAAACAGGCTTTTTAATAAATATTAATTTTAAAAAATATAAACAAATCAGAATAATTATAAAAGTTGAATTTTTCATTAAAATAAGACTTAACTATTAAAAAAATACAAGAGATATTTGTGATAATTAAAAGCGTAAAAGTAAACAAAGCAAAAACAATCATTACGGGGGAGGTAATTTCAATAGGTGAATACCATAAAAAATTCGAATAAATAAAACAGCATACGTAAACAGTTATTTGTATATTAAACTAAATATCATAGTGTTTTTATTTCTTTTTAATTTTGATGTTTTCATTCTTAAGAAAAAAAGAATACTAAACTTAAAATATCTATTAAGCGTATTGTATTTTTTTCTTATTGTTAAAACTCTGGTTTTATTTAAGCGACATGGGTTTCTGGTGACACCTATATCGTGATAAAAATCCCAATTTATTTTGACTTTAAGTTTACATGCTCAAATAAATACAAAGTTTTGAAGAAAAAAATTTCTTGTAACTCTTGACATTATTTTGCAACTTTCTTCAAGTGCGATTTTCTACAGTTCCAAAATCGATCTACCCTAATATATATATATATATATATATATATATATGAGTAAATTTTGAATTAACTGTATTGTGAAAGAGATTGAAAATTAAAACTGATATGGTTTAATTGTAAAACTATTTTCCATTACTTCTTTAATTTATATTTTATTCTGCATTGTAAATTTGAAATAAATATATATATATATATATATATTTAGTGTATCGAGGCAGCAAATAATTTCTAAACATATACTGTTAAATATAAGAGACAATGAATGTCTATTATGTTTAATTATGAGCTAAGAAGCAAATTAATAAAAAATTATCCAAATGTTGGAGAATTTTTGTCTTTATTTTCAACTGAAATTAAAGCCAAAATACGATGCTTAGAACGGCTCATGATTAAACATAATAAACATTCATTGTCTCTTATATTTAACAGTATATGTTTAGAATATATATATATATATATATATATGTGTATATAATTTTATTTATTTTTTTAGCAATTATTAATTTTATATCAAAATATATTACCTGTGTAAATATAAAATAAATGTTACTATCATAAGTATATTATTAAACAAATATTTTTCAAGTGTCTTCCTTCCTAATGGATGTCTCTGTATATACAATTTTAGTGCATACCATTTTGTGTTGTATTTGAATCTTTTATGTACAACTAGCAGTATAGCCCTGCATTGCTCGGGTGTAATGAGTTTTAAAACTAATCCATGGTCCTGGAGCTCAGATTCTTTGGACGTTGGCACGAAAGGCTAAAAAAAGTAATAGTTGTTTCTAGTTAAAGCGAAACTGTAGACTGAAAGAAAAATGAATGGATGAAAGCCAAATTTTGATTTCCTGGTATTGATATCAAATCAATTTTCGTCGTAAACTGAATTTTGAAGGCTAAATAAGTCCTCTGAGTAAATGGTATCATGGCTCAGACTAAGAACTACAATTATACCTACTTAGAGCCAAACCTGAAGCAAAAACTAAAAAAAAAAAGAAGGCTGAAAAAAATACATACAGGTAGATAAACACACAAACATCTTGCCTTTTATTTATATATATATATATATATATATATATATATATATATATTATTGATTTTCTGCACTATTGTAAGAACTGCAACCTTGAAACTTCTGAATCTGAATATCATTTCTTATGTCTTTGTCTATGAGTGTATCAAATTTTATTAAAATCAGACCACTCCTATAACCCGATTTTTATTTTTTTATTTTTATTTTTTTTTGCTTATCAATTTTCAATACTTATCGGGGGTACCTAGAGACAAAACCTAGCTAAGAACACTCGCAGATGCTTATAGTACAACTGTGTAAATTTTCAAGAAAATCGGTTCAGCCGTTTCGGAGTCTATAGGTAACAAAGACACAGCCCCCCCCACACACACAGACAAAGTTCCATTTATAAATAAGTTTAGATACATCATTGTTTTGACATATAGCTTATTGATACCACTTGGTTCTCTGAATTTATTGTAATTATCATTGACAACTCTTATCGCTTTGAAACAGAATTTGTAATCATAGAATTCAAGAAAGCCTTCTCTATATCAAATGTGGTGTTACAGTGTAGTAGGCCTTATATCAAGTACAGTCTAGTTATTTAATGTAATGTGTAACATTCTTTTTCAGCAGTTTCTGTTTAGGAAAAAAAAAAAATTGAGAGAATCAGACCTTAACTTTTCTTTTAATTGTATTTTGAAGTAATTTTAGGTTTTATTTATATAGATTTTTTTTATGTACACATTGTTAAAGAACACTTGTTTTTCTTATACATTAAAGATCTATAACCACCTATAATTAGGGAATTATTCACAAGGTTATAACTTTAAGCAACAACTGGCCTACTTTATATTTTTATAGCACAGGATATATTTGTATTATAAATGGTGGGTGTGTAGCTACATTTATCCACTAGTGTCAGGATAATTATCAGTAGGACATTTATAAATATGCTTGTTGTTTGAACATATTATACACTTATCATTGCTTTGTTCTTGATAAAAGTTATGAGAGTAATATTTTTTCTTGATTGTCTATTATTGGAAATGGAAAGTGATGTCATTTTTTTAACTTAAGAATTTTTCAATTTCCTAGAAAATTTTTTCTTTTCCTGTAAAATTCAAGTCTAGCAGAAAAGCTAGAAGATTACTTTTGCCCTCAAAGTAGAGATATACAAAAAAAATTATTCTCAAGGTCATATCTGATTAACTTTTGGAGATTTTATAGCAAAAAGCCAGCCTGTTTCTTTGGTTACACCTCCCCAGAATATTATTTGGTTCTTACTCACTGAAAACTAATTTTAGTGAGCAAATTCTTACTTAAAGCCTCTTCCCCTACTCTGATGACAGTTGATTTATTTTTATTTTTTTATTTAGCAACCCTTGTAGATTCTTTAAAGTGCTAATCACCCACAAATTCCTACAGCTGTGAGTTAAATAGTATGGAAGACTGGGCTTTCTAGTCTTGGTTGGCTGCCAGTCGAAGAGAAGGACAATTCTAAATTAAAAAACTGCATGTAGCCCTGGTCAAGCACATACTATATTTAGTTAATGAAAGGATCATGAAGTTCACAATGACTGATATCCCAGTTGTGGTTGGCCTTAGATCTCTTACAAATTTTGCATTGTAACAATAATTTTTCAAATATTGTATTAACAATTGTTTTGCAGAAAACAATGTTTTTTTTTTCCCCCAGTTCTATTGAATTTGTAGCTGAGGGAGGAGATGGATTCATACCTTATCAATCCCTTGTGGGTTATTTAAAACAAAAACACATTTAGGATTGTAAGAATAATTCTTTTATTTTATCTTATTTTTATTTTTTGTGAGTGAATATTTGCATTGACAATTTTTGGGAAGATAACAATGATTTAGATAACTATTTAACCCATGAGATGGATTCCTACTCATGGATATTTGTGCATAAGTGAATGCAAAGAATTTCTACTGGTTTCTTATTCCGAGTCACTAACCTTTACACTACCTGCACATTAATACTGAATATAAGAAAAAGACAGCTAAAGTCCCGAGGACATCTAATGAGAAAGGAGGGTTTGGAGAATCTGGTGCTCACAGGTCAGAGGGGAAAGCAGTGGGTAATATACTTGACAGGCCTGAGCCAAGTGGATGGCAGAGCAGGATTTGGGTGGAGCAACAGGAGAAAGTGTACTAAGAACCACTAGAGATAGGGAGACGTGGGAGGCTCTGAGTGCCTATGTCTTGAAGGGACATGGCACATGAAGAATAAAGAATAAAACAGTATTTTCTTCTAGTTTCTGATGATTGCCCATTTGTTTACTTAACTATATTCAGTATATTAAATATGCTTGTTCAACTTATAGATAGTTAGTTTCTTTTCCTTTATTTTAATCATTTCATCCCAGACAAGGTGATAATGCTACTAGGATGCAGGGTGGGTGGTTAAAGGCAATGAGACTTAGAAGACTTTAGTGAGAAATGACGAAAAGAAAAACACAGGAACAGAATTCAGGACAAAAAGTGACTGGCATGGCATTTAAGTTTTGATGATTGTAGGAAGAAGGGAAGCCAGAAATTAGGAGTTCCACATGTGAGAAGTGTGTGTGGCGGGGAGTATTAGAATAGAAGCTGGAAATAGTGAGATGGATAACCTGTCATGTAAATTTTGCAGAAATGAAAATAAAATTGACATCTCAACAGATATATTTAACAAAATTGCACAAAAATATCTTGAAATACTAAAGAGTAAATTTATTCAGTATTGGCTTCAACTATGGTCTCTAGATGACTTTAGGATCTTCTGCATCTCTTCTGGATGGTCTCCTTGTTGAAGTTGTTGAATGCTGCTATAATCCTTGTCTTCAGTTCATCTTTATTGTTACAAGAAATTTTGTTGGTATCTCACTCAACTTTGCCCCACACATGATAATCAAGGTTGTTGCAATCTAGGGAGTTAGTTGGTCAGGTGTAAGAGGTGATATAGTTACATAAATTGTCTGAGCCATAACTGTTCTCCTGCTTGTGTGGCAGAGGTCTGTTGCCAGACAGAGGGTTTTCCAGCAGCCACCCTCTTGACTCAAGAAAGCACTACCTCCCCAAGGTACTTGATGTAGGCTTCCATGTTGGGTCTGAAGTCCTGTAAGATCATTTATTTTCCTATAACATTGCCATCACTAGTGATCACTCCAAACAATTTTGTACTCACTATTAGACTCATCCAACTCTTCCCGAATTCTATGCACTATCCTTAGATTGACACACAAGCACTGTGAAATGTTTATATTGGAGCTTCTGGTGTGAATGCCAAGCAGTACAGCATGCCATTTTCTAAAATTCTGGCAGAGTGAACTGCATCATGGTGCTTTTTTTTGCCTCAGTGTCTAACTGACCTTACTGTAATGTCAACAAAATTAAATCAAACAATGAGCATGTGAGAAATTAGAAATATAAAATTTATCTATCATACTCTGTATTACTCATGAATGAAGGAAAATGAATAAACTTTCATTATTTCATCTCCAACTCTTGTCAAACTTGCTGCAATTCATTTCTTACATTGTCAAATAGATGATTACAGTATTGTCATTTTCCAGTTGCTTTTATACACTCAATATTAAGTTGCACATATAACAATGTTATAAATTATAGGTACATGAAGGGAGTACTGGATTGCTATGTGATGTCAGTTCTTCAATATGGCAGTGAATGCTGGGTAATTTCATCAAAGATGAAGGAAAGACTTGAAGCAACTGAAATGTATTTCTACAGAAGGATGTTGTGAATATTATGGATCGAGCATCTGAGCAATGATGAGGTTTTGGAAAGGATGGAAACAAAAAGGAAATTAATACTGAGCATCAGAAAGAGACAGCTGTAGTTTCTGGGACATGCAATGAGGAAGGAGGGCTTGGAGAATCTGATATTAATAGGAAAGCAGTGGATAACATATTTGAAGGACCTAATCAGGTGGATGGTGGAATGAGGGTTGCAATGTGTAACAGGAGAAAGCATGCTAAGAGCCACCAGGGATAGGGAGACGTGGAAAGCCATGATCGCCTATGTCCTGAAGGGACAGGGCACATAGAAGAATTTAAATTATTTTAAGTATTATATTTTAGTAGATACACTGTTCTTTAAAAAGTGTAAATTTAAATTCATGTCATTAAAATAATTTTAGGACTGGATCAAATGAAAGTGCAATATCTTGTAAGTACTACTCACAAATGATTGAAAACTTGATAACCAAAAAAGTAATAATTTTGGTCTGGTTCATAATAAAATATGCAATTTAATGTCATTCTACAGAAATCTTTTCTTTGGATGTTTCTGGTGATTTGATTTTATCTAAAGTTCTGATTGAGGACAAAATACTTCTTGACAAAATACAACGGAGAATCTGTAACGTGATTAATCCTGTCTTGGCGGATGGCTGCAACCACTCTCTCACCGACACGATGTGGCTTCCCTGTGCCTCTTCTACAAGTACTTTCATAGCCTCTGCTTTGATGAACTTAAGCCATTGGTGCTGCCTAGGTATGAACTTACACAAGATACTAGATTGGCAACTAGGTCCCACCCTTTTACAGTGAAACCGATAAAATGTAACCGCAATTTCTACTCCAACGGCTTCTTTTCTTGCACTTCCCGCCTGTGGAATTCCCTTCCACATGCCTCAACAGCTACAATCTCCAGGAGTTTAAATGTAAGGTCAATAGACACCTCCTAACACTAACTTGCATCTATTCTCTCAAACACTCTCACCATCTAACCAACCCTCATTCTCGGTATCCTTAGGCATCTATCACTCTCCTTCTGACATTTCCTATATCTAACCATCCTTTTCCCATCACTCCCCCAACCCTATGTAACCCCCTTCGCTATAGTGGCAGTGGAATGCCTTGCTCGGGGTGAAACGATTAAAAAGAAAAAAAAGTTGTCCAAATGAAAAGCTTGGAAGATTGCTGGAAGGATCTTGTATAGTATTGTCTCAATTTCTAGTATAAAGAATTGTCATTATTTACATTTGAATGAACTTTCTCATTATCATTATAACTATGTTTCTGGCATTCTTCTGATGACTGTCAATCTGAATAAATTTCAGGGAATTTCAACTTTAACCCTTTATTTAGTCTATGTAGTTGATTGTTCTCATTCCACTGTCCATGTCTAGGGATATATTGTCTTGTTCTTACTACTAATACTACTTATTGTGTGTATTTTTTATCATTTCACCCCCAATCAAGGCAGAACTGCCACTGGTGCACAAGGGGTTACAGGGAGAGAAAAAACAAGGTACAGGAGATCTCAAAAGATAAGAGATGGATGGGATAGAAGATGGCAATTGACGTTGCATTTAAACTCTTGGAAATTGTAGCTATCAGAGAAGCAAGAAAATCTGTTAGAGCAGAAGAGGCAGTTACATTTAACTATTTGGATGGTAAAAGGGTGGAACCTAGATGTCAGTATTGTAGCATGTATAAATGTATGAAGTTGGGAAACCAGGGGAAATTAGTTGCCATGAAAATACTTGTGAAAAAGATAGAGGGAAGCCATGTCACATTAATGAGAAAGTGACTGAAAGCAGGCTGCCAAGTCAAGATTGACTATATTGAAAATCCTCTTTTGGATTTTGTCTAGAACCACAAGATGAATAGCAGGATCACTCTGCCAGATATGGCAACAATATTGAATGCATGGATGGTATTTATAAATGTACAAAATGGATTCTGACAAGAAAAACTTCCTGGCTCAACACAGTGACCCAACCTTCTTAGCATTAGATGCAGCTATGGATTCAATGTAGTCACTCACTTTGAGAGGGTGAGGCTAAGGTGACACAGTGTGTTGTTGTCTAGGATACGGGCGTAATCCATTCTGATGGTAGGCAGGAAATTTTCTCTGTGGTGGTTAAAGGAGAGCAGCTTCATTTTGGATGCATATAAGATTTATGAGCAATCTCCTACCCCATTCAATCACAGATCGGTGGTCTTTTTGAAGGACAGCAGCTAGGTTTACTTTGTCAGTTTTGACAGATTTCTTATTGAGATGGAAGTGCTATCTTCATAGATGCCTACTTGGAAACTGATTACATCAGGAAGATCATTGATAAAGATCAGAAAAAGCTTACCTTTTCCAGTGAGTTTAAGTCTACACTACTCAGCTGTAGAATTGAACTTATGCCACTAAACTCAGGAACCAAGACTTTAACTCGGTAAGCTTTCATCCTGTGACAATAATATATAATTTTTTTCCAACCTAATTTGTATAAAGAGAATGAGAAAGGATAAGGAAAGTATTTTTATTTTATTTGAGTTTTAATTAAAATTTCATTTTAATATTTCAGACTAGAAATTCCGTGAAGCTATTGTCAGTTTTACGACAGATGCCACAGCGCCATGGCCCTGATGAATTTTTCAGCTTTCCTGGAAAAAAAGGATCTGTAAGTAAAAAATCTCAATAGTTTTACAAATGTTTTTGACTATACAAGAAAATTAGTGATTTAATTGGAAAAGAGATTGAGAGAGTTGGCGATATGGGAGAGATTGAGAGAGTTGGCGATATGGGGGAGAGTTGGCGATATGGGGGAGAGTTGGCGATATGGGGGAGAGTGAGAGAAGTGAGATTTTTCTGAACATTGTATATTGTTTACAAATGGTTTTACTGAGAAAAACATCCTCATCCAATTGCAAATTATTTGTTCATACAGTTATCTCTGCTTTAAGTAGTACCTAGTGTTTTTTTTTTTTTTTTTCATGAATTGGAATTTCTTGCTATTTTATTTTTAAGGAAACTTTGTAATACATTTTTCATTCAAGTTAATGTTTATTTAAAATTTGCTTAATAGGATAAAATTCCAGTAAACATAAAGATGCAAAGTTTTTTTTATAAAGCAGTTTCTTGCTGTGTTAAAATAAATGTTTTTTCCAATTTTATTCTGCATTAATATTTTTGAAGACCCACTTTTAAAGAATTCAATAAAGTGATTCACTCAATCCATTAAATTGTGAAAAAAAATTGTTTTCAAGTATAGTTAAAGATCTACACTGAATTTACAAATGGAAACTTTATATAATAGTTTAGGTTTCAGAGGAAAAAATGTGTTTTTTTTTTTCATTCACTAAATTCCAATAAAATTTTACATTTTTATTCTCCACAGAATTTAAAAAGAAAACTTAGTACTCTTCCTAAAAATAGTTTAAATATATTGTTTCTCGACCTATGAAATGCTAACTATAATTCTAAATTAAATTTAACAATCTTAATTATAGCTTAATTCTGTTCAGAGTAATCCTAAAAACCTGTATAATTAAAACACCATGACACACAGTTTTCTCTATTTCTATAAAGGCTAACATCTGAAGAAGGTAAGTAGAAGAAGAGATGAATTGAAACACTGCAGTAACATGAATTATGAGAACATTAATCTGAAAATCTCTTGAAATGGCAGGCAGGCGATATGTAGTTACATAGAATGAAAGTGATTTGCAAAACTTTGAGCAAATTAATAAAGAAACTTTATACTTTTAGTAAATACTAGCAGTATAGCCCGGCATTGCTCGGGTGTAATGAAAGTTTTAAAACTAGTCCATGGTCCTGGAGCTCAGATTCTTTGGACGTTGGCATGAAAGACTAAAAAAAGTAATAGTTGTTTCTAGTTAAAGCGAAACCGTAGACTGAAAGAAAAATGAATGGATGTAAGTCAAATTTTGATTTCCTGGTATCGATATCAAATAAGTTTTTTTCATCGTAAACTGAATTTTGAAGGCTAAATAAGTCCTCTGAATAAATGGTATCACTGCTGAGACTAAGAACTACAATTATACCTACTTAGAGCCAAACCCGAAGCAAAAACTAAAATAAAAGGGCCGGAAAAAATACAGGCATACAGACAGATAAACACACACACACACACACACACACAAACATCTTGCCTTATATATATATATTATCAATTTTTCTGCACTATTGTAAGAACTGCAACCTTGAAACTTCTGAATATCATTTCTTATGTCTCTGTCTATGAGTGTATCAAATTTGATTAAAATCGGACCACTCCTTCTGTAACCCGATTTTTTTTGCATATTGATTTTTGATATTTATCGGGGGTACCTCGACACAAAACCTAGCTAAGAACACTCGCAGATGCTTATAGTACAACTGTGTAAATTTTCAAGAAAATCGGTTCAGCCGTTTCGGAGTCTATAGGTAATGGGCACACGCACACAAAGTTCCATTTATAAATAAGTTTAGATTTAGATTAGATATTTCCTTCTATTCTTTATATTAAAGGAACACTTGTTAATATTCCAGATATTTGTAAAATTAAATTTCTTCTTGTACTTGATGTCTTTAATACAACACTTCAGCTGATTCATTTTCAGCCTTTGTCGTAACCACCTGTTTGTTTCACAAAATGGCAGTGTCAAAATTTAGTGACCTCTTCAGTACACAGGCCTGGACAATGATATATAGAATTCACGTACTGGGGCTGGCTTGGTGTATGTCATGTGTATATTATGTAAAAGAATAAAAAAATAAAAGGAAATATGGAAATGATGGGCTATTGGGTTATAATATTATTTTTAACTATAAAATGCAAAACATAAATCAAACAGAAAAGCAATGAAGTTTACACTCATAAGCAGATAATAACTTGAATCTCTCGCATATTAGTCTTTCATCCATGCATTAAATATTGCCACCATATCTGGTCTGGTGCTTCTTTTTTGTAATTAAAGATTTTTGATAAAATCCAAAGAATCTGCAGTGTTATTGGTTCTGACTTAGCATCTCAGCTTTAGTTACTTTCCTCCCACTGTAGCATAGCTTCCTTGTGCTTTTTCTATAAATACTTTCATGGCAATTGTTATAACAAAATTTCCTCTTTGATACATAGACTTTATGAATTTAAGCATACTACAACTGGAATTTGAACTCAAATCCCCAAATCCCCGGAACGAGAAATTGAGGATCTGAGTTCGAATTCCAGTTGAATTCGTTGCATTCACATACATGCAAATACCTTTTGGGAAAGATATGAATCTGTCGCTTCTCCCTCCAGCTATGAGTTAAATAGCAGAACAGATTGGGTTCTACAGCCTTGGCTGGCAACCAGTCTTTTTTTTTTTTTTTTTTTTTTTTTTTTTTGTTAATCATTTCACCCCAAGCAAGGTGATACCACCACTGATGTGCAGGGACTATATAAGGGTAAAAGTTTAAGTAGGAGGAGAGCAAAGAGAAAGACTAACCAGTTACAGGAGGTGTCTGAGAAAGGGCAAGAGAAGGATGGGAATACAGATGTGATGTCAATTGTGAGGGTAGATATAAGAGATGGGAATTGACATTGTATTTAAATTCCTGGAAGTTGTAGCTGTCAGAAAAGCAAGTATACGGAAGGGAGTTCCACAAGTGGGAAGTGCAAGAAAAGAAACTGCTTGTAGAAGTGTCAGCTGTATTTGTTAGATTTAAATGTAAAAGTGTGGAACCTTGTTGTCAGTCTTTTTTTTTTTTTTTTTTTTTTTTTTTAATCGTATCACCCCGAGCAAGGTGGTAACGCCACTGATGTGCAGGGGGCTACGTAATAGTGAAAAGATTGGAAAAGAGAAAGCCGGAAATCACATCCTAAACAGGGAACAAGGGATGAGCCTCTTAACCTGTTCAGTAGACGTGGGTGGTGTGTGAACCGGGCAATAGATGGATCTATCTACTCCAATTAAAACTAGTTGCGCGAGTTAATTATTGTCGCGGGGTCACCAGTGACCTAAGCTTGTGGAAGCAAAAGCCATGAAAATATTTGTAGAAAAGACAGGGAAGCCACATCCCACCAGTGAAAAAGTGGGTAGAGTTGAGCTGCCAGGTTGAGACTGATCACATTACAGATTCGGATGGTTGATTTGTATAAGATGGACTTGGGTGGAAAAAAATTTCCTGGCCTGACACAGTGACCCAATTATTAGTAGTGGATTCAGCTATTGATTTAAAGTAATGGCAACCTGAGAATTTTCTGCCCAGTTAATTATGTCTCTTTTGGGACATGATCGTCCAAGCATGTATCACGTATGACCCTTAACTGACTAGATTAATGGCAAGGTATCATCATTTTACAGTTGAAATGGCTAGATGTAACTGTAAGTTCTATGCTGTTTCTCCTCTCACACCATTCACTTGTTGAACTCTCTTCCAGTTTCTTGCTTTCCAGTTAAATTTGATCTTCAAAAATTTAAATGCAATGTCAATTGTTATTTTCTCTTATTTCCTGTCCTTTCAGTCTTCTCTCTCCTTAAGTGTGTTTTTTTTTTTTGTTTTTCATATTCTTTCACACTCAGTAACCTTTTGCATCTTAGTTGCTTTATTTCCTTGCTTGGAGTAAAATGATTAAAAAACAACTTATTCCTATAATTTGGAATTGATTTAACAATTTACCCACAGCACAATCAAATTTTATATTGTTAGAAATACAATATATATCAAAATTTTATCTTTTTATATTTATTTTATTCATTTTTAAAAAATATTTATTTTTCAGTTTATTTCACTTCCGCCCATTCGAACATGGCCGTATCAAAATGGTTGGGCCTTCTCTTGTTGGATCCGATTGGATCCCGTCACAGGTGTTACTGTGGAAAAAGAAAAACCATATCTCTACTGGTATGACTTTTTGCATTGTTAACTGTTGATTATTTTACAATCTACAGTTATTGCATCACATTAACAGCTTTATATTATAACAGTAAGATATTTGTATTTGGAGTTAATGGTACTTATGTAAGTTAGTAGCTTGAACATGCACATACCTTTTCAAAAAGTCATCTTTCAAAAAGAAAATGTTATAACCATAAAAATTACATTCAGTAATAAATTGATTCAAACTTATCTGAAAGTATCACTGATAATAAATTTGTTTTTTGTCTCTCAATATTATTTAAAGGTAAAAATTAAATCTGCTTTATTATAAATTTACTAAAAGTATTTTTTTAAATTATCTATTAAGATTAATCTATTTTAACCTAGAATAGCCATATTTTAAAATAATTTTTTCCTTCCTATATGAAAACTTTTCACTTTCAAATATGAAACTAATAAACTTCTGGAATTCGAACTCAGCACCCCGAATTCAAAGTTCAAATTCCAGCTGAATTCCTTGCATTCACTTATGCACAAATACCCTTGGGAAAGGTATTGATCCATCTCTACCCTCCATTTATGGGTTAAATAATAGGACAGATTGGGTTCTATAGCTTTGGCTGGCAATCAGTCTACCGCAGAAAGTAATGGCAACCTACTGCAGGATAATCTTTTGCCCAGTCAGTCATGTCTCTTTTGAGACATGATAATCCAAAGCATGTATCTCGTATGGCATTTAACTAACTGAATCAAGTTCTGAATTATTTATTTGGTTTAATACCATTACTGCTATCATCACTTATTTTTCTTGCTATTTTTATAATTTTTCCATTAAATTTTATAAAAATAACTCCTTGCATCTTTTACCACAACTGTTTAACTCTTGTTGTGGCGCAGTGGATATCGACTCGGAATGAAAAATCGGAGAGCTGAGTTTGAACTCCAGTTGAATTCACTGCATTCACTTATGTGCAAATACCCTTGGGAAAGGTATTAATCCGCCCATTCCTTCCAGTTATGGGTTAAATAACAGGACAGATTGGGTTCTATAGTCTTGGTCGGCAACCAGTCTACCGTGGAAAGCAATAGCAACCTACTGTGGGATAATCTTCTGCCCAGTCAGTCATGTCTCTTTTAAGACATGATCACCCAAGCATGTATCAAGTATGGCACTTAACTGACTGACTGACTGTTTCACCCTTAAAAATAACTTATCCTTTCTCTTGGATAATTTGACTTGTAAAAATACTATTTTCTCTCTTTTATGACACTTTTAGACACAGTTGTCTCTTTCGCCTTTATTTTTATTAGTCTCATTGTATTATAAAAATTTGTAATGCTTCTGTATTTTACTACAGTCATTCATCTTCACTTAGACTATTTTTATGTTTATAATTGTTCAGTTTTAAAATACATCTTATTACATAACATTGGTTGACAAACTGTATAATCCAGACAGCCAAAATATATATTTTATACTTTTAAAATTCAAACAATCAAATGATCAAGTACTTTAATTTTTATTGTGTTTTTTAAAATTTTTTTTATAGTTTCCGTACAAGTAAAGGAGTTGGATACTCTGCTCATTTTTTGGGCAGCTCACTAGTCATCACCTCAATGAAAATCAAAGGGAAAGGATTTCAACATTGTGTAAAATATGAATTTTCACCAAGAAAGGTAAAACTATTTCTGTTGCAATGAGTTTACTTTTAACATTGTAACATTTCTAAATTATATTTCATGCTGTTAATGTAGTTATAAAAATAATCTTGCTTGAGCTGAAATGATTGAAATGAACACATGCACAAATATTCTGCTTATATATATATATATATATATATATTTCTAAACATATACTGTTAAATATAAGAGACAATGAATGTCTGTTTAATCATGAGCCATTCTAAAAAACCCAGTACATATATTGGTTTTACTAAACCCACACTCTCCCATAGACTTACATGTCACCTTTTTGATCAGAGTACAATTAAACAACATTTCTCAGAAAAACATAAACATGTAAGTAATATCAGACAGATTTTAGTCAATAATACAATTATCCTTACTCATACACACAGTAAAAAGAACCTTCAGATATTGGAGGCCATGTACATTAAATCCAAACAACCCACACTTAATAAAATCACTTTTAAATCTGGCCATAACATATTACATTGCATTTGAATACATGGTTCTGTTGTCATTTCGTGCTATCATGCGGTGTGACATCATAGAACTGCATTGCAAATTTGCAAACTGTGTTTGTTATTTTTGGTAACTATTGCCGTTGCCTAGTGGAGTTTTGTCAACACAAAATAAAATCGTCGGTGATGGTGGATGTTATTGTGCTACCGTCTTGGTGACCTCTCTGAAGATGCTCATGTGAGCCAAAAGCTTAGAACCAACTTAATAAAAAATTATCCAAGTGTTGGAGAATTTTTGTCTTTATTTTCAACTGAAATTAAAGCCAAAATATGTTTAGAATGGCTCATGATTAAACATAGACATTCATTGTCTCTTATATTTAACAGTATATGTTTAGAAAATTATTTGCTGCCTCGATACACTATATACTATATATATATATATACACGATATATATATATATATATATATATATCATATACATTTTCTTTTTCTTTTTTATAGTGGTACATGGTCACCATTTGCCATGTGTATTATCGCTGGAGCCGTTCAGAACTACGTTGTTATGTTGATGGAGAACTGGTATCTTTCACTGACATGTCTTGGTTGGTTAGTACAAATGATGTAAGTAAAAATTAAAATGCAACTGAAGAAATTATTTTAAAGGAATGAATATATTTTCATTTTATAGTTATTTAATCCTCCTTATAAAAAAAATTGTTCATTTCCTTACCATGTTATTTGGTAGTTATTAATAAAGTTATAGCATAATGTAAACTTTGGCTTATAATACATATAATCTGACTTTGTTGTAGGACCATAAATGGTTGTAGTTTAGGTATATACTTACAGCCATATCATGTTGGAACATTGGCTTTCATCTGTACATCGAAGTTAAGCAATGTTGAACCTGGTCAGCACTTGGATGGGTTACCATTAAGAAATACCAGGTGCTGTCCTAGCAAGTTGGCAATGAATAGAATCTTGCTACTTATACAAACGGAAAAACTTTGTGGAAGTGCTTCCAGGCTAACATGTTTACATGTGTACAGTCCTTTCGCTGTACCACTATGAATGGGTTTAATTCCCTTGGTAAATTCCCAACAGAAACTGAACTCTGTGGGGGTGGGTGAGTGTAGGCCAGGATCAATGGAAAATAAATACATACCAGATGGCAGTCAGTTCTATACGTGATACAAGCTTTGGGCGATCATGTCTTGAAAGAGGCATGACTGACTGAGCAGAAGATTATCCCGCAGTAGGTTGCCATTACTTTCTGCAGTAGACTGGTTGCCAGCCAAGGCTTTAGAACCCAATCTGTTCCGTTATTTAACCCATAAATGGAGGGAAGAGACAGATTAATACCTTTCTCAAGTGAATGCAAGGAATTCAACTGGAATTTGAACCAGATGGCACACAAACAAAACCTCAAACTGAATTTCTCTTAATGGGATTAAGAAATTGTCGCCACTCTATATTTCTAATTTTGCACATGTGTTCTGTTTGTCTTTGATTTTGTTGACTGCACACTATAGTGGGGTCAGTTAGGTTGGGCACCATCTGTGGTAGAAAGCACTAAAACACATTTCCCTTTGCCAGAATTTTTTAAATAGCATGCTGTACTGTTTGGCATTCATGCTGGAAGTTCCAATTTCAGTGTTTGTCAATAGGAAGACAGTGCAGAAGCTTTAGAAAGAGTTGGATGAGTCTAATGGTGATTACGAAGATATGGCAACTCAGAAAAGTTAATCTGATTGTTCTGATAAGAAAAGAACTCCCTAATTTATTGATGACATTCAGGCCATGATGGAGAACAATTCTTTCAAGTTAATCAGGTCTATATCGACTGACACGTGTGTCTGAGTTCCTTATCAGGTAAATGATGTATGAAGATAATTAGTATTTCTCATACAAGATAAGAAAGAGCCAGTTTTTATCCCAAGTCATAAAGAACAACAGAAAAGAAGCTTTTGAGCAAACTCCAACATTCTTTCCAACTAAACATGCTTTGACAAGAAAATTTTCTGCCAGGATAAGATGAACTCACAAAATGACCATTGGCTTGCTGTGTCCCCTAAAAGATGTACTGAGAGTGATGGTGGTGTGTGGGATGTATTGTCAGTGGTAGTACCTTTGCAGCAAAGTGGTCAACCCTGCTTTACTCAATACATTTATTCCAGGCCATGAAGGATAATAGGAAAGACCACACTATGAAGCTTTTGAACAAACTCAAGCATCCGCTCCAAATAAACATGCTTTGTTTTTTCTCAGATGAGAAAAATTTCTGCCAGGATAAGATGAACACACAAAATGGCCATTGGTTTGCTGTGTCCCCTAAAAGATATACTGAGAGTGATAAAAACCAAATATCCAGTCAGCATTGTGATCACTAGTGATGCTATGTGTTCATTCATCTTCCCATAGGCTTTCAAACTCAATTCAGAGCTCTATACCAACTGCCTCAGGCAGGTAGTGCTGTCCTGGGTTAAAAGGTGTCAGCTGGAAGACTGTCTGACAACAGCATTCTACCATGCTGTATAAGCAGAAGAAGCAGTGAGTTTTCTGAGTTGCCATACTTTCATAATTACCATCACTCATGCAAATTTTTCCAAATTCTCTGTACAGTTCTCAGATTGACAGACACTCAGAAATGTTTATACTGGAGCTTCCAGCATGAATGCCAAGCACTACATGTTGTTTCCAAACTTCTGGCAGTGAAATGCATCATAGTGCTTTTTTTCTTACAGATGGTGCTTAACTAACCCTTCTACACTGCGCAGTAGATAAAATAAGAAACAAGCAGCATGACAATGGCAAAATTTAAAAATATAAAATGATAATTTACTCATTGCACACAGTATACTCAGACATAAATAGAAACAGGCCGGGCGGGGCTGATAGAAACAGACCAAGATAGGTAGGTACATAGATAGTAAACACCATTTTTTTTTTTTTATACAAAAAAACTGAAAACTTTATTAGCATGAAACACATGCAAAACGTTTTTGCTTAGGGTAATATATTATATTATATGTGTTTTTTATGTTCTATTGTGGTTGAATTTTTAGAGGTCAATAAACTTTGATATCTTTTTCTGTAAAATGTAGCTAAATATTTAGAAGAAAATATAAACAATAAATAAAAAATTCAAAGTATGACAAGCCATCCCCACATCAGATGTGGGTCTTATCCACAGCCTCTAATAAATGGATAACAAAAGACTAAAACAAAATATAGATAAAAAATATAGATAAAAAAAATTGTCTAAATGAGATATAATTAAAATGGAATAGATTCCAATAAAACTTTTTTTTTTTCTTTTTAGTGAAAAAGGGTCTTTTAACATTTATATTTTCTGTTTTTATTTCCTAGCCGTTTGACAAATGTTTTTTGGGAGCCAGTTCTGATGGGGATCCAGATACCATGTTTTGTGGTCAAATGTCTGCTGTCTATCTATTCAATGAATACCTCACTGCAAATCAAGTGGCAGCTATATACAGTTTAGGACCTGGTTACAAGGTATGTAGTTAACTTATCAGTGACTGACAAACCTATTAAAGAGTTTCTTTTGCATACTTTCTTCATGTGCTGGGTTCTTTCAGGACATAGGCTATCATGGACTCTTACTTTCCCCCATCCCTTGTCGCTTTTAACATTTTTCCTTTTGGTATATCTTCCAAACCCCGCTCTACCATCCACTTGATCAAGTGCTTGAACTGCTTTCTCCTGTTTCTCTTTCCCTCTATCTGTCATGTGAGTATCAGATTCTCTAAGCCTTCTTTCCTCATTATGTATCCCAGAAACATCAGCTGTCTTTTTCTGATGAGTATGTTTGCTTTTCATTTCTATTTCCTTCAAAACCATGTCATTGTTTGCATGTTCAGTTAATGGTATCTTCAGCATCCTTCTGTAGAACAACATTTCTGTTGCTCTGAGTCTTTCCGTCATCTTTGAGAAAATTGTCCAGCATTCACTGTTATATAGGAGGACAGACGTCATATAATAGTACAGTACTCTTTTCTTTGTTTCTAACAAAATTTTCCATCTCTTAATACTCTAATCAGCTTTTGGAATGCATTCTTGGCCATGCCAATACGTCTTTGGATTTCAATGTTGCATTTTTCATATTCTGTCAGAATATTTCTCAGGTATTTCATTTTCTGCACTTGTTTGATTTTAGTATCCCCAACTTGTAGTTGGCATTTTGGGGTCCTCTTTTTACTGATGACCATGAATTTAGTTTTCTTGAAGTTTGTTTAACCTATCATAGAGAAGTGGAGTAAGAGATAGAGATCGAGAAATATTTGTCTTGAAATTTGTTCAACTTATATATTTCTTTCTTATCTGATTGATTTCCTAACTCCCCTGTGGCAGAAAAATTGGATGTTTATTCTAACCATAAAAAAAATCTAAGACTCCTCCATGCTCTCTTCATTAAGTAATTCCAAATTTATCCAAAGCCTTAGCAATTGATCATAGTAAATTTTGATATGAATGCATCTTTGAAATTTCTAAATTAAAATGTTTGTTCTGTATGTTTTATTTTTCCCTCTTTTTAAGTTTTTTAATTTTATTTCTTTCTGCTTTAGTCAATTTGTTACAATTGTACTGAAGTTGTAATTTTCATTTTGTTTTTTTTATTTTTTTTTATTTGTCCACAGGCAGCTGCATTTCTTGTATTTTAAATCTTACTGGTCATATTAGTGACTGGTGAATTTATTAAAGTGTCTCTTTTGTGTACCGACATTAAAATAAATGCTGAAAAATATCTCTCTTTGTAGACATTAATTTTTTATTCAATTTTTAGTTATAGCAACTTAAGTTAAAACTTAATAGTTATTAAAGAGCTGACAGATCCTAAGCACTGTCACAAAATAAATATGATTGAAGTTAAAGAATTCCAATAAGTTTTTCTTTGGTCTGTCAAATCTTTTCTTTGATTTATTCCTCATTTAGTTTTTCGTAAGTTCTTATTTTTTTAATCTTATTCTACCTAATTAAAGACTTCAAATGATTGGATAACATGTCATGTACAGTAATTATCAACTTTCTATAGAAGGTACAACACTTGAAAACTTTGGATATTTAAAGTCTTTAACTTTAAAACCATTTTTGATATAAAATTCAGTAGCAAGAATGCAGTTACACTAAACCTTATTAGTACTAAGTTGCTATAAGAGTCAATGTTTAATAGTCATAATAATCATGCATAATTACCTTCTCTTCATCATATGAATACCATGAAAGAACACATTTCAGTTAATATTGCTTAAAAACAACCTTTCATAACCTATATTTATCTTTTATGATGGACTGAGATTAAGAATTTTAACAGTAAATATTCACTCAGCAACCTCTATAAGACTTAACTAATTTTTTTTTTTTTTTTTAATCATTTCACCCCGAGCAGGGCAGAAATGCCACTGATGTGCGGGGAGGCTACATAACTGTAAAAAGATTAATTAGAAGAGAGTGAGAAGTACAGACCAGTTAGAAAAGAGCAATAGAAAGATGAGAATGCAGGTGTGATGATAGTTACATAGGTGGAGGGAAAGGGAAGGATATACGGAGTGGAGAGAGAGCTAGAATCCAGTGGTTAATAGATGAGTATTGACATTGCATTTAAATTCTTGGAGGTTGTAGCCATCAGGAAAGCAAGAATATGGGAGAGAGAGTTATTTGGTATATCACATAACAAGTCATTTTTTAATTCTAATTCACCCACAAATTGTTTGGAGAGTAACATATTTAGTATGCAATATAAAATTTCTCCATAACTTTTTACTTGGTATCATGTTTCCTAGATAACTACAATGCACTTTGTAGTTAGAATTTATAACTAAACCAGTACTATAGATATGTAATTAGTATTTCAGTTAAATCTGCTTAAGTGAAAAAGATGTTTTAACTATTTGCAGAGCCAATTTCGTTTTGACAATGAAAACTCAACAGTCCTTTCTGAAAACACAAGAAGAGTAAGTATATTGCTAATACTTTCCTTGTTTTAACTTTCTTTGTTTTTACAGATATAAACCTATTAAGGTAAAAAAAACAAAAAAACAAAAAAAAAACAATGTTTAAGTATCTTTGCTTACTTGACCTTAAATTCAAGACAAATATTTTCAACCTCCAAGTATACACTGTATGACCCAGAGATTGACTTGCAATTACTATGTTACCAAATTCACAAACCAATGCTTTAATCCAATAGGTAGGCTATTTTCTGCAGGTATGTAGTGGAAACATAGTGTGAAAATTACTGAGTAGTAATAAAATAAGAACTAGATAAGAGCTTGCTTGATATGGGCTGTAGAATGAGAACAGTTTACCCCCATAGATTAAATAAATAGTTCCATTTGAAATTCCCTGTAGGTTAGCCTGATTGACATTTACCTGATGAAGGCTGGAAGGCACAACATTGTGATAACAACAATAAGGACAATAATCTGCATATACATAATGTAAATAATATATTTTCTAGTTCACAGGAAGAGAGTACTGGAGTGTGTGTGTATATATATATATATATATATATATATTGAGAGGAAAACTCAGTTACATATCCAGAATTTATTTATGTGCAAATACCCTTGTGAAAGGTATTAATCCATCACTTCCCCCCAGTTATGGGTTAAATAACAGGACAGATTGGGTTCTATTGCCTTGACTAGAAACCAGTCTACTGCAGAAAGTAATTGCAACCTACTGTGGGATAATCCTCTGTCCAGTCAGTCATGTCGCTTTTGACACATGATTGCCCAAGTGTGTTTCGTGTATGGCACTTAGCTGACTGATATATATACATATATATAGTCATTCAATGTTCATGACATTCAGCTCTGGGTATATTATGATTTCAGCATTGGAAAACTATTAAAATTGAATTACTAGTTCTAGTTTGATTTTACTGTCCATTTCCTTATATATATATATATATATATATATATATATATAAAATTTTATCTACATGTAACCTCAGAATATTTAAATTTTTAATCTTATTAAAAAAAGCAGTAACTTTATAAGATTTAATGCTCATGAACATAAAATGAAATTAAATTTAAATCTATTAAATTGTCAGTTTGAAATATGCACCTGATGAGTGCATTATGCATGAAACTTTGAGTTGTGCCATTGACATAGAATATGCATATTTATTAAAATATTCAAATGAATAAGAATGAAGAAAAGTTTGTACATGTTCTAAGGTAATAATAAATATTAAGAGATATATATATATATATATGTCATTCACATAGAAGCCTGTTTTGCTTTATCACAGCTCATCAGTGTGGCTAGACACATTCACTTGCTTTTGGATGGGATTGAAACTCAACTGATTTGGTGTCAGTTGGAGTTGCTACCCACTAAGCCATAGGTGCATGGAATTAGAAGGAAAATTTCAATGTGTTGTATATAAGCAGTGTTTACATACACCAGTCACTGAAAGAATTCAATTCATATCTGAAGAGTCGCGCATATATCACGGAAGTGGAAACTGCTTTTAAAATTTCTTTCTCTAGAGAGCTCAATCATAATGTGAGCATAGTATATTAGTCATTCATATACAACCCTGTTTCGCTGTATCACACCTCATCAGTGTGGCTAGACACATATGCTAGTGAAACATAAGTTTAGAAATTGCCACTTTACTTTATATCCTAGTTGAGAGCAGATTTTGTTTGCAAATAGATTCACCATTCTATAACATTTGTATCCTTGTCAGTAATAACCGTTAAAACATTGGTTGCAGACCTAGAGAAACAAGTCTTACTGATCAGAAAGAAGGCCTTGTGAAGTAAGATGTTTAACCAATTCGGCATTGCTTAGAGCCTGTAATACTTTTGCCAAAAAGAGGTAAAAACTAATAGGATGGTATTTCAAGGGGTCTGAGGATTTACCAGAGTACTTGAAAATAGGAACTATAGAGGAGGAAAGCAAGTAGTATTTGAAGAGAAAATGAGCTAGATTGGAAACATTTCTTTAGAAAAATTGCAGGGATATTGTCAAATCTGCATACTTTGTGGGGATCTAGTTTGAAGGTAATAGCAGAAGTCATAGTTGGTATAGTATGCATATCACTCAGATTCCATTCTAGATAGAAAAATCAAACCAAGATACTCCATTTAGATATAGTTATATTTTAATTATTTTTTTATTTTTATCTTAAAACCTTTTTATATTTCACCATATGAAATATATTCTTTTTCTAGCAGAGATTTGTAATTGTCCACAAACAATTTATACCATGTGACTAATCTTTTTTTAGCGTTCAGATATCATATATAAATGTTGTAAAAGAGGATGGAAAATGCAACATTAAAATCCCAAGATGTACTGGATTAGCAAAAAAGTAAAATTTCATTAGAAACAAAGAGTTCTGACTCATGTGATTGTTATGTGTTAAGTGTAACAAAAAAAAAAAATGAGTTAACCAAAACTCAGTTAAATCACAGACAAATATTTAATTTACAAAAACATCAAATAAAAATATTTACAAATATACAGTTTTTGCATTCAAATAGAAAGCAGTTTACTACTAGCAGTGATAGGTGAAGTGTTACAAAGGGGAAGGTAGGTGTCAAATATCTTTACCCAGTTAAGATAGCAAAGAAGTTTAACTGCTATACTTTTGGGAAATCCTCAAATGTGTATATAAAGAATAATTATTAGTTTGGTCAATGAAATAGTCAGAAATATCTATTTACCCATATAGTTCCATGAGGTTCTCTTCCAGGTTTTAGTTGGTCGGTAACTTTTCTTAGAGATTCTTTCAGCTGGATGCACAGCTCCACGAATCGGCCGGCCGGAGTTGATAATGTCAGCAAATCTTGTTAATAACTGACTACTCTCTTCCCAAAATTTATTTTTATAGAGACTAACACCTAATTTTGCATATTTTTTAGAACATTTCAAATTCTCGCGATTTTACTTGAATTTTCTCGGATATTCTAACATCTTCCAAATGTTCTATTTCTAATTTCCTTATTTTTACAACTACTTCATGAATTAAAACCTTTTTGTAATAACAAGTAGGACTCAATAGAATCCCTTACTACAACTTTTTAGACATTATTATTTTTATATATAAATGCATCCTCGTAACATATCCTCATGTTGACAATGAAGTTTGTACAATCTCACCACAGATGAAGAGAAAACTAAAAGTACCAGAAATTTGGTGATACAGAAGGATACTGAGAATTTCATGGACAGAGCAAGTAAGCAATGTGGAAGTCTTAAATGAAATAGTAGCAAAAAGAACTCAGAATCCTAGAGACAACTGAAATTTCTAGGGCATATAAGGAAGGAGGGAAGGCTTAGAAAACTTACCTCTTTTAGGTTATATCAAGGACAATATAGATAGGGTAAGGCTGTGGACTACCTACCTGGTGAGCTTGTGTAAATGGCTAACAGAAGAGGATAGAAGGCTTGGCAAAGGGAGAAATTTTGCCTAGAACCACTGGGGATAGGAAATCGTTGAATCATTATCACCTATGTCCTGAAATGACAGCATATAGAAAAAAGTATTTTTGAATTGATATTTGGTATCCGTATGTTTGTTTTTCACATGAAAATTTAGTATTTTGTTAAAGTTTGTTCATTGATATGAATGCTTATACCAACTAAGTTTTTATACTAGAGTTCAGTGATTCTGTTTTTTATAATTATTCCAAAACAGTCATAATTACTAATTTTAAGTATATAATCACTCACTTAAAAAATGAATATTTTTGATAAAAGAAAACTGAGTTATTTAAAACATGAATCTGCTTAGAGAACTTGCTTCATAATTTATGATGATTTTGTAGACAATTAGATATAAAATCATGTTTATTTTATGGATCTGTTTTGTTATTTTTATTTAGACTTTCATTCATTTTTTAAATTTTTTTAAATTTTTTTTTATTACTGCTTATTTTCAGGTTCTCTATGAAGGCCGTCTAACTTCATCCATTGTTTTTATGTACAATCCTATTGCCTGTGATAGCCAATTGTGTTTAGAGTCCTCACCAAAAGGCAACACTTCTTACTTTGTCCATTCTCCACATGCTTTGATGCTTAATGTAAGTAATAATATCTCATTCGTTTCATAATTCAAGCCATTCTCATTGATCTTAACTAGTGGAACCCGTGGAATTTCCGTGGAAGGAGAATTGATTTCCTGGAAAAAATTTATTTTGTCATACTACAAATGATAGTAACGTCTTCAAACATAAAGGTATTGGATAATAAAATAACAATATCACAGAATGTAATTTTATTAAAATATCTATAAAAGTAATGCCCATAGAAGCTACTTTTTTGAAAGAGAAAATTTTTTTGTTTTTATTACTGAAAAATCATGGCCTTTGTGTCCATTGTAAACAGAAAAGACCAAAATGGCCAAGGGTGTAGAGGCCAGAAATTTCATTATTAGGTTGCAGGATATGAAAACAAACCTACCTATTTTTACTATGTTGTACAGTATACAAACATATACACACAATTACTGCTACAACCACCAGCTTAAGCTGATACTGATACGGTAATGCTATAGGCTCTCTCCTACTACTACTACTACTACTCTCTCATTCTTTACTACCCTTTCATTTGGCAAAGGTGAGAAAAAGGCTGAGGAGTCAAATGATAGAGGGGAAGGAAAAGCTTATGTAGAGAGTGTGTTATCTTTCTTCAGTGGCATAATGGACGGACGAACTAACTAACTAACTAAGGAAGTAACAAGCAGAATTATTATATGATCATTGTCTAATATTGACTTCAGAATAAAGAGTCCTGCATTTGTTTGAACTATTTCCTGCTTTTTCAACAAATCTATGCTTATGGACATACGTTGAAACACCAGTTCTCCTATAATCACTAAAGTTAAGCATGTGTCGAGCTGGTCAGTACCTAAATGGGTGATGACTTTGAAATCTTGGATGTGTAGGTAGTGAAACTGTTACTTGTGAATGTTGTGAATCTTTTCATCAGCAACTGTTACTGCCTCCATTAGATCTAGCTTTAAAAAAATGAGTATCTTGGAAATATTGCAAAATCGTATATATGTGGGATTGAGTATCTGTCAGGGATAGTTTTTGGCATTCCATTTATGGAAATTACCACATGGATTCCATGTTATATTGGTTTTTGGGACCATGTGCAATCATGATGACCATGCACTTTTGGATAGGCATATGATTTCCAACTAGCATTTGATGGAACTCTACCTTAGCTATTTTATATTTTTTAGGTTTTAATCATCTCAGTGTTAAGTGTATCAGTTGTTTTGTTGTTTTGTGCCATGTTTTTAAAAGGTTGAGTAATTTGTATCTTTGTATTATTTTTTTTTATACTGGTACCTTATGATAGGGCAGTATTAATTCCAGTTGACTGGTCTCTAGAGCAAGTTCTTGTTGAAGTTCTGTCACATTTTCATCAAGGGAATGAGTGATCATGTTGGCTGGTAGATTGAATCTATATAGAAAGTATGCACCTAATATTGGTGTGGTAATGTTAGCTTGGTTGAAAACTTACAGAAGATTTTGCCACTTACTCAAGTCAATGGTCACTGCTCTCTTGCCAGAAGTATCAATTTTTGTATCATTAGCAACTTGAAGTTTGTAATACTTGGCTTTGAATTTTGTTTTGGATCCAGTAGTAAAACCCTCAGTTTGACTCAAATATTAAAAAAATTACATCCTTGACTTCTATCAAAGACAAAACAGGTGATACTTTTGCGAGAGTCCAGTAACAGTCATTTCTACTGGCTGAAATTGAAGTTAACCAGTATCATGTTTACAAAGGCATAAGGTTTCAAACAGCGTCTTTCCTCTGTACCAGATTTATAATCATAGTAGCAAATATTAAATTTCCATCTTTCTCTAACATTACTGAAATTCCAGCTGTTACCCCTTTGTCTGTACTGAGGTCTGCTCATTTCACAAGGAGTGTGTTGTAGGTACAAAAGGGACTGCGTCTTTTTAGCTAAACTTGTAACCATTGCTTGCAGTTACTTAAATTGCTTGTTTTGCTGATGCTTCATAGGTTGTGTTCACTTCTCATGTCTCTGAAACGCATGTGGATCTGGTCAGGAGAATCTGCAAGTTTCTTAGTTTTGTTTCTTCTGCTATGGGTGCTAAAATTTGTGTGATGTGTTGGATAGTTTGTCTAACAACAATTTTATTATTTTTTGCCATGACAATGGTTCTTAAGTCTTCCAGTCTCAATAACTGGAAAGTAGTCACTTAGCTCTACTTAGCTAAAAAAGAAGTGTAACATTGTCTTGTTTGAAATTCCGGTTCATTTAATAATGATCGTTTTCAGTTTATTGTAGTGGTTTTCCTATGGCATTGTCTGAAGTAAGTCAATAACCTCTTCTATAACTTCTGCTAGTAGTTTTTCTACTAATTGGCATTACCAGGCTCTTTGCAAAACAATTTTCTTTGCATTGAACATGGCCTGCATTTATATAAACCATGACTCCATGTTATTATGGTTATATGCAGGTAAATGCATAGTGACTGTCATCAATGAAACTTCTATAGCATTGTTTTGTTTCAATTTTTTTTAATTCTAAATTTTTTTTTAAAGGTACATATTAGTGTGTTATGAATTTTGTTTACACAAGGTAATCACATTGCCATTTGTAGGAATCCCTCTACTCAAGATTTTGTTAAACATCAGAATTCAGTGTTGGGATTCAATACAATAACATAAAATATTGTGGGGCTGCTGCTGATTTGGCCATTTAGAATCCCACAATTTTCATGGAAAAAATAAAATTTAGTAGGAAATGATTATATAGTATGATATAGTATTAAAAAATAACATTAATATTATATAATAACAAGAATGTAAGAAGCTGGTTCAATGTATTGAACAAGCAATATCCTTTTTTTGGTTGTTAGTAAAGTTCTTGGATAGAATATAAGTTGTATGGCATATATATGTTATATAACACCTGGTAACCAATAATGATGTTCATCTTGTCCAACAAAAAATGAATGTGTAAAAATATAAACTTATATTTTTATTCTTTGTTGGTGACAGTTGCGTGGAGGAGGATTCAGCTAGAGAGAATCGTACACATACAAGGGAGTTGTTGGGAGTCATTGACCAGCAGAAGTTGCCTTCTCTTCTCTCCTTTCTGCATTCTCTTGACCTGATTTCAACCAGAAAAGCCTAAACTTATATAACTTGAAATTTCCATGCATTTTCGATTAATTGTTATCTATAACCAGGGACATCTGTCAATCACCTTTGCTGGATATTGTCTTTCAAACCGGCTGCCTTTGATGTCAGTTACACTTTTGTCAGGCATTGCTTTGTATTTTCTGCATTTGATGACAATCATATTTCTGTTGGGTTACAGAAATATATTACATATATGTGACAACAATGAACTGTGGTTACATGTGTGTTTGTGTGAAAGCGTATGTGTATGTGTCAAGATTAGTAACGTGAATAAAGGAGATAGAATTTAGTTCATACTCTGACAGTAGCATCATGGTCTGAGATGGTCTCTTTGTAGTTGGTCAGTACTGAGTTGTTAGCTTTGTTTGTAGACATGAATGGAGTCTTGATTATTAGCTGCTAGAGTGACATGGGCCTTGCTGACATTAGGGAGACTCTTTTTTGAGAACTGGACTTTTTCTAATAAAATTAACTTCAGAATTATTTTATTTATTCCTGATTGGCCCTAAGATACTATGTGGCATGTTCACTACTATGTCTGTGTGGTATTTTGGCAGTATCTACCTAAATTATACTGACTAATAAAACAATCATTCTGATTTGTGTTCTATGGTTTTGTATTCTATGGTTTAATTGGTGTGTTTTAAGATGAAAGTGCTTTATTGCATGTAATTGATTTATAAATATTTTGTAGTTTCATTTTAATGTTTATGTAGCTATTGGATATTTTAATGGACATGACAACATTAATATAAAAGTTTGAATTGAAATAAGTGAATGTTTTGGATTTCTTTAGAAAATGTAGTAATACTTCTGTTCTATAATAATTGCAACATATGCATATAATGTCTTAATTGCTGTTGACCCCATGTCCACCCTGACTGATAGCACCTGTTAGGGTCCCAGCTATAGGCAAAAGATTAATGCCTAAACTGGTGTCAAAACACTATGAAAGTGTAGAAATACATTTTTATTGTAAAGATTCTAAAAATGTTATTAATTACCGTCAATACATTTTTGGAAAAGAGATTACTAATACACTCAAGAAAATTAAATTTCAACATTAAATGACCCATGAGGAATTGATATGCCATTAAAAAACAAATTTCATACACTAAATGTAAAAATTACAATGGGATAAGTAAAAAATAATTATAAAGTAATCCAAAACATTAAATTATAATTCTGTTCAGAGGTTGTATATTTTTGTTGGCCTTTTGTTATAAAATTGACCCAACTATTTGCAGGTGCATATAAGAAAGCAAACATTACATAATTGTGAATTACATTAAGAAGGATCAAAGAAAATATATAAAAACAGATCAATAATTTTGTGTTTTTTAGTTAAGATTTTGTCATTGATAATTATATTTGTAGTTAGTTAAATATGTTGTTTTATGTATAGAATTTCATATTTTCTTTTTCATTTCTAGGATGTGAAAGCAGTCATCACTCGATCTTTATTAAGTACTCTTCATTCTCTGGGAGGAATAGAGGTAATTTTTTTTTCTTTTTAAAGAATTATATATTAGAATATTTTTTATTTTACTTATAACTTTACAAATCAATTGTTTACTGAATGTGATGAAAATAAATTTTTGAAACTCAAGAAAATCTGCATTTTTTTTTTTTTTTAGAATTTTGTTTGAGAAATTTTTAGAATGCTTTGAATAAGAAATAAAATCTGTTGCTCTAGATAATAAAAAATGATTTTGTTAAAAGAATATGATCACATAACTTATTGTGTTGAAAATTACCTATTTAATTTTGTTAAAAGAATATGATCACATAACTTATTGTGTTGAAAATTACCTATTTAAAACTTCTTTAAAAAAATAAGTCAAAATATTGTATATGTAGAAAATGACTGTTTATATAAGCATTTTTGATAATGGTAAATATACTGAGTGTTCTTAGTAAAATTTATTAAAATTCTTTTCTTGTACTAAGCTATTATCATGTATTCCCAATTAGTAATTAAATCATATCTTACAACAATTACAATACTTTCACAAATTTCTCCACAAATCTTATATTATTTTATATTAGTGATATTAAAATCCTTTCCAACTACTGTTTAGGTGTTGTTCCCTTTGTTTGGTCAACTGGATTTGCCAGTAAGCAAAAGTCCAAATGAAAAATCAGTTATAGACATCAGTATTTGGTGAGTCAATTTTTTTATTACCTGCTTTATCTAAAAATTATGCAAGTTAGAAAATATGTATATATAGTTTAACTGCCACCAACTTTTTTTCATGTTGGTTTCCTTATTTACCACTTTTCTGTTTATTTTACTTGTAAAATGTCTGCATCTAACTTATGGCAGCTATACCTTTCCTCATATTTTAGTGCTGTGTAAATCAAGCAATAAAATCCACCTTATTCTATCTTGGGCTTTTTATAGCAACAGCTGATTATTTCTGTAAATTAAGAAAGCCAAGTGTTATCAGAAGACCCATCTAGAGGAGCAGCAGCTTGCAGTGTGTGTGTATGCGTACATGTTTCATTAAAAATGACTGAAAATAGACTGATATTAATTTTTTATTCAACTTTTTTTGCATTCATATGAGTATTTTCTTTTCTGAACATAAAGTTTGTAAAAACTATTCAAATGTTCTGTGTCTGAGTTCTTTCAAATATATAGAACATTTGGATAGTTTTTACACAGTCCAAGAAAGAAAATACTTGTATGAAGATAATAAAACTTGTATAGTGATTGTTGCCTAAATACACACACACACACACACACACACACACACACACACACACATATATATATATATATATATTGTTGCCTAAATACACACATATATATATATATATATATATATATATATAATCAAGTATTGTAATTTTGTTATTACAATGTTTTATAAAAGCATATCACTACACAAAAATGTTCATGCTTCAGAACAATACTGTTCTTCAGGTGATTTTTAAAAAATAAATGGTGAAAAAGATTTATTTAGAAAATATAAGATGAATTCATGGTTATTCAGGAAATTAAGATGTGGGGTTTGGAGGAAGTTAAACAATGTGATTGTAGTTGTCAATATTGCTTGATTAAGTGAGAATTAGGTTGAATTATAGTTTAAAATTTGGGTTGTGAAAGAGAACAATGTAACTTAATGTCAAAACCTGACACTTAATTTTGTCTGGGTAAGACACATACTAGGAACACATTTAACTGAGTAGACAATTTTTAACAGCAGGTTGGATTTTAGGGTTTTTTGAAATTTGATTTAGTACTACCCCTGTTAAAGAGGCTGAATTGTTTAGGTTAAAATTAAAATTAAGTAATTCTGGTATACTAAGGTGTATTGGAGTTATGAAAACCAAATAAGTATTGTGTGGGTCATTAATTTTAGTAAAATAATTTTAAGTAATATTAGATCATAATATTTTTTTTAATGAAATAATGATAGAAAACAACAAAAGCAAACTACACATCTTTGAGTCAATATTTGTTAAAAAAACTTAAGCCATCAATTAATAGAATCAGCTATAAATACTGTAGTAATGTACTAAAATGTTTATGAAAGAACAGTTTTTTTGTTTTTTTTTATGCTTTAACATGTGTATGACCATGACATTGTGACAAAAAAAAAAATTCATTTTGGATAATTTCCATGTTCTAATGGATGCTAAGCAATTTAAGCATTACATTTGAAGCAAAAAAAATTACAGTAATTTTTAGCAGCACAGTTTTATGGTTATTTCTTTTGTTACCACAACTTACACTCCAGGAGATTGAAAATACTTGGGAACATCTAGAAATAAATAAAATCAACTGTCAAAGTTAAAGCTCATTTCTTGCATCTTTCAATACTATAATAATTATAATTATCACATATAAAATCCAGTAACTGTTTCCTGCTGACATGCAATTTTTCAGACTTGCAAAATTGCAACTTATGTATCGCTCAATTCATTTCATCACCGGCATCGAAAATGTTTGGGTCTTAAGTCATTTTAAGTCTCCCTTTACTTCTACAATCAAATTTCTCCTGTCATGATCTGATTTTCAATTTGTTAGCTGAGATGAAACCCCAGAAAATCTCCTTCCACCTTAATTGTATGGATTTGGTAAAAAATGTTTTTAAGTTTATATGACAACAGTATTCTATGCACAATCGAATGGTTGATTTGTATATGTGCAAGATGGATTCAGATGAAAAAAACTTCCTGGCCCAATACTGTGACCCCACCTTCTTAGTGGATTTAGCTATTGATTCAATGTAAGGATTCCACTTCAGGTCAGAAGAAAGGCTATGGCAAAGAGGCACAATGTATTGCTTTCAGGGAGACTTGCTTGGTCCATGCTTATGGATGGCAGGAGAGATTGCCTGTGATGGTTGACAGACAGGAATTTAATTTTGGAGGCATTGAAATTTATGAGCCACTTCTTACCCCAATCCACGACTGAGTGGAGGTCCTTCTCGAGATCAGCAGTGAGGTTATATTCGTCGGTCAGATTTCTTACTGATGCAGGAGTAGATGGTATCATCTGCGTAGATGCCTACTTGGGGTTTGATCACATCTGGGAGATCATCTATGAAGATTTGAAAGAACATCGGGCCTAGGATAGAGCCCTGGGGGACATCAGTGTTTGTCCAGTAGGATGTGGAGGCATGCCCATTCAAGACAACATTCATTATGTGGTTAGATAGGAAAGATTGGATCAGATCAAGAAAGCATCCAGTGATACCATAGTCCTGTAGTTTGCGCAGGAGGCCAGTGTGCCAAACCCTATCAAAAGCCTTGGAGATATCCAGGGAAACAGCACAAGCCTTGCTGGACTTATCGAGGGCCTGGTATATGTACTCTATGATGGTCATTAGTATATTGGCAGTAGACCTGGCAAAGCAAAATCCATACTAAGAACAGTTCAACATCTTACTGCCCATAAACTATCTCAGCATTGATAATAGCCTTGACTTTTCCAAAATTGGTAGGAGGCTTATAGGGTGATAATTGGATGGGTCAGAGAGTTCCCCTGAGTTCTTAAATACAGGAACCACAGAAGAGGACTTCTGGCAGGCAAGAGAACAAGAAGCAGGAAGCCAGTAATTGTAGAATTTAAAAAGGACAGTGGAAAGTTTAGGAGCACATCTCTTCAGGACAATGACTGGGATTCCATCACTTCCACTTGCCTTATGAGGGTCAAGCTTTGATATTATCTTATATACTAGAGACAGTTATGTAAACATCTTTCAATTGAGCCTCATATAAATTTCAAACAAAAAAAAATATTTCACTGCCTGATAAAGTAGTTTACTGCAACACAAGAGCCATTGTGTTTCAGTACTATGTTTTTATTATAAACTCATAATAAAAATATTACATATATATATATATATATATATGAGAGAGAGATGATTTTGGGATGAAACAAGCTCTTTGTTTTATATCTGCTATCTTGATGGAAGCCTGTTTAACATCAGGCAGTTCCAGACCCTCACAAAGACAAATATTTACCAGATTCATGAACTCTAGTATGCAGATAACTGGGCAGTTCTGACACATGTTCTCAAGAGCACACACACACACACACATATATATATATATATATATATATATATACACACACACACACACACACAATATACTCTTAATATAATCTTCAGTTTGTTCCAGTTCTTTGGTCTTTAGGTCAACACTGAAAAAACTGAAGCCATGACTGAACTTACTACTATATCAACAGTAGCTCCTCGGTTTCCAAGCCAACATCATCCTACTCAACACAACCCATCCACTTACTTCGGTTCCACTATCTCTTACTGCTCAATTGACTTTGAAATAAGCAGCTGCATCAAGCAGGCTTTTGGTATTTCCATAAAAAAGTTTGTGAGTACAAAAGTTTGAAAATCAGTACCAAAGATAATGTTTACAACATAGTATCTATGTTTACCCACAGAAATGAGTGCCCTCCACTGACATTCTAAATATGACTAACACCATCTGTTTGGAAGCTATAGTGACTAACAAACATTTTAATGAAAAGGGCATATCCATACTCATGCCTGACCATTACCTGCCTCACCAAGGTCTCTGTGGCTAAATAAGATTTTAAAGAAGCTGTCATAGGTTCAAAAAGAACTTATAAGGACTAAAGTTGCAACATTAATTTCACTTATCTTAATGTTTTTGCTTTTGATAAGCAACCTGTACCATGTTAACTTTTCATATATAGCAAGTTTGTTGTTTGTATGTGTGTGAGTGTTTTTTCTCTTTATTTTTCTTTTTTTTAATATAAATCTCAGAATTTGATGTGGTGTTTGATCTGTTTTTCTTTCTAACTATATCTTGGATTGTTTTGGAGGTGGTGGTAAAGATTCTACTGTTGGGGATAATTTATATTCTGATTTTGTTAGTGTTGGTAAGATTATGAATCTTGATGTCAGAAGTGCTGTCAGCAGTGTTAACTTTCTTTTGACTTGGGTTTTTTCTATGCTCATTTTCTAGTGTTGAGGATGAAAAGATATGAAGAATTCTAAATGTTTTTTTTTTTTTTTTTTGTTTAATATATTTCCATAGAGAGAAACAGACTAATACACCAGCTAAAGCAAGCAGATAGACTAAAACAGGCAGGCAAGGGCTAAGACAGACTGACATATGGACTGAGAGAGATGGACCTAAGGAGATGGACGAAGAGAGAGACGGACGGATGAACAGGGATTGTGAGAGGGAGATAGGGGGAATAGAAAGACACACAGACTGTGAGAGGAGATAGGGGGAATAGAAAGACACATGAACTGTGATAGAGGGAGATGAGGGAGGACAGAAAGACACACGGACTGTGAGATAGACACAGACACAGACATAAAGATACGGACTGTAAGAGGGAGAGAGAGGGGGAGACAGAAAAACTTGGAATGCGAGAGAGGGAGGGGGACAGAAAGACATAGTCTGAGGTATGTAGATAGATACTAAATGCTGTTTGTTTTTTGTTTTTGTTTTTTTAATAGAAAACTGAAAATGTCATCAGAAAGAAATGAATGCAAAATATTTTTACTTGGGATATGAGTTACTTTGACCAAATGTATTATGATATTGACAAGTTGATTTGATATTTTATTACTGTGGTTAACCTATAACAGATTAGTCAAACTTTGTATCTTTTCTGTAAAAAAAAACAAAAAAACTGCTGATTTTGTAAAGTATCTTAGAAAATTGAATGTTGCTGCTTTGCACCTGTCTGGTTTCATTATATAATCCAAAGATTGCAAGCACTGCACATAAAATAATGGAATTTGAGGGCGAGGAAATGAAACCAAATTTGTTTTAATAAGAAAATTGAAAATTATATGGAAATTATATTAAATTTATATAGGATATTATATTGATTTATCTGATTTCAATGTTTCTTAATCAGTAGTTGATAATTTTTATGCAATATAGATATGCTAGTGTGCATAGCTATCATTAATCTAAAAATATTAGAAGCAATAATAATAAAAAAGCCAACATTCAATAATATCAACTATGAACACTATCACAATGTGCTTACCATGTTTGGAAAATAAAACATTTCTATAACTCTAAATACATACATAAAACAATCCATAAATTCAGTTGAAAGTAAAAATAAAATCATCCTTGATAATGGTTAAAAGTATAGGCATACAGATCATTGTGCAATTTCTATATAATTTATGTCCAAAAAAAAAAAGAAAATTATAAGAAAATCTAAATAAAAATCTTAACCTTGCTAGCCTTATCAGTGTGTGTGTATGTATGTATATGTATATATATATATATATATATATATATATATAGGCAAATTTTCTTTTAAACATGTCAGATTAAATAAATTGCAAACATTGTGTCTGCTTATTTTTAATAAAATCCCTCCGTACTCATGTTACGTGTTTGAAGCAGAAAAAAAATTTACAGTAATTTTTAGCAACACAGTTTTGCAGTTATTTTTTATTACCATAACTCACACATCCAGAAGATGATCTCAAAGATTGGAAGTACTTGGGTATATTGAGAAAGGAATAATAACATCAGTCAATGTTACAGCTCATATCTGACATTTTTCAGTTATAATACGTGAAAGATTATTTGTTAGTATGAGCTGATTTCATTAAAAATAAGCAGGTACAACATTTGCAATTTATTTAATCTCACACACACACACACACACACACATATATATATATATATATATATATATGAGAGAGAGATTCAGATAAAATTTAGAGGGGAAATAGCTATTTTCAACATGTCATTTTAAGACATGCATTGTCAACCCTATTTAGACAAAGAATGAGAAAACATTCTAATGCTGGAGGCTTGGTCTAGTAAAGGAAGAGGTTGTGGGATATTGGATTTTTTATAGGGTTAAGCTAGCGGAATCTTAGTAATTTCTTCTATGGTAGTGGGAGGTATGTCACTTGACCATTGAGTGAGTAGTGGTAGGTAGCGGGGAAAAGGTAACTGCTTAGCCAAATTTTTAAAAAAACCTTATTGTGACTAAATGGAAGAATAACATAATTATTGCTGTTATAAATCCAGGTGAAGAGAACCAACAGTTTTACAATTCTGAGTTCTCCTTTTTTTTTTTTTTTATTAAAGTGCTCAATACAACAGAAAATATTGTAGAGCATAGTATAATTTGTTTTTTAATTAAAATAATATATTTTACAGAAGAAGAAATCATGTATTCCCGAAAAATATAAACTTTTTTCAAATTTAAAGTGAATCTCTATTGTGATTAGTTAAATTGAACAAACACAACTTTTTCTGTCTTCCCACGTCCATAACTAACAAACATATTGTTTCTTATATTCAAATGAAAATCATTTTCACAGCAATGATCTAACATTGCCTGATGACAAGGAAAAAACTCAAAACATAGCAAGTTATGTGTCGCAATGTAAAATATACTAATTTTAATTAAAAAACAAATTTAATTATAAAGGAAATTATATAAAGACTATAAATTATATAAAGGAAATATGGGTTGGGTTTCAATCCTGGCTGGAAGCAATCAGATGACTAGCTGTACTGAAGAGCTGTGATATGGCAAAACAGGATTGCTTGTGGATGACTATTTTCTTCCTATATCAATAAATAACAAACATTGTTTCTTATACTCAAATGAAAATCATTTTCACAGCAATGATCTAACATTGCCTGATGACAAGGTAAAAATCTCAAAACATAGAAACTTACGTGTCGCAATATAAAATATATCAATTTTAAATTAAAAAACAAATTTGTGTGTGTATGTGTGTACACTTTTAATTTATTATAGCTTCTAAGTGGTGAAAAATAGATATAATTAACAGTGTTCTATAACTTTTAATAGAGCAGAAACATTATTTCTGTTTATAACTGTTTTTTTTTGGTCAAGGACAGCCACAACTACCAGTTTCATTTATGCAGAAGTGTGTAGTTGTCAGGTGCTTAACATAGTCTGTTGCATTTGAAGTTTCTTTATACCCTACCAAGGGGGAGCCAAAATTTTTTGATACCCATCATGACCACACAATTACTAACCAGTGTCATCAAGTTAGATGCAGAAATAGTTGGAGCAAGATAGTAAGTTAAGTTCAAGCATTTCTTACAAAGATGTTAAAAAAGAAAAATAGTCAACTAAAATGCCAAGAGTAACTTTATGCCTATTAAATAATGGTCAGAAGCTTGGAATCTCTATCTTGTGTGTGTATAATATATATATATATATATATATATATATATATATATATATATATATAATCCTATTAATAACACTAATCAAGTGTTTTTATTTCAGTGCAAATTTGATGGGCCTGCTGTGTGATCTTTTAGAGAGTTCATCATCAATTCAAGAAGAACTACTCCAAAATAAAGGATTTCTTGTTATCAGTTACTTATTAGAAAAGGTAATTACTTTAAATAAGAAAAAACATATTCTGTTTCTTTCCTTTATTTTAATTTTTTATTATTGAATTAGGAAAATGTGATATCCAGAATATAAGATTGAATAAAATAGTGTAGTTTCAAGCTCCATTATTATAAATAAATTTTAGAAATTGTGTGAGGTGTTAACAAGTCTTACCATATCAGACATCACATTTTGTTTTTTGAAAGACTTCTTGGTTAGGCTAACAACTTTTCTCTCTTCATCTACTGAAGCAATATCGATGGATTGTTTTTATAAGGTAATGTCATTTTAAAGTATAGTTCTAGTACCAAATGTTTTATGAAGTTAGTAATGTCAATATTTAAATGACCATTTTACATTAAAAAATCTACTGAAAATGTTTTATTTATAAACTTCCCAATTTCAATAATTGAATAAGATTAGTTTTGCTAAGAAATATATTTTTATACATTAAATTTTAAACAAATTTTTCATAAAGTTTTTCTAGCAATTTATGTAAATATTAAAGCATTTGCTTGTAAGAAAATTTGTAAATATATTTGAGCTTTGACAAAATTTAAATATCTTTTTTTAAGTAGGGCAATCTATTGATAATGAGTTCAAGTTGACATTACAAAATATTCTTTTATTCATTAACTTTTGTAAAATCTAGAAAAATAAACACAAAATAATTAAGGTAGAATAAAATTAACATAAATCTAGAATATTCAAAATTATTTTGATTTAAAAAAAAATTTCATTTAAAAGTATACACAAAAATAAGTAATTGTGTGCATGTTTGTTCAAACAATGCACAATAAATTCAATTTATAATAACATTTTTGTTGTAAAATACTTTACATATGAACAAAAATTATGTAATTTGAGGTTCAAAAAAAGTGAATAAATTAGTTTTTGTTTTTATTAGTTTTTACTTTTATTATTTTTATTTCTTTTATTTTTTTTATTTATTTATTTTTATTTCAGTCATCCAGAGAACATATAACTCTTGAAGTTTTGAACAGTTTCTTGAAACTCACGCAGTATCTAGTCAAATTACCATCAGGTGGAACTCTACTCAAACATCTGTTTGATCACATTCTCTTTAATCCAGGCCTTTGGATATATGCCTCTGTGGAAGTAAGTATATATATATATATATATATAGAATTTTTTTTTTTTTATCTTCCTAATGTTTCAGTGTCATTCAACTCCGTTAATATTCTGATGGAGGCAGATTTCTTCTCTGGTAAGCTGCAATTGAATGTGTCTGGGGTTTTTTGTTTTTTTTTTCCTGAATGTAAAATTAAAAATTTTCTGTAAAGCGTTTGAGTAAATTTTGAGATTTAATATTTCACACTCAGCCCATGTTGTTCTGATTGTCAACATTTTGATTGTGGTTAGCCAATTTATTTTTCCTTTTCAGTTCTAGGTACTGATTCTGGTTCATAATCCCAACCCCCTTTCTTTTATTTGTATACAAGTATATATTAGATATATGTTAGGATCAGTGACTCTTCTTGCTCCTGTAATTATAACAATTGGAAAAATAAGTAAAATAAAAATCACTATGATGAATTATGAATTTCACTCAACTTTGTTAATATTCTGATGGAACCAGATTTCTTCTCTGGTAAGCCTGGAGAATTTGCATTTTCTTCCTCTTTAAAAAAAATGGTCAGTCAGACTAAGTATAAGTAACTACTTAATATTTGCATTCTTTCACTTCTCACCAGTTCATACTTGTTAAAAAATACAGGTATTTTGTGTGTTTTTGTTTTTCCTTGTCCATCTCTAGAACAAAATATTAAGCCTACAAAGAGTTGAACTTTGAGGAGTCAATAGTAAGCTAACTAGAGGTGGTGCCTTAACAAAATGCCATGGAGAAGGCAATGGGGAAACCACTCTACTATACCTCCTGTGTATGTTCATGGATTTGCACAAAATATTATAAACCCTAATGGCCTGAAGGTGGCTAAGCCTAAAGACACTGACTCCTTGCCTGGTAAGGAGCGATATGCACTATGGGTGTCACTGGACCATCATCCTGTAACTGTTGTATTAACGGTATAAAGGGGAAAAATTTCCTCGGGATTTATCCCTTACCCGGAATGGAAGAACATTAGCGATGTGTGTCACTGAACTGTTATTCTGTGACTGTTTACAATAAACAAAAAATAATTCTTGGGATCTGGAACATCAGAACAATGAACAACTGTCAGTCAGTCAGTTAAGTGCCATACATGATACATGCTTGGGCGATCATGTCTCGAAAGAGACATGACTGACTGGACAGAAGATTATCCCGCAGTAGGTTGCCATTGCTTTCTGCGGTAGACTGGTTGCCGACCAAGGCTATAGAACCCAATCTGTCCTGCTATTTAACCCATAACGGGAAGGATTAGACAGATTAATACCTTTCCCAAGGGTATTTGCACGTAAGTGAATACAATGGATTCAACTGGTATTCGAACTCGGTTCCCCGGTTTCTCGTTCCAAGCCGATATCCACTGGACCACAACGCACAAATACTGTAGACAACTAAAAAAAGCATTAAGCAGATGACTAGATTAAACATAATCATTTTAGGCATATGTGAAACAAGGTGGCCAAACAATGGAGACTTTATCAGTGATGACCACTGAATTACAGAATATACACAGGAGGTGAAAACATTGAAAAAGGAGTTGTTGTTATATTGGATAAAGACACAAAGGAAATATGTTATGGGATACTGCCAGATATCTGAAAGAATTCTAGTAGTTAAACTGAAAGAGAGGCCTCTCAATATATTGGTAATATATACACCCACAACAAAAAGTACACAAGAAGGTATATAATCCTTCTACTCCATGCTAGATTATGTCAAGGTACAGTGCAAATCACAAGAAATCAGAATTATCATGAAAGATCTGAATGCCAAAGTTAGTCAAGGTGAAATGGTCGGCAATTTTGGACTAGGACACCACAATGGCTGTGATGAGGAATAGGTCCAATGGTGCAAAGGGAATGACCAGATAATAACCAATACTTTGTTCCAAGAGCACCCAAGGATACTATGGACATGGAGAAGTCTAGGAGAAAAAATTAAGAACCAAATTGATTATATTACTATCAACAAGAGATTGAGAAATGTGGTCCTTCACTGTAAAGCCTACCCAAGTGCTGATTGCAAAAGTGACCACATACCAGTTGCAAACTAAGGATAAAACTAAAGACTCACAACTATGAGTCAATTCAGGAACTAACCAATGTGTATATCCACTGGGCTATGTGTCCTTAAGGAGTTGTGAGTTTAATACCAGGCTACAGCAGTGGTGAACAAGTAACTTGCAGGGTTAGAGAGAGATAACTCATGATTTCCAATCGAAGTTTTATGCAAGGAATGGAGTTCATATACTCCAGTGATTGTAATAAAGGGTTCGGTTCAAAACTCTAAGCACCTGAAGAATGCTGGAGTGTACAACGGCCGAAACATCATACAAATGGCAACAAAGTTGAGTACAATAGTCTGAATAATGTCAGTTAAGTGCCATATGTGAAATACACTTGGGTGATCATGTCTTGAGACATGACTGACTGGGCAGAAGATTATCCCGCAATAGATTGTCATTGCTTTCTGCAGTAGACTGGTTGCCAGCCAAGGCTACAGAACCCAATCTGTCCTGTTATTTAACCCATAACTGGAAGGAAGAGATGGATTAATACCTTTCCTAAGGGTATTTGTGCATAAGTGAATGCAATGAATTCAACTGGAATTCAAACTCGGCTCCCCCTGAATAATGTCAATACTGTAAATACTACCTCATCTCAGAAATATAGACAGATACTAAAGTTTGTATTCCATTGAACAATGCAAGGAGAAGAGATCAATTGATGTATTTTGGTCATGTAGATTTTTGGATGTGAGTTGTGATGCAGTGGATATTGGCTCGGAACAAGAAATTGGAAAGCACAGTTCAAATTCCATTTTAATTTGTTGCATTCATATATACACAAATACGCTTGGGAAAGGTATGAATCTGCCACTTCTCCCACCAGTTATGGGTTAAGTAGCAAAACAGATCAGGTTCTATAGCTTTGTTTGGCAACTGGTCTACCATAAAAAAGTAATGGTAACTTTCTGCAAGAAAATCATTGAGACATAATTGTCCAAGTGTGTATCATGTATGGCACTTATCTCACTGACTGAGATTTTTGGTGATGCTCTCATTAAACATGATATTATCTACATAATAATCTGAAAATATTCTTAAACAGTTCATAGTTATATAATAGAAGGTAGGACCATGTAAAGAACCTCAGAGAATTTCTGTATTCATTATAAATTTATTGCTTATATCATGCTTATTAAAGTGTTTTTGTTTCTAGGTGCAGATTAAGCTCTACTCTTATCTTGCAACTGAATTCATCAATGATGCCCAGATCTACAACAATATCAGAAGAGTCAGTGCTGTTCTCCAGACTATGCATACTTTGAAATATTACTATTGGGTTGTCAATCCAAAAGACAGGAGTGGGCTTACTCCAAAAGGTGTTGGTAAGTAAAATATATATAAAATGTTGAGAGGAAAACTCAACACATATTTAAATTGTTATGAACCTAGAATTTATTTTGGCAATAGTAAGAATAGAAATTGCTTCATTCAGGGTTTGAATGAAGCACTTTGTATTCTTAATACTGCTGAAATAATTTGGGATTTATATTAAATGTAAATAAATTCTGGAGTTATATATAATGTAGAATACTTGGTATATAAGTCAGGTAAAATCTGATAGATGAACTCAAGAGAACTCAGTGTTAAATTTATCTAACAGAGTAATATAATCTGGTAATATTGTGTGTGTGTGTGTATATATATATATATATATATATATATGGTGTACGGGTAGATATTTGAAGGCTATCACAATGCATTTAGCAAAATAAAAGGTTTGGTATTACCTATTTAAATTCGTTTAAAGGCACGGTCCACCAGTAGATTTGAAATCAAGCTCTCCTATCGCTCTAAAGATGAGATTCTGATCTCAAAATATTAATGAATAATAAATAGATAATACCCAACACCTTTAACTTTTTTTATTAAATGCATTGTAATAACCTTCAAATACCTACCCATACACCTTATATACACAATGCTTCAAGCAAATTACAAAACTTCCATATATATATATATATATATATATATGTGATTAGTGTGGAGAAGTTTGTCACTTAACTGATCAGTTATATCAACTTTGAAGTTTCTTGAAGGCAGCATCATGATGTCCTCGCTCTTCCAGACTTTTTTCTTAATTTGCCACACACACACACACACACAGCATATGTTTTGTTGTAACCCTAAAAGGTTACTGCATGAGTAATCACCAAAACAGAGTTTGGGAATAAGTTTATCAGTAAGTACAAGACTAGTACATTGTAAATTAGATACACTGCTAGTGAACTGCTAGTCAATATAATTTCTCTACTACTACACTTTACTCCAATAGTGTTCACCTATTTATGAGGATAGAAACATTCCATTCTTGCTTACAGATAGGTATACAACACCTCACTTTTTAGATTGGTTCATTCTAGAGTCAGTATTTTTTCTTTTTAGGGTCGATGTCATTAATTTTTGTATCTTTTCCTCTTACTACACCTTTTCCAGAACTCTATTTCAGGAGTTTTTGTAGAATGGGCACATCAAACATATGAAAGAACATCCATAGGTTCCACTTCATCTGGTGAATTGTTCTCTTGAAATTCATGCCTCTTTTTTATTTATAATGGTTATAGTACCTTAATTTTGGTTCTTTAACTAGATATGTCATTTTTCTGGTTCTTCAGACAATGGTACCAACTTCCCAATATGTCTTATTCCCCTCATGTGTGCAGTAAAAAACCTTACTGTTTCCATAACACTGTTTTTTTATGGGGCAGGGTTGTTAGCCCTGTGCCCAACTCCCAAACCTGGAGGACCAGTGGACCATTCTTGGTCCTTAGGTTTACAGCACCTGGTATTCCCAAATGGTCACCCATCTAAATTCTGACCAGGCTCGATGTTGCTTAACTTCGGTGATCGGATGAGAACCGGTGTATTCAACACGATATAGCTGTAGACTGTTTAATGTTACATTCCCAATAAATTCACCTATGAATTTAATTTTCTCACTTGTGACAGCAGAACAAGCTTTTGAAACCATTAATGTTGGTTTTCCTATTTTCCTCCAAGCATAAACATTTATTATGCATAAATCAGAACCACTGTCTAGTTGTAACTTGGCATTTTTGTTCAGAATTTTTGCTTGCACAAATATTTTCATATTCTGACTTGAAGATTCATTATTGTTAGTCACTCTAACAAAGTTAACTTGCTTTTTAATTTTTGTCTTGCAGTGAGATTTTTTGTGTTCTTTTTTGCCACAACTGATATGTAATCCTTGAAAATCTTTGTAGCCAAAAAAATGCTTTATATTTTTGTACTTTTTTGATCTTCCTTTACCAATGTTTGATGGAGAATTTTTATGGGAAAACCTAGTTCGCAGAAAAACTGACTTGCTGATACTCTGTTCCTGGAATGTAATATCTGCGAACATTTTGTTGAGTATGGCCAAAAATACTGTGTTAGTGACTCTTTTTTTTTTTTTTTTTTTTTTTTAAGGTTGGCCAAAATTTTCAACAATAAAATCTTGTCACTAAAAATCATTGTCATCAAAATGTTGTATTGGTGAATGCCACAATCTTTGTTACAAAACATAATCTTTGCTAAAATGTTGTATTTTGCAAATTTGATACCAAAATGTTGTATTTTGGTCCATGGCACAAAGTTTGCTGCCAAAAGATTCTATTTTGGTCAATGGCACAATCTTCAATGTTGTAACCCTAAAAGATTACATTGTGAGTAATTACCAAAATGGAGGTTGGAATAATAGTACATTAACAAGTACAAGACTTTCATACTGTGTGAAGTCGATACACTGCTAGTGAATATAATCACTCTCTCTACTATTGCACTTTACTCCAATAGTGTCCACCTATTTAAGAGGATAGGAACATATCTTTCCAATATATATATATATATATATATATATATATATATATGTGTGTGTGTGTGTGTGGCATTTGTCAGTCTGAAGAAACTTTGGATCTGGTTATGGCTCAGCTGCTGATGACTGTATAGGCTCACACAGGAAAGACAATCTCAGTTGCAATGAATGTATGTAAAGACACTTCCCCTGATGTCATCTTTTTTTTTCTGTCCAGCACTCTGTCAGCAAGCCTTTATTTCTCCTCTTCTCACTCTAGCCCTCAGTAAAAATCATGTCTCCAGCATGAGTGAGCATTGATGACGATACCTTACCACCTCTCAGTGTTGATGTTCATTACCCTCATCTCTCTTTTCCAAACCTTCTTGAAGCAAAGATGAGGTCAACTTCATACCCTCTTGCTGGTGGCCACTGCAGAAGGACCTTTGGAATCCTTCCATCTGGCTTACAGTGTACATATCCAAGCTGGCACTGTTGGAGAAGGGTGTATAGGCTGAGTAACTGGGCACGAGTAAGAACTACATATATAAACGTAGCTCTGAGCAAAATGTAATTATCTACCTGTATTTATAAGTATTTAAATCTACAATGTAATTTTTTTTTTTTTTTTTTAATCATTTCACCCCGAGCAAGGCAGAAACGCCACTGATGTGCAGGGGGTTACATAAATGTAGAAAGATTAATTAGAAAAGAGTGAGGAGTACAAGCTAGTTAGAAAGGAACAATAGAAAACTGAGAAAGCAGGTGCAATGACAGGTACATGGGCGGAGAGAAAGGGAAGGTTATACAGGGGAGGGGAGAGAGAGCTAGAGGCCAGTGGTTAGTAGGTGAGTATTAACTTTGCTTTTAAATTTCTGGAGGTCGTAGCCGTCAGGAAAGCAAGAATACGGGAGTGAGTTCCACAGGCGGGAAGTGCGAGAGAGGAAGCTGCAGGAGTAGAATTGTCGTCTGCGTTTGGCTAACCTGACTGTGAATGGGTGGGACCCAGTTGCCAGTCTGGTTGAACGGGTAAACACCTGTTGAGGAGGCATCAGTGACTTAAGCTCATCCGAGCAGAAGCCATGAAAGTATTTATAGAAGAGACAGAGGGAGGCCACATTTCGACGATGGGAAAGTGGCTGCAGACGAGTCGCCAGATCAGTACCTATCACATTACAGACTCTCCTTTGGAGCTTGTCAAGAACACTGAGGAGAACGGCAGGGGCACCTGACCATAAATGGCAGCAGTACTCCATGCACGGACGGATGGTTGACTTGTATATATGCAGGATGGATTCAGGTGGAAAAAACATCCTGGATCGACATAGTGACCCAATCTTCTTAGCAGTAGATTTTGCTATGGATTCAATATAGTGCTTCCATTTGAGGTCTGAGGACAGGGTAAGTCCGAGGAGGCGTAGTGTATTACTCTCCGGGAGAATCATCTGGTCCATGCTTATGGGAGGCAGAAGAGGTTGCCTGTAATGGTTGACAGACAACAGCTTGGTCTTAGAGGAATTAAAGTTGACAAGCCACTTCTTGCCCCAGTTCACCACAGAGTGTAGATCCCGCTCAAGGTCAGCAGCGAGATTATGTCTGTCCGCCACGACAGGTTTCTTACTGGAGCGGGAGTATATTGTAGTGTCATCTGCGTAGATGCCTACTTGGGACCTGATCTCATCTGGGAGGTCGTTGATGAAAATAAGGAAGAGCGTTGGGCCCAGGATAGAGCCTTGTGGGACACCAGCATTCGTGCTGTAGGACGAAGAGGCACGCCCATTCAGAACGACCTTCATTTTGCGGTTATTTAAGAAAGATTGGATTAGGTCAAGCAGGCGACCGGTAATACCATAACCGCGTAGTTTGCATAGGAGGCCAGGGTGCCAAACCCTGTCGAAAGCCTTGGAGATATCCAGAGCAACCGCGCGAGCCTCGTCAGACTCATCAAGGGCCTGTAGCATGTACTCCGTTACAGTAGTTAGCAGGTCGGCTGTGGACCTGTCAAATCGGAATCCATATTGCCTGTCGGAGAACAGCTTGTGGGCGGTGAGATGATGAACTATTTCAGCATTTATTATAGCCTCGAACACTTTCCCGAATATTGGTAGGAGACTGATAGGGCGATAGTTGGATGGGTCCGAGGGTTCACCACAATTCTTAAAGACAGGAACGACTGAGGAGAATTTCCAGCATGCAGGAAAGCAGGAAGCAGAAAGGCAGTAGTTAAACAGTTTAGAGAGGACAGGGGAAAGTTCTGGGGCACACCTCTTAAGGACTATCACCGGGATTCCATCGTCTCCACACGCCTTATGTTTAAAATATCTTTAAAACTTTGAATTGAGGAATTCAATTTTATTTCTTCAAAATGCCATAGAATCCAAGTAAAAGGTTTCATAGTTTCATATATTTTGTGACTTGAAGAACTCAACTCTAGTGAAGTTCCATGGAGTTTGTGATTTGAAGAACACAATTTTCAGCCTGAATTGGAATTTTGGCCCAAATCAGTCTTTTGGCTGGAATTGAACTTCTAAACCAAATGAGAGTTAAAGTGAGGTTTCAAAATTTGTGGAGTAAATTGAGAAATTCAAAGTTATTTCTTCAAAATTATCATTGCTGTTTTCTTAGCTGGACCAGAGGTCCCCTTGGTTTTGGGCTGGAGGCCTCATTAGCTCTTTGCCAGAGCTAGCTTAAAAGTCTACACTTTTCATTTAGTTTTTTAACAACAATCAGCTTAGAAAGGAAGTGTATAAACATTTTTAGTTTTGCCTTTTTGTTCAATAAAAAAACAGCCAGTTAGCAATTTTAATGAAGGACTTAGGGTTCAACAGTAGTTGTATTCTAAACCAAGATGGCTTATCAATAGTAAAGAAACATGAGCTGCTTTATTTACTTAAAATTGAAATTTCAGCTGTAAATGAGAAATTCTTAAATTTGTTAAAAATATGTACATTAGTGTAGAAATGTCTTAAATATTGAATAAACTTGTTTTGAAATAAATATAAGATGTAATTTATTTACATTATTCACATTCACTTATTTTTGTTGTTGTTATCACAATCTCTCAAGGTAATCTTCAGGAAATTTTAAACGGAACACTTGGTGATAGATTGTTCTATTGTGCACATCTAGTGAGGTCTTCTTAGTACTTTTTAGTTTGTGCTTGTTCTGTTCCCAATAAGTCTGTATAATCTGGCCTAGGAATTGAACTCACAATTACTATGTTACCAAATCCACAAACCAACATTTTAATCTACTAGGATATTGTGCTATGATTAAAGTATTTGTTTGTGGATTTGATGATATATTTGAGTTCAATCCCTGATTCAGGTAGTACAGATTTAGACTCTGCAAAAACAACTGAGCAGTACTAAAAAAGCATAAGACAAGATATCCCTAGATATAGACAGCAGAAGAACAATCTAACTCTGTAGATTGAGTAAATGGATAGCCAAACAAGAGATGGTTGTGATTGTAAGACATGCATTGCTAACAGCTGCAAATGATAGGAAATTGCAGAGAGCCACGATCACTCGCATCTTGAATTGACATAGCACAAAAAAAGTTTTAGATAATTTCAATAAAGAATGTCATAATATATGTAGTATTTCTTCATGCATTAATATATGATAAAGACTATGTAATAACCTTTATGAATTTATGCTTCCACTACAGCATCACGTCCGAAGTATTGAAATAGTAGAGAGAAATAGTATTGTTTGTGGGCATCTCTGAATACACATTTATAGAAACCATCAAAGATAAAATATAAGTAGTAAGAGCTTCAAATATGGCTTTCAACAGCAGTGTAACCCTCATATAAGAGAGTTGTCAGGACCGGATAAAAGTTATCTTATATCCGGGAGGTTTCTCTTATATCCATATTTAGTCTATTTTATATACATTATCACAGGCTCTAATTTGGGACCAAATAAAATCTCTTATATCCGGGTTTCTCTTATATCCACATTTGGTCTATTTTATATACATTATCACAGGCTCTAATTTGGGACCAAATAAAATCTCTTATATCCGGGTTTCTCTTATATCCATATTTGGTCTATTTTATATACATTATCACAGGCTCTAATTTGGGACCAGAGAAAACCTCTTATATTCGGGTTTCTCTTATACCAGGGTTATACTGTATTTTCCAATATATTGATAACCATTATATTAACCCAAACCCATTAGCAAGATTAAAAAAAAAAAATCTTCAGTTCTTTAACAATGGTAAAACTGCCAAATGATAAAATCTAAACAGTCTGAATTGAAGTATTTACCAAAAAAATAAATTAAAATAGTTCTGTTTATAAAGTTAAATTCAAATAAAATTAATTTTAGAGTAATCTTTTTCCAGAAAATTGTATGTGTTGGAACATATTCTTAAAAAAATATTTAAAAAAGAAAACTTCAAATATTTTTTGTAGATGGTCCAAGGCCTACAAGAGATGAAATTGTGAAATTAAGGTCTTACATGTTACTCTACGTGGTAGAATTGATACGAAAAGGTCAAGGCATTCTTGAAGATGAACTGCAGAGTATATTAAATTACTTGACCACCTTGCATGAGGTAAGTTATCACTCTTTATTCCTGTTATCAGATTATGAATCTAGATAGAATCAACTGCTTAGTTAAAATTAAGTTAATCCTCATCATATGTGTATTTATAAACCTAAATTTAGAGATCAGAAAAATGAATTGCATGTTCATATTTAAAGAAACTGGGATATTCATTTAAGTGTTCATAGATAGATTGTTTGCCATACATGAGGTGTCATGTAGAAAAGTACCGACACTGCCACGTGGTAGAATGCTTACTGCCAGATAACAAATTGTTATAGTGGAACATCCTGCCATCCCTGAGAATGGAATGCTCTAGGTTATAAGAGATGGTGACGAGCGGTGTGAACAGAGAACAACCGTCTTAGGCGAAGACATTCTCTATTTGATAGTTTATTCCACTCCTACTCGTTGATTGCTTATCTGTATCTAATTGTTAATTTTGCAGTAGTACAATAAATCTGTTATATCGTATTCCTGTGTCGAGTACCATTCGTCCACTGATCTTTACACTGATATTCCTTTCCAAGATATATCACAAATAAAATTATAAGAATAGATTATAACCTATATTAAGCACCAGACAGAAGTCTGGGGATCAATCAAGAGGATCAACCAGGTGGATCAAGTAGATTATGAGTAGCAGCAGTAGTCGTACTAGTTACAATTGAGTAGCAGAGTTCAGTGTTGACAGTGTGATATTACTATTTAGTTCTTGAGTAGATTACTCAAGAGGACTCCCAAGAGAAGATACTACGTATTATCGACAGGAACCTCTTGATACAGTACTATTCACAAGATACTCAAATAACTATCTTGCAAATAGCTAGATACTGGAATATCACTTCATAGTAATAACTATTACTACAAATCCATGAGTAACTGAAGTAAAATACCAAAATCCAAGACAATACATCCATATGATACCACAACACATCAATAACCTTTTAGGTTACAACAGTTATACCTCAAGGATACAACACATGGCTTAAGAGCTACTTAAAATAGTTATTGATGTTGTTTGTGGTGTGTGCTGTAAGATGTTTAATTTATGAATCTATGTGGAGAAAGATAATGGTTAACCCATGATGTAAAAAGGTTAAGATTGTAGTGGTCAGGAAAGTATCTTCTTGGGAGTGTGTTCTACCAAGTATTGGTTCATAGAAAGAAGTTGTTTGAGTGAAACTTACTTCTTACAAACAGAATGAGGGTGATTTTTCTCGGTGTACACAGCATGGCAGGTCTTAGCCGTGAGTGTTAGAATTGGTGGAACTAAGGAATAAGTAAACAATTTCAAAGTTATTATGTTTAGAATTTTTTATTTTCTATTTTTTTTTTAATCATTTCACTCCAAGCAAGGCAATAAAACCTCTAAGATACAAAAAGATTACTGAGTGTAAATGAATCTAAGGAAAGCATTAAGGATAGACAAAAATAAAAACATGAATTAAGAAGACAAAATAACAATTGACACTTCATTTAAATTTTTTAAGTCCAACTTGACTGGAAAGCAAAAAATTGGAAGAGGGTTCCACAAACAAAAAGTGCGAGAAAAGAAATTGGTTACAGCTAGCCCTTTCAACTGTAAAATGAGACCTTTCTGCCAATCTAGTACAGCACGTAAATTAATAAAGTCTACATACCACAGAGAAATGTTCATTAGAACAATTAGCATGAATGTATTTATAGAAAAAGCACAGGGAAGCTACATTATGGAAGTGACTGAAGCTGATATACCAGGACGAGACCAATAACATTGCAAATTCTTCTTTGAATTTTATCAAGAATCTTTAAATATATAGCAGGAACACCAGACCATATATGCTCATAATATTCAAAGCATTGACAAATAGTAGACTCATAAATATGTAAGATGGATTCTGATAAGAAAAAGTATCTAGTATCAGAATCCATCTTACATATTTAGGAAAGTTGGTTCTAGCAGCAGACTTAGCAATTGATTCAATATATTTCAATTTCATAATTTTTAATGAACAGAAAAGTTTATAAAATATTATTGAAAAGAGGTGATCATATTTTAGCAATATAGTATTGATCTTTTATTTACCAAAAATAAAAATATCATTTGCTGTATAAAATTTACATATAACCTTTAAAACTATCGTTAACTGTACAAAGAAAATATAATATTGAGTATGAACTGCATGGCTTCAGAGATTTTTGTTCTTTGATTTCCTACTGAAATTCCTTCTTATATGTGCTTTGTCCCTTCAGGACGTAGGCGATCATGGCCTTCTGCTTTCCCTCTCCCTGGTGGCTCTGGGCACACCTTCTCCTGTCACACCATGCAATCCTCATTCCATCATCCACCTGATGAGGTCCTTCAAATATGTTATCCATTGCTTTCCCCTGTCTCTTTTTCCCCTCTATCTTCCCTCCTTCCTCATTGCCTGTCCCAGGAACTTCAGCTGTCTCTTTTTGATGCTCAGTATTAATTTCCCTTTTGTTTCTATCATTTCCAAGACCTCATCATTGCTCACATGCTTGATCCATGATATTCGCAGCATCCATCTGTAGAACCACATTTCAGTTGCTTCAAGTTTTTCCTTCATCTTTGATGATATTGTCCAGCATTCACTGCTATATTGAAGGACAGACAGCACGTAGCAATCCAGTACTCTGAAATTTACTCTTTCCAAATGAACTGTTGACTTATTTTTTAACTCTTGAGAATTTAAGGTTTAAGCCATTTCAAACCTGGTCAATACCTGCATAAGTCACTGTAAATACCAGGTGCTGTAAACTTGGATGTGTGGTGTTCTAATGAATAATGGCTTGTAATTGTTAATTGGAGATCAGTTCCAATTCCAGTTGGGTTTGTTAATACACTTGGTAAAAGCATGAATCCATCTCTTCTCCCCACAGCTATGGCCTAATAATTAAGATGTGCCTTCTCACCATATCTATTCAACCTATACAGGACTAGACTTCTTGCCAATATTTGTTATTAGTGTCTACAATCTGAACAGTATAAGATATACAGATGTTACAGTGCTGATATCAGACATGGAAAGAAAAACTACAAGATCTAATACAGAAGGTAGTTAAAGTATAAAAAAAAAAAGGGCTATGTATGAACTACGAGAAAAATGAATGCATGATCAGTAAAAAGAGGAGCCCCAAATTACAAGTCAGGGATACTGAAATCAAGCAGGTTCAGAATTTTAAATATCTGGGATGTGTTCTAACAGAGGATGGAAAATGTGACACTGAGATCTGAAAGCGTATTGGCATGGCCATTTCAAAAGATGACTAGAGTACTGAGAAGCAGTAAAATTTTGTTAAAGCAAAGAAGAGAGTACTGGATTGTTATATGATGTCTGTCCTTGAATATAACAGTGAGTGCTAAACAATCTTATCAAAGATGAAGAAAAAATGTGAAGCAACTGAAATATGATTCTACAGAAGGATGCTGAGGATATCATGGATTGAACACATTAGCAATGATGAGGTTTTGGAGAGGATGGAAATGAAAAGGAAACTGATGCTTAACATTAGAAAATGACAACTGAAGTTTCTGGGATATGTAATGAGGAAGGATGGCTTGGAGAATCTGATACTCACAGGACAGGAAGGGACACAAGGAAAAGCAATGCATGACCTACTTGATAGCCTTGAGCAAATGGATGGTAGAGCAAGGTTTGGCTGGAGTAACAAGAGAAAGGCTGTTAAGAGATACAAAGGATAAGATGTAGAAAACCATGATCACCTGCATCCTGAAGAGACACGACACACAGATAATGATGATGATCACTAAACCATTATCTCCAAAAAGAATTGCTTACTCATAGAGGTTGATATGCTACTAAACAAAAACTGACAATCATGAGAATTTAAAATGCAAATAACTTTGTAACTCAGAATTCTATTTCAGAAAATATAAGTGATAGTTCAAATGAGAAAATAACTTGCAAATGATTTTATAATAGAACTTGATTCTGACTATCATGATGGCAACTTGGACTCTAATGATGGTAAATTGGAATATTCTGATAATAAAATAATAATCAAGAGCAACGATAGATATAATTTCAACAATTTGTTTGGTACAGAGAATAGATACAATCTTCCTTGAACAATATGGGTATTAACATTCAACCTTCTTATACATTAACCAAGTAAACCAGCAATAAAAAGTGGACATTTTATGAGTTTAAAAGAAGCGTCTATAAGTTATTTATTATTTGAACTCTTGTATGTGCTTCCGACATACAACAAAAAGAAAGCATTTGTCTATACTTCTGAGATGAAGCAGTATTTACATTATTTACATTGTTTGGACTGTTGTCCTTCATCTTTACTAATAAGTTTATGATGTTTCGATTATTGTATACTCCAGCCTTCTTCAGGTGCTAGGAATTTTGAACTGACACCTTTATTTCAATCATTGTGGTATATTATTCTCATTCTATGTGCAATGCCACTTCCAGATGCCATTTAGTTATCTCTCTAACTTAATTTAACAAGTCACTGGAACTAACCAATGCCTATATCCACTATGTGTCCTTCAGGACCATAGCTCAGTGAATATAGGCGTTGGTTATTTCTAGTGAATAGACCCAAGGAATTGTGAGTTCAATACCTGGCTACAGTAGTTACTCCCTTTAACTCAAATCTCAAAGTTCACCACTGCTGTAGCCAGATATTGAACTCACAACTCTTTCAATCAAGTCACTGGAACTAACCAATTCCTATAAGCACTGAGCCATTGTCCTCATAGTGGATATAGATGTAGGTTAGTTCCAGTGACTTGATTGAAAGAGTTGCTAGTTCAGTACCTGGCTACAGCAGCGAGGACAAACAAATAGTTGAGTTAAAGGGAGATAACTACATGGCTACCAGAAGTGGCATTGCACATGGAATGAGAATGATATACCCCAGTAATTGTAATAAAGGGTTCAGTTCACAACTCCTAGCACCTGAAGAAGGCCAGAGTGTACAATGGCTGAAACATCGTAATAAAGATGAGGCCAATAGTCCAAACAATGTAAATAGATTAAACAAGTCTATTTGATATTGATTAGTTCATATTTTTTTTAAATTCTCTTTTTCTAAGGATGACAATTTGATGGATGTCTTGATGCTTTTGGTAACTCTAATGGCCCAACATCCATCATCAATGGTGCCATCTTTTGATAAAAAAAATGGTATTAGGTAAGTACTAATTTTATTTATTTATTCAAATAGTTAACTGCCTGTCTATAACAAATCACTCAAATCCTGGGCCTAACTAATAAAACAACAACTTTTAAGCAAAATTCAACCTTATTCATCAACATAATTTCCTTGTAGCTATACATTGATTCCAATGCTTCTCAAACACTTTGATGCCCTTTTTATAGAATGATTTGTGTTTGGCCTCAAAACACGCCTCAGTTTTCAATATTGCTACTTCATTGGAGCATTCTTTTGAGGTCTGCAAGATGCCAGTAGTCACTGGGGGCCAGATCTGGAGAATAGGGTGGATGCAGAAGCAATTTGAAGTGCAATTCATGTAGTTTTACCATCATTGTGATCAACTTGTTACATAGTGAATTGTCTTGGTGAAAGATTAGTTTTCATTTGTAACCGTTTCTTGGAGATTTCTTTCTTCAAAAGCAACAATAATGCTATATGAAATTTGCTATTGATGATTTTTCCTTTCTCAAGGTATTTGAAGAACAAAATACCTTCTGCATCCCAAAATACAGAGGCCAAAACTTTGCCTGCTGATGCTTGCATATTTGGTTGCTTTTGATGGCTTTCATCTGCTGCTGTCTGCTCAACTAACTGTTGATTTAACTCCAGAGAGAAGTAGTAGATCCATATTTCAACCATTGTCATATATTTAGGCAAAAACTGCTTGTTGCAAGAGTTCCAAACAATGCCCTGAATTATCAACGTGTTGTTTATTATTGTCTGTGAGTAAACATGGCACGCACTTTGAACACAGTTTTCTCATTGACAAATGTTCATGCAAATTGATGACTGCCTTCTGGTATGTTCATCTCCTCTGCTATTTCATGCAACTTTAATTTACAATCAGCAAAAACAAGTTTGTAGATTTTTTTTGGTGTTTTCTAAGATAACTGCCAATTTTGGGTGTCCAGAGCATTCAGCATCATTTTTGTCTGTATGACTGCGTTTAAAGTCAGCATACTACCTCTTATCCATTATTTCTAACAGAGTAGACTGAATAACGCTTATCAAGCCATTGCTTTGCTTGAAAAGTATTTTTTTTTTCCATCAGAAAGCGATGCTTTATCAACACACAAAATTCAGATTTTTCCATTGTTTTAAAAATTTGCAACAGTAATTTCACTTTAATAAAATAATTTGTAAATTAATAATCTGATTGGACCCAAATTTTGTCATATGCCATTTGAAAGTTAGTACTTCATAAAAATTATATGGATTTTTTATTAGTGGTGCTATCTATATATCAGGCCTGGGACTTATTGAGTGATGTGCTATTTCTGAAATGGATTATTGTAATTATTTGCATTATTTACATTGTTTGAACTATTTTTCTCATCTT
>JBBBDQ010000770.1:1905000-2062500 GCA_037127315.1 Ascarosepion bandense | reverse complement strand
TTTTTTATTTTTTACATTATTGTGATTTTGTTTTTATTTTTAGTTAAAATTTTTGTGACATACGTATGAGAGACACTGGGAGTTAAACTTTTTAAATTTTATTTTTTATTTTTATTTTGCAATCTAGCCAAATTCATCTATATTTTTTTTTTTTTTTTTTACTTTGCATCATCTTTATTAAATATTCCACATTGTGATAAGAGAAAATCTGCCCAGAATGGTAAAACATTGTAAGAACCAAGGTATAAATTTACTGTAGATGATCTAGCAATTAAAGCACTTTCTAGACATTTTGTCCTAGTGAATTAATTTTTTAATGTTAACATTCTGGTCAGTTTTGTTATGGTGAACAACTAATGCATTTTGTATATTTTAAAATGTCTCTTGTATTCATATAGACTTTTTAAACTTTTTTAGGTTTCTCCAATAAATTTTTTGCTATCTTTCAAGTTTTGGTTTGTTTCTAAACTGTCTTTAATATCTAAAAATTTATATCGGGAAAAGTTTACTTGTGATATGTTTCATCCATCAAGATTTATCAGACTCTGATAGGATAAAATGCATCACAAATAAACATTTTCCACTTTGTCAAATAACTTTGCCTATACTATTCTTGATATTTGTCTATATTTGTGAGATGTGGTATTATAATTATTTACATTGTTTAGACTGTTGTTCTCATCTTTGTTGCTATATTCACAACGTTTCAGCCATTGTAGGCTGTGGCCTTCTTCAGTTGGTTGGAATTTTAAACCGAACCCTTTATTTTGATCCCTGGGGTTTATATTGTAGTATTCTGGGAAGTATCAATGCAGGAGTCTGTTCCACAAAGTAGTTACACTTGGGAAGAAGCTTTCTGGTAAGAACATCATTCTTACCAATGGAATACGTAGGGAATGAGGGTGGTTCAACCCTGTGGATGTAGCAAAGATGGTGCTGTTTAAGAATTAAAATATTTTCAAGCCAGAAATATCAAAACAAGAACTTAAGTCAGAAAAATTAATATTTATTAAGGTTAGTTGGCATGAAAATATAGCTGTAATGAAAATATCTATTTTTAGGTGACTATCTTATTAAATAAGTACTTGTTTGACAAGACTAGTGTAGTAGAATTGTTAGAGGCAATTTGTATTGGCTCAAATCTAAGCTTTAATGAACTCTGAATACAAGCCGAGTTCTTCTGAATATATGTACTGAATACATATATTCAGATGCATTAATAGGAGAAATGGATCATACTATATTCTCCTATACCTTATTTCTACAGAGGAAAGTCCTTGAAATTAGCTTGCTTTCTTTGATATTTTCCAGACCATGACAGATTGCCAGAAGCATGACGCGGTTCTTCCTCATTCTCGATTGAACTGGATTTAATCCTGTTGTGTTTTTATAGTCTACAAGTGACTTGTTCTTCCTCTGAAATATTGGCTGGTGGGTGTACTCTCTTCTGAGAAATCTGTTCATTGCCACTTGAGGGATTTGAACTCAGTTTTCAGAAGGTGACCATGTCTCTTTCTCTTCAAAATCTGTTGAAGTATTCTGAGGACACTCCTCATTTATGCATGTGGGTCCCAATTCATCCCTTGCTGGAGCCAAGTCTTTTAATGAGCCAAGTCTTTTGGTGAGACTGTCTTCTTGTCCAGCCAGGTAATGGACATTTGCATACTGGGGGTTAACATCTAGTATCCCTACTTGATCTGCCAGTGGTTTGTCTTATTCAGTTGCATGTCTTTTTAGTAAAACCTTTTCCAGTTTTGAGAACCAAGAAAGATGCTCCAGTCAAACATCTTGGAAACAGACTGAATCATTCATGGGGTATTGTATTAGTGGCTGTGCATAGCAGCATTCTTGTAGGATGCAAGGTCTCTGGAAGTAATTCTTCTAAATTCTCTACAGCTACTTCTTTATCAGCAGCTGCTAATTCAAGTTTTCCAGATTATTCCATTATACCTCTTGCACTGACTATTGCCTTGAGGGTTATATTGTGTCATTCTACTTATGACTACTAGTTGCTCTTGTACAAATCGCTCTAAGTGTTTGGGCATGAATGAGGCCATTCTTACTAAATGAATAAACATGGATAGCCTGAAGATGGGAAAAGCTGAATCAAGTGCTTGTAAGACTGTTGTCCTTCAGAGTCTGATAACTCTTGAAGGATGAAACATGTCACAAGTAAACTTTTATCCACTTATATATATATATATATGTGTGTGTGTCATAATGATATAAATTTTTAGATATAAAAACAGTTCAGAAACAACAAACCAAAACTTGAGATACCCTACCAAAGTAGGGTATCATGAAAGGAAACCACAAATATTCATCAATTATTGTCAACATGTATTTGTGAGTTTTTGATGAAAGTGGACTTTTAAAATCCGATGCAGTTCTTTCATAGGTTTGCATGTCTTTTAGGGCCTTGTTCGTGATAGGAAAGTAAAACCTGGCTTTATTTTCAGTGTAAGTTTTATGAGTTTGTAATCTTTTACATCCTCTACTGATAAAGGAAAATTTTTGATTTTTGTCATGTGGACCATGCGTGTAACACCCAGTTGGCACATTTCTTAATGTAATCTCTTTAATTCTTCTTTGCTAGCAGCTGAGCTACATACACGGGAGAGGGAATCCGCAGTTGTATTTTCTTTACTGGGAGAGTGTTACGTTGAACAAGTAACATGGGAATTCCATCCTCCAACTGGCTACCTTATTTTTGATTTTGCTAGTTGTTTTTGCATTAAACATGAGATTTCTTAATCTGTAATTAGTTTAAAGTGTCACTTGATCAAATAATACCTACATTTTCTCAGTAATTCGACAATAACATAGGCTTCTTTCTCTATTGCAGAATGCCTATGTTCTGATTTAGACAGGGTTCTGGATAAAAAGGCTATGGGCCTCTCCAGTTGTCTTAAAGGGGCAGCTATGGTACATTCTGAGGTATCTGTCTCTACTACCAGTAGAGTAATGGCTGCTTTTGCTATGTCTTCCTTTAACATGTTTAATCCTTTCTCTCTTAAAGATGACAGGAATTTTGATATCTTTGTTAGAGGGTGTTTTTTTTGTTTTTGTTGTTTTTTTTGTTTTTTTTTTTTTTTTTTTTTTCTTCCTGAAAACAGTATCGAATAAGCATAGTTTGCAAACATTCCTAATTCATGGGGTAGAGCAAGTAAATATTTTGGAACCAGTAAACTGAGTAATGGATTCTGATGCTCTGGATCAGTTAGTTAAATATTTTTATGCTTCGTCTTGGTTAAATGTCAGCTTGTACCTTTTAACAACCACCATGAATAATTTGAGATTTGTAATGTTCTGCTCAGTTTTTCCCACCATTGGTTACATTATTGACGTAAGCATAGGTGCTTTGCAGGTTTCTTTTCTAATATTACTGATATGGACCTGGTATAGGACCATAAAATAAATACATGTTTGACTGTTGATGTTCACAGTTTCCGTATTTCCGATGTTGCTAGTTGATATGTGGCAATAGTGGTCAAAGAAAAAAGGTTTTCTTTTCTTGTGTGAATTCTTATATCTTTGTCGCCAGTTGATATGGACCCGGTATGGGACCATAAAATGAGTCAACATGGTGGTAAGTCAAGAACATATATTACATCAACAAGAGATACAAAGAGAAATAGTAATAATAGCTTGGCTACAAAGGACTAACAAACTGACAGACTAGGCTGAGCTGAACTGAAATCATACTGGAAACCCATCTCTGTTGCCCAGCTGTGTCCTCAAGAGTAATTAATTCTCGGTTAATATAGGCAAAGAAGAGTCCATGATTAAGTTGGTAACTCCCCACAACAATTACCTGGTCTACCACCTATTGAAAGCTAGCTACCCAGTTACCTCAAATGGTATGCTGTGAAATTGATAGCATTTACCACTTGTCTTGAAGGCTGTATATGGTTTATTGCTGGGCATTATATCTACCTGATAAAAGGCACTTTTGAGGTCAAGAGAACTAAATAGACTGTTTTTTGGATATTTTTTCTATCATCTCTGACTATTCCTGACAGTGTAACTCTATTTCCAGATGGTTGGTATTAATTTTTTTCTATTTTAAAGATAAGAATATATTTCTCTAAAATTGGAGAATGCAATTATTTCTGTGAGAAAGAGTAAATGAATAGATTGAATTTGGGTAAAACAATTATAGTCATAATATTGTTCTGTCTTCAGCTTACTAGGCTTTTGGGATGCACAGGCAAGTGTTAACAGAGAGTAAGTTCTCTCTCTCTCATCAGTGAAGAGCCCAGAGACTTAGTTGAAATGGATAACTGATTTTGTTTTTATTTTGAGCTGGTAAGACTTATACAGTGAAGGGAAAATTGCGCCCCCCCTCCCAGTGACTACCCTTTATCACCCCAGTTTTGTGCTTGTTTAATAAAACTAAGGTGGAAGACAAAATTAGAGGAATTTGGGTCTGGTGATTTGAATGAGATGGTTGAACTGAAATCGGCCTCCTGCTAGAATGGAATTCAGGGCTAGTGATTTGAATAAGACAAACTGAGATCGGTGTGCTGCTAAAGACAATTGAGTAAACCCTGTTTCTGAGAACATTGTTACTGAGTGTATTATTGAAATACCAGTCAGCTGTTTGCATGTCACCAGCTTTGATTTACTTATTACTGTGTATATAATCGATATACAAATATATATAAAAAACTACACTTGTGGCATTGCAGTGTTCTACTGATTATATTCCGTACGCGGATCATGTAAATATACTGGACCCCTCGTGTGTCAAGTTTAACCTAGTCAGGTAATAACAGGCAATCCTACTTTGGCTGGTCCAAGATCAAAACAAACACAACATGGGCGAACTGGTTAAGGGTCAGGAGAAATTGGTCAAGCGTTGTTTTGTTATAACAGAAGTTAGGCATCCAGCAAAGTAAGCTGGTTTATCAATTGGGAATAGCTGATTACCAATTACTTTTTCCTGTTCTCAGAAGAGTCTATGAAGGCTTGTGCTCTCCATGTCAAATGAGGTACTGGGCATGACAGTAAACTGCATCTAGCAACAAGGTCTCTGATTCGGCGGTTGTGAAGAGCATGGAACTGCCTCTTAATTGCTGTTGTTCCCAGGTCCACCCTAACCTGGAGTGGTAGCACTTGTTAGGGTCTCAGCTATGGGCAAATAGTTATCCCCACGACTGCGGTTAAAACACTATGAAAGTATAAAAATACACTTTTATAGAAATATTGACATAAAAATACTTTTATAGAAAAATATACATTTTTGAAGGAAAAATATTACCAACAATACATTTTTAAAGAAAAAATTATTACCATAACACACTTTTGAAGGAAAAATTATTCTCAGCAAAACATTTTTTAACACAAAATTAGACATTTTTAGTTTTCTAAAATAAAAAAAAGAATAAAAACAAAATTTTCATTAAAATTTGACTAAATCAACTTTCTCACTATAACCAAACATAAAAAGATACCTTAAAACCCCACCTTTTTGACATTAAATAACCCACAGATGTTGATATGCCATTAAACATATCTCAAACTCCATGTCAAATGACTTTGTTCAGTTATACCTTTCTTTTAACATAAGAGTAACTTTAATTTGGATATATAATTTATCCTCCTCTGGGTGTCGCCTAGATTTATTAGCTACTGGTTTACAATTGAGTGTTAGATTGTTGAAATATCCTGAGTATGGCATTCTCATGGTTGCTAATGTGCAGACTTTAAAGGGTGGCCTAGATCATCTGAAACAGATTTCTGCTAATGAATGTTGATGCAAGAAGTTGTGCCATAATATTAGGTGGCAACATAAACCCTTTATGAGTAGACTGCTTATCCTTGATATAAAGTGCTCTTTAAGTGAACCAAACAATATTCCAGTACCTGTATGGAAAGGAATGAGCTAGTCATCTTCATTTTAAAGCATGGGTAGATTGTCCATGGATTTTCTTTTGCAATGCTTGTGTCAAAGAAGTTTTTCATGCTCCTAGTTTCAATCGATCCTTATAACAAACGGAAAGTGTGACACAGCAATCCAAAGGTGAATTGGCATGGCAAAGAAAGCATTCCAGAAGTTGAGTAGAGTTTTAAGAAACAGGACAGTTTTGCTAGAAATAAAGAAGAGAGTACTGGATTGCTATGTGATATCAGTTTTTCAATATAGCAGTGAATGCTGGACAATATCATCAAAGATGAATGAAAAACTTGAAGCAGTTAAAATGTGGCTCTACAGAAGGATGCTGCGAATATCATGGATTGAGCATGTGAGCAATGATGAGGTTTTGGAAATGATGGAAACGAAAAGAAAATTAATACTGAGCATCAGGAAGGGACAGCTGAAGTTCCTGGGACATGCAATGAGAAAAGAGGGCTTGGAGATATTAACAGGCCAGATAGAGGGGAAAAAGAGACAAAGGAAAGCAGTGGATAACATATTTGAAGGACCTCATCAAGGGTATGATGGGATGAGGGCTGCATGGTATAACAGGAGAAGGTGTGTTAAGAGCCACCTGGGATAATGAGACGTGGAAAGCTATGATCGCCTATGTCTTGAAAGGACAGGGCACATAGAAGATATATGCCAACTGTATATAAGAAATTACAATGTGGATAAAAAGTGGAGGATAAAATCTATATTATAATCAATATATAAACTGATCCCTTATTTTGTGGCCATGCTAGTTTCTATACATTTATATTCTAGACTTATGGGCTTGATCTAGTGGATGGCAGTGAGGTTTGGGTGGTGTAACAAGAGAAAGCATGCTAAGAGCCACCAGGGATAGGCAGATGTGGAAAGCCATGATCGCCTATGTTCTGAAAGGACAGGGCACATAGAAGTGTCAATCAATGCTTTTAGTGGCTGTTTGTTAGCTGTGATTTCTATCATTGTACTTGATAGACAGCCAAGTGTATCCACTGATGCTGAACAAGATACTGTTTCACTTCCCTTTGAAATTCTGCAAACCTTAGCCCAATGTCCATCTTTCTGCATGTATAGCATTTGTTCCTTCTAGCAGTGCTAAATGAGCATGTATGTCTCTTGCCTCCACCGAAAAACATTTAATCAAGGCATTTTTGGACCCTGGTTTTTAATACAATGAAGGGACCAAAATAGGTGATGAGGTCTGAGATGTTACTGTATCATACTTTTTTAGTGTTTTTTGTTAAATCTGGTACTCTTGCCTGATCATGCTGTAACATTAAGATGTTTTTTATTCTTCATTGGATATCCATGGGCTCAAGCCCATTTATGAAGGCAACTCATATCAATTTTACTCTATATTGTTTTGCTGATACCAAAGAAAATAAACAATTCTTAGTTTTACCAAGGCTTGATAAAATGTCAACTGAATCTGAGAGCAGTTGATGCCTCGTAGCCAGTAAGTATCTAGAGATCATTTCATTTCTCTTTTTTTATGTTGATCCTGTCCAGTGTTGTTAAAGCTTCTTTAAAGGAAGGTGTGTGAAATACTCAAAAGTTTGTGCTGAGACATATTTCATGAGGTAGTTCAGCTTGTTAGAATGTTCATCACAGTAGGTAATATCTATATATATATATATATATATATATATAGTCATCTGCAGACATCTGTTTCGCTGTATCACAGATTATCAGTACAGTTAGACAGCCGATTGCTTTTTACTCAGGATTGAAACCTGACCGAACTAGCGTCAGTCAGTGATTCTGCCTCTGAGCTACGGGCACTCGGTAGAAGGAGGCAGACTTTTTAGCATGTATATTATCATTATACACGTCCAATAGCTGAGAGTGTTCTAATTCATTGCTGAATGAAGGATGTGTAAATGCCAGAGTAGCTACTGTCTTTCAAAGTCTACCATTCGTCCAAAGTGCTCAATCAGTGTGTGAGCGTGTAAATAGTCATCCGCAGACAGATCTGTTTTGCTGTATCACAGCTCAAATATATATATATATATATATATATATATTATTATATGAAAGTATTTTTTCCAGTGACAATATTCTAGTTCACCATTGAGCACTTTGGGGTCAATAATAAGTTTCTATGGACAGAGTAAATAAGATATTATCAAAACTGTTAACAAGCCTTCATTAAGGTGTAGTAAAATTGTTAGAGATGATTTGTATTGGCTTAAATGTAAGTTTTAATGAAATATTTTCTACCTCCTCAGTAGGATGAATGCTCAAGGCAGATGCAGCACAAAAGCCAATTAAAATAGGAATCTGAGCCCTTAAGCTCAGCGAAAAATATCCCATAGATCTTGCTTAAGGCAGGGTCAGGATCTTGTCTGCTTACCCCAGCAGAACCTTGGCTTGGTTTCTCTTTGCCCAGAGACACAGTTGATCAAGAGAGAACTTTAATGAACTCTGTATCCAAACAGATCTATTAATGGGGGAAATGGATCATATCACAGTCAGTATTATCAGATATATAATTTATATATTTCAGGAGAAAATATGATGCTATGAATCCTCAAAATCTCTTTTCCTTGATTGGAGAAAGATTGATGTTAAATATGCACACCATTTCAACTGGAACTTACAATGTACTCTTTGAGGTGAGTTGCTATGTTTTTCTTCTTCATAACACTTTTTAATTCAAATTTAATTAATGTGTGGCATTTATTGCTTATTAATACCTTTTGATTATAAATCAATATATTATTGATAAAATGTCTAAAATTATTTTAAATTTTATTTATTAACTTATACTTTTATATATGAACTTTGAACTCCTCTGAACATTTAAATTCACACAATATTAGGCTCTTTTCTTTGGAATACAAAACTTTTCTTACTGTTGTGGAAGTCAACCAGAGTTGTTTCCCATTTAAACTACTCAACTATAAAAGAAATGGTCAAAACTTGGCTTATAAGAAGTAGTCAAATTATATTGAATAAAGCTTTACCTGTTTAAACATTTCTGTTTTTTCTTTACACTTACATACAGGATGCAATGTGTAAATTGTTACCATTTTATACTTTAAATTTTGTATGTGCATTGCCTGTTTTGGAATTTGTTGACTGCACATTATAGTATGGTCAGTTGGGCACAATCTGCGAGGAAAACTAGTGCCATGAAACAATTCACTCTACCAAAAATTTGAAAATGGCCTTGGCATTCATGTTGGAAGCTTCTGTGCAAATATTTTAGTGTTTGGATGTCAATCTGAGAACAGTGCAGTACATTCAGAAAGTGTTGGATGAGTCTAATGATTAAAAAGGTGTTTAGAATGATCACTAGTGATGACAATGTTATACCTCCGTTCATTTTCCTACAGGGCCTCAAATCAACATGGAGGCCTACATCAAGTGCCTTGAAGAGTTTGTGTTGTTCTGAGTCAAGAGGGTGGCTGTCTGGCAACAGGACTCTGCAGCATGTCACACAATTGGCTGTCAGACATTTTCTGTGACCATATCATACTTTGCATCTGGCCACCTAACTTCCTACACTGCAACCCCCTTGATTATTATGTGCAGGGTGCAGTTGAGCATGAGACCAACAAAACTCTCTGTAATACCAAAGATAAACTGAAGGCAAGGATTATGGCAGAATTCACCAACTTAGAGATTGTCTGGAAGAATTGCAGGAAATTCCAAAGTTGTCTGGAGGTCGTATCAATTGTCTATATATAATATATATATATATATAGATAGAAGCAACTGTACTGATGATCTGTCTGTAGATGAGATATATATATATATGTGTGTGTGTGTTTTATTTCTTTTTATTGAATAAGGTTACTGTATTTCAAGGTATTTTTGTTCAATTTTAGTAAATATACCTGTTAAAATGAGATGTGAGTGTAATTTTTATTTTTTTTTTGTAATTTAGACAATTTATCCATTGCCCCCTGTAATTGCAAAAAAAAGTATCTAGTGTATTGAGCAGATTTTATGATTGTGATACAAATTTACATTATTTGTTTTTTCTTTTTTTTAAGTATTTGAATTGATTATGAACATTTTAATAATTAAATTATGCAACTTTCATGCATAAGGTTTTACAGATGGACTTTTTATAAGAATATCTAAATTAGTTCTAAAAAGTATCAGCCAGTCAGTTAAATGCCATACATGATACACACTTGGGCGATCATGTCTCTCTTGAGACATAACTGACTGGGCAGAAGATTATCCCGCAGTAAGTTGCCATTACTTTCTGCAGTAGACTGGTTGCTAGCCAAAGCTATAGAACCCAATCTGTCCTGTTATTTAACTCATAACTGGAGTGAAGAGATGGATTAATACCTTTCCTAAGAGTATATGCATGTAAATGAATACAAGAAATTCAACTGGAATTCAAACTCAGCTCCATGATTTCTCATTCCAAGCCAATATCTACTGAACCACAACACATCCTTAAAAGCATCAGTCAGTTAGTTAAGTGCCATACGTGAAACATGCTCAGGTGATCATGTCTCGAAAGAAGATTATCCCGCAGTAGGTTGCCATTGCTTTCTGCAGTAGACTGGTTGCCAGCCAAGGCTATAGAACACAATCTGTCCTGTTATTTAACCCATAACTGGAAGGAAGAGACGGATTAATACCTTTCCCAAGGATATTTGCACGTAAGTGAATGCAATGAATTCAACTGGAATTCGAACTTGGCTCTCCGATTTCTTGTTCTGAGACCACCATGCACATCCCCTTAAAAAAAAAAGTCAACTGTAGTCAGGATCATCAAGTCAATGCAAACAATCTTTTCCTTAGCTGCATAGTATATGCTTCACCAGGGCTACATATAGCTTTTGACTCAAAAATAAAATAACCTTAACCAAAAATCATTGGTTATGACCTTAAATGATCCCATACGGATTGATAGGTCATTAAACCTCGAAACAAACAAACAGCTTTTGAATTCAGTTTTACTTCTTTGGGACAGGTTGCCCTCCAAGGCTGTAGAACCCAAGCTGTTCTACTATTTACTCATAACTGGGTGTGGGGAGAAACGTTTGATTCATACCTTTCTGAAGGTTATTAGAATGTCATCATCATCATCATCATTCTGCGGCCTCGGCCAAGATTCAAAATTTTGTCAGTAGCTGAATACTTGATGCTTTGCTAGAGTTACCAAGGGTGTTTTTATCATGACACCATCACTAGATGGGTTGCTTACCACGGCTTAAGAGAGGCCCAGTCACCCTCATTAAGAGAAGGATATCCTGCGCTGGTTTTTTTTACAACCTCATGGTAAAAAAAAAAGATATTATACATAAACTACTGCTTGTAGAAAACAGTAATTTTTGAAAGGATTATTTTTTTCTTATTATAATGTTGGTAGCAATGCCTGTTCCTCTTTGGAATTAGAATGTACAGCTCCTGCAAACCACTGCTTTGTGGAACACACCCAAGAAGACAATTTCCCAAACACTGCAATCTTAATCTGTCTAAGTCTAGAGTTAACTGTTGTCTTTTCCTCCTACCTATATAAACTACCTCTTAATGAAACTTTCTACCTTGAGTGATCCACAGACCTTATACAGGATGAAGTTTACTGTAAAATATAAAATCTGTAATTAACTCGAATGGAATTTGAACTCGGTTTTGTTTCCTCAAACCCAAGCCCCAATCCATTACTCTACTGTACTTGGGAGAAATAGCAATAAACTTAGTTTGAGGTAACACAATTGTCAATATATAGATAAAAATGTAGATATAGATTAATGTGAGAATTTTCTAGAGAGCATAAATTTTTCTTTGACAAGATTTCTCAAATTCAGGCCAGTAGTAGAAAATAAACATACTGTTTAATAAATAAACCAAGCGTCTCCTAAAATATGAGTATCTACAAAAAATAACATTAAACATGATAAAGATTAATATTTGAAATAAACTTCTTGAATTTCAGTTTTTTTATCTAATTATTTGAGTGATTTCTTAATTTTCATCAACACTAATTAGTGAACAATTATGACTTTTAAAAGCTATCTTACAAATATTCTTATTTTCATGCTGATAGCTTTACTAAAAACATTACAAAGATATTCTTCTTGATAAATAATTTTTTATTATGAAATTACAAGTAAATAATGTAGAACTTTTCATTGTTTGTATTCCAGTTTTTTCTCTTTTTATTCATTTTTAACAAATATATTTTTAAAGCTTTTCTTAATCTTTTTATTTTTTTTATTTTTTTATGACTTGATAATTTAATATAGTTTTAGACATTTTGCTTTTTATTAAATTTTTAAAAATATTTTATTTTTCAGATTTTAACTGAAAGGCTTACATTGGAATATTGTTGGGAAAAGCATCAAGAGCCAGAATCTTACTATAAACTTGAAAATCCGGGTCAGTATATGTTTTTAAATGTATCAACTTTAAGTTAAGTTAAAGTGCTCAATATCAGAGATAGAGCATATGTAAATTTAAAAGTGAACATTGAAGTCAAGACTCAGGGGCGACAGACTGTTTCATGCTAGTCACAATCATCAGGCCAGGTGGCCTGATGATTGCACCTAGCATGAAACAGACAGTTGCCTCTGAGTCTTGACTTCAATGTTCCCTTGCGTGTGTGTTATGTATGTATGTGTGTATATTTATATATAGACACACACACACACACACACATACATATATATATATATATATATATATATATAAAGATTTAAAATAATGGGAGCATTACTAATAAGAGAAATCCTACACTTCATAAGATCAGTTATGAACATGGTAAAAATGTGCTTACCATGTTCAGAACTTAACATCCACTTTTCTTTATATGTATAAACTTTACACATCTTTATTTACAAGTAAAACAATATTAATTCTTGATAATTGCTAAAAGTATAGCTGAAAGCACACAAAATTACAAAACTTTGGAGAATTCTTATATAATTCGAGTTCTGAAAAGAAAATAATGTTATGTGAACACATGAAAAATTACATAAAATAAACTTAATGATAATACATTGTCCATCATTTTTAATGAACCATATAGGCCAGTTAATGAAACTTCAAGAAAAGCCAACAAAATGATATTTATTAAATGTTGACTTTTTAACTGAAATGAAGCATAAAAAACATGATTTATGCATAAACAACATAAACGAAGACCATTCATCTTAACAGTTGGCACTAAACTATTAGTCATAATTGATGCCTAATAAGGCAGCCACACATAAATGGGAGCACCATCAGATTGAGTGTAATGATTTGAATTAGACTGGAAATAGGGCAAGAACAATGTGGTTTTATTAAAGATACTGGAACCAGAAATGTAATCTTCATGATCAGAATACCACCAGAGAAAGTAATACAAAAGCAGAATCACATATACCTATGTTTCTAAACCTAATTAGTTGGAAATAACTTAAACTAAGCTTATCATTTAAATTCTAATGAATAGAGTACATAGCAAAATTAGACTAGAAATAGGGCAAGAACAGTGTGGTTTTATTAAAGATACTGGAACAAGAAATGTAATCTTCATAATTGTAATGCCAGCAGAGAAATTAATATAAAACAGAAGCATATATACATGTTTCATAGACTTTGCCAAACCTAAATAGCTTGGAATAGCTTAAGCTGCTGGTTGTCTGAAAATTTGAAGAAACCATTCTGGTCACAGTCATCACACACAAACTCATGAGCAAGCTGAATAGATTTTACAAAATAAATCAGACTCTGTACAAAGCAAATTAGTTTTCCATAAATCTTTGGAAGTTACTGGCCATTGGCATTTTCCCACAAGAACTAAAAATATTGATTAATGTCAGTGATGATCATTTAATGATTCCACAACCTGTATGTGTATATGTGAGAATGTTAACTTTCCTAATATGAGAATGGGTTTGAATCTTGCTGTGATCAATTTTTTAGGTATGTGACTTCTTGGTTTTATCAGCCTAGCGTAGTGATCCCAACTTTTGACATCTTTAGAAAGTGTTGGAAAACCATACCCTGGTTTAACCCAAGCTTTGTTAGTGAAATTGGGTTAGTAGAACTATTTGAAAGCTATGACTGATCATGTGCCATAGCATTTGAGCATACTCTCATGGTACTAACTACTGAACCAGATTATATGCTCTCTCCCAGAAACTAAGGTCTGCTCAGCATAAATGCAGTCTAAATTACAGATGGCATCTAACCAATAAACAAATACACATCTATATGAGCATGGATTTGCAACAGTGATTGCATAGTCCGTCTAACCCCATAGATGGGTGTGCTCAGAAAACAAGTACCCAGCACTGTGTGTGTGTGTGTGTGTGTATATATATATATATATATATATATATAAGGAAAACTCAACACATCATTTAAATTGATTATAAATTGTAATTCATTTCAATGAGCTTAATTTGCTCATTTCATCAGACCACACAATATTCCTTCCATTTGGTACGAGATATTTTTCCAGAATATGCATTTCCTTTAACTGAAGAGAATGATAAAAAAATAAGAAAAAAGGAAAAGAGTCAGGACAGAGGCATTGGCATCATATCAGCTGGGAGCATTCAGACCAGTTGTGAAGATGCTGATCACTTTAAATGACACATTGAGCTCTCTATATAGATATAACACTTAATATTTTATATTAAGTTGATCTTGTTGGGTTATCCTCACCGTTTACGGACTGGATATATATATATATATATATACACATACAGAATGTGTGTGTATTCTGCTGTGTATATGTATTTCTGTTCAGCAGATGGTGAAATACATATAATTATTATAATCTTATTTGTATAGAAAAAAAAACATTTTTGATTATAACATTGTTGAGATGTCAACTTTGTTTTTTGCAGCCATTTTAAAAGTTGTTGCCACAATGATACGTCAGTCAAAACAAACACCCGAATTAATGGAAGTGAAGAAGATGTTCCTGTCTGACTTGACCATTATGTGCAATAATAATAAAGAGAACAGAAGGTAATGCTTCTCGATATTATAAATTCAACATTATATACCTAATCATGCAGTTTATAAATTGTTTGTTAAATGAAAATTCTTTTCTACTGTAAACAAATATTTTCTCTTTTCAAAGTTAAATTAATACTTCATGCTAGAAACAAAAAATATGCAGGTTTCAGCATATCAGTTTTTGGGATATGCAAATTATTTGAAATTAATGACTGAAATTACAAACTATTATTTCTTTTCATTTATACTGGTTTATTTCCTTAAAATCTTCTTCTTTTTAGAACACTTCTTCAGATGTCTGTATGGCAAGAATGGTTGTTCACCATGGCATATATCTATCCACAAAATATTGAAGAGCAAAAAATAACAGACATGGTTATGTCCCTTTTCCGAATGTTGCTTCACCATGCAATAAAATTTGAATATGGTGGCTGGAGAGTGTGGGTTGACACACTTGCTATCCTACATTCAAAGGTAATCTTATCAAATAAATGGGAAGAAAGGATTTAAAGACAAGTGTGTGTGTGACAAAAGCAAACCTTGATTTTCAAATAAAAGCTATTAGAAAAGTTTAAACACTTAGGAATATTTAAATTAAAATATCTCAAAACATTTAAGTTTCTACTTTTTCAAGTTTAAAATTTATTTTGAAATATTTCATGAAACTACATTCAAAACACGAAGAAAATCTTTTATAAACGGTTTTCTAAATATTTTACTCCAGCTAATCATTTTATTTTTATGAGGCCTTTTAGTACAAGAAGGTACCTTCCACCATGTATGTGAAAATCCGTTAAGCATAACATTGTATTCCCTGAACCCTGGAAAGCAACTCAAATGTATCATCAGGTACTCACTACAAGGTCTAAATTTCTATGGTTCACAATGATGTTGAATACACTTCTGCCTGACTGCGCAGGCTCATACTAAGTGTTGGTGTAGAAAGTACCTACTGCCACATCTCAGTCGCATGTTTTTTATACTATTAATATTTTTGTCTACTCATGGATCTTATCTAACCAGTAACAGTGTAGTATGATTACCTTTATTGTAACATATCAAATATCCTCTCTTTTCCAAGTTAAATTAATACTTCATTTTAGAAACAAAAAATGTGTAGGTTTCAGCATATAAATTTTTGGGATAAGCAAATTATTATTTAAACATGATTTTCTTGTTTTTTTTATATTTTGTGGTGAAAAGTACCTTCTTATTCCAAATGTCTCATATATTTTATATCAAACTATGATACACTTTCTCAAAGGTCCTGGGTATAACAGTAAACTACATTTGATGGCAAGGTCTTAATTGCTGTTTTCAGGTCCGCTCTGACCCAGAGTGGTAGCACCTATTAAAGTTCCAGTTATGGGTAAATAGTTAACCCCCAAACTGGGGTCAAAACACTGTCAAAGTATAAAAATAGACTTTTATAGAAATATATACATAAAAATAGACTTTTATAGAAATATATACATAAAAATAGACTTTTATAGAAAAATATATACTTTTGAATGGAAAAAAAAATTATTACTAGCAGTACATTTTTTAATACAAAGCTAGAAGATATCTTCAGTTTTCTAAAATAAAAAAACTGAAAACAAATTTTTTTTCATCAAAATCTGATTAAATCAACCTTCTCACTATAACCAAATATTAAAAAATACATTAAACCCCCACCTTTTTAGCATAAAATAACCCATAGTTTGATATGCTGTTAAACAACTCAAATTTTCTCAAAAAAATATTTTCTCTAATGCATTAATTTTCTTTTCCTATTTTCTAATTTATCTAGAATATACTAGAAAGATCTTAACATTGTGTATGCATTATAGATATTTGTTATTTGTTTACCATAAATCCTAAAGACCTTAATGTTTTTATTTGCTTTTTAGGTTGCATATGAAGACTTCAGAATCCACATGTCTAAAATGTACCAACAGTATGAAAGACAAAGAGTTGATAATATCTCTGATCCCCAGGAAAGAAGACAGCACCCAATCAGCACAATATCTGGAGTTTCTGATGATACACTTCAAAATTCTAATTCTGTACCAAAAAGCTCTGTCCAAATATCAGAAATACCTGAAAAAGAAATTGTAGAGAGATCAATTGAAGGTTCCCATGTGCAAGATGAAAATACAGATATTAGAAAAGGTAATACTATTGAATTAATGTTTTACAATCTATATAATTAAGTAGATTGTTTATTAGCACACCAGTTAGGTTTAATTTGTATATATATTAGGTAGTACAAGACACAGCTCTGTTCTTGGAATAAATAGATTTCATCTATTGTCCATTATTTAAACTTATTTATAAATGGAACTTTGTGTCTGTGTGTGTGTCCGTTACCTATAGATTCTGAAACGGCTGAACTGATTTTCTTGAAAATTTACACAGTTGTACTATAAGTGTCTGCGAGTGTTCTTAGCTAGGTTTTGTGTTGAGTTACCTCCGATAAATATCGAATCGATAATCGAAAAAATCGGGTTATAAAAGGAGTGGTCTGATTTTAATCAAATTTGATACACTCATAGAAAAAGACATAAAAAACAATATTCAGAAGTTTCAAGGTTGCAGTTCTTACAACAGTGCAGAAAATTTGATATCGATACCAGGAAATCAAAATTTAACTTACATGCATTCATTTTTCTTTCAGTCTACAGTTTTGCTTTAACTGGAAACAACTATTGCTTTTTAGTCTTTTGTGCCAACATCCCTAGAGTCTGAGCTCCAGGACCATGGATTATTTTTAAAGCTTTCATTACACCCGAGCAACGCCAGGCTATACTGTTATTAAAGGATTTTTTTACATGGCACCATTGTAATTAAATATTAAATCAGGTCTTTTAGATTCTGCCATTGACCAAATCTAATACCCTGCTGCTGAATGTCTTCAGCGTAACTGACAGGAATGACTTCTGGGTGCTATATCTTGCCAAAGGGCTACCCATGGTTTAGTCTCTTCAAGTTTTAAATTGTTTTTTTTTTTTTCTTAGACTGGTTGCCAAACAAAGATAGAGCCCAGTCTTTCCTACTATTTAACCTATAGCTGGAGGGAGAGATGATCTCATACCTTTCCCAAAGATATTTGTACCTAAGTGAAGGTAACAAACTTCACTGGAAATTGGACCTAGATCTCTGAATTTTAATTCCTGTGCATTCATAATATATTAAGTTTTTGTTCTATAGGTATATATGAAAATATGGCTGCAGTTGTGAGATTTTCTATTAAATCCTCTTTTTTGTCATGTTTAGTGTAGTATAAAGGTGTTTTATTTTTTGCAGTAAGAACTTAACAGGATCTACTTAGATTTTAACTATTACTGTCCATTTGAGTGTTAAGAGTAAATGAATATTCTTAATATACCCTTTACTAGAATTTGTTTATTTTTGGCCCAAATCTTTGTCTTATAATGATGGTATTAGGATGTATTAATACTGCTTTGAAATTTCTTTTTTGTAAAGAAAACATGCATTTATTGAAAACCATTTGCTTTATAGTGCACTTAATGATAAAATCTAGATAAAACATAAGGATTAGATTTGTTTCAAAATGTTGATATTTTAAGAAATTTATCAAAAATGTTATTTCAGATATGATGCAATGTGAAGCAGAAAAAGAAAAAGTAGATGAAAGTGATGAGCAAGAAAGCAGCTTTCATGCTGATGGTACAGTCAAAGAAGAAAATGAATTTGAAGATGATGAACAAGTTGAGTGTGACAAAGATGAAGTTGGGGAAATTGATCACAAAGAAGAAAAGTTTGAAAAACCTGATAGTAAAACAGAAAAACAAGAATGCGATGGATTTCCAGAAAAAGGTGAACCAGAATCTGATGTGAAGTGTAATGGAGAACCAGAAAATGGTGAATCCTCAGATTTTAAACCTGACGATGTTGCTGAAAAGGAGGAACAATCTGATGGTAAGCCAGAGTAAAGAATGTAGAACTGCATCCATTTTTATATATAACTGTAAATTTATCTTTAAACACGTCTTGAAAAACCCACCGAGTATAAACGCGGAGGGGGAAAAAAATGGAAACAAAAAAGAAACGAACTAAGCACTTGAACATTAGTCAAAGTAAGAGTCGAAAGAAAAAAAAAATATATATATATATTCTAGTCATTTGCAGACAGATCTGTTTTGGTGTATCACAGCTCATCAATATGGTTAGATGTCCGATTGCTTCTAGCCAGGATTGAAACCTGACCGAATTGACGTCAGAGCTATGGGCGCTTGGTAAAGGAAGGCAAACTTTAATGTGTTATATACAATCTAAACACGCCAGTAGCCAAGCGTGTTCAAATTCTTTAATGAATGAACAATGTGTAGATGCGTGAGAAGCTACTGTTCTTTCAAAGTTTACCCTTCCTCCATCAGGGTGTGGCCAACAGTCTAGCATGTGGGAAAACTCTAAATTTAAACCATTCTGTAGCTTTGCTGTTGCACAATATAGAAACTTCTATGCAGATCACTAGAGGGACAGATGTGCCACATGCAAACAAAAAAAAATGAATGAGATTGTTGGATAGTTCATATCTACTAGAATTAGAATATTTTTGTTTCATTGATATAAGCATTTGATAATCAATAATCCTTCACTTCAAGCTATCAGTACCAGACCTGATGGGGCGATCAGGTCTATAAAAAAAATAAAATAAAGGGTATTTGTGTGTAAGTGAATGCAAGGAATTCAATTGGAATTTGAACTCACCACCCAGATTTGTTGTTCAGAAGATTATCCCGCAGTAGGTTGCTATTACTTTCTTCGGTAGACTGGTTTCTGACCAAGACTACAGAACCCAATCTGTCCTATTATTTAACCCATAACTGGAGGGAAGAGATGGATTAATACCTTTCCTAAGGGTATTTGTGCATAAGGGAATGCAAAGAATTCAACTGGAATTTGAACTTGGCTCCAGATTTGTCATTCCGAGTCGATATCTACTATACCACAATGCACATTTGTAATATAACAATCTGGCCCCACCCGAAAAAAGCTGATGCAAGCGGGGGTGTTTCCGTTCGTTGAAAGGAACGGATGTTTGTTTGACCTTATTTCTGGCAGTAGCGGAAATGGCTACAGAGGCAAACAGAACAGGTGTCTCTGAGAATTACGTGGGCGTGCGTGGGCGAGGCAAAGCCGGAAGTTCCGGTTTGGAGATTATAAAAAGACCTCGGTGCACGGATTTCACCAGACAGAGAGACAGACAGACCAGAGTAGCAGGAGAGAGAGAGAGACACAACAGATACTACGACTCACCCGTCAACCCTTAGAGGCGCACTCTCTCAACACTCTCTGTTCCCTAGGCTACACGGTTCATCGTCATTAATAAAAATACAACTCATATTTTTTATATATATGCGTGTTTGTTGTTTGTCGATATACAACACATTCACAAGTGAATACAACAAACCTAATTGGATTTTGGCTATCAGTTTTCCAATACTAAGCTGTTATCCTTTGCATCACATGCGCACTACCTGTACACCCAAGCTTATAACAGCTGGTATTCGCAACCAGTCACTCATTTAGGTATTTACCTGATTCAACATTGCTTAACAGGTGATTATCTGTAAACTGTGATCACCATGACCAAAAAAAAAAAATTTTTTTTTTTTTGTTTTAATTTCTGGTCATCAGAATGTACTCATTGATTAGAGACCCCAAAAATAGTGTTGTGACCAGCGAATTTTGTGACAATTTTGCTTTATTTTTGTTAATATGATATTAATTTTTATGCCAATAATTCAAATTTTTTTAGCAATAAGAATTAAGTTTGTCAAGTTTTATGTTTTTGAGCTATGTCATTGATTTGCAATATTCATTTGAATTTCAAAAGTAATCAAAATTTTATTTGTATTTACATTGTTTAAAAAGCTTTCATCCATTAAGCTTAATAAATGTTGAATTTAAAATCTCTTTGTCATATTAGTCTTTCTCAACACTTAGTAGAAAGTGTAGGAACAACTTCACTAATTTTAGTTGATTCGTCAATTAATGGTGATTAGACTACATTAAATAAAAACTTCCCATTAAAAGCATTTTTACAATAATGTTATGTATGATGACTTCAGTTAATGAACATATTAATAGTATAGTTACTTCAGTCAGTTAAATGCCATATGTGATACATGCTTTGGCGATCATGTCTCAAATGAGACATGACTGATTGGGCAGAAGATTATTCTGCAGTAGGTTGCCATTGCTTTCTGTGGTAAACTGGTTGCCAGCCAAGGCTATAGAACCCAATCTGTCCTGTTATTTAACCAATAACTAGAAGGAATAGATGGATTAATACCTTTCCCAAGGGTATTTGTGCGTAGGTGGATGCAACGAGTTCAACTGGAATTCGAACTTGGCTCCCCGAGTCCCCACAATGCACTAAATAGAAAACTTAGTAATACATTATATACTAGATATAGTTGTTCTTATAAAGTTAAATAACATTGTCACATTTAAAATAAAGATGTAGGTCATTTATAGATCTACCATTTTTTCATACATTGAATACTGTTACCATATCTGGTTGGGTACTCCTGCTATTCATCTTGAGGTTCTCAACATATCTAAAGAAGGATCTGCAATTTAATCGGTCCTAACTTGGCATCTCAACTTCAGTCACTTTCTCACTGATGTAACGTGGTTTCTCTTTGTCTTTTCTACAAATATTTTCATGGCAACTACTCTGACATGCTTTTTTTCTTTGGTGCCCTGACCAAGTGAATTTAAGCATGCTACTAGCATCAAGGTCCCACCTTTTTACCATTTGAAATAGTTAAATGTAACTGCTACTTCTATTTGGTTTCTTTTTATGCACTTCCCACCTGTAGAACTCCTTCCTGTTTACTTGCTTTTCTGATAGCTACAATCACAAAAAATGTAACTGCAATGACAATTACCATCTATTTTCTTGAATCCCATTCATCTATTTTTAGTATCCCCTGTAACCCGTCATTTCTCTCACTGTAACCCTCTGCGCACTAGTTGCAATCCTTCCTTGCTAGGTATGAAATGATTAAAGAAAAATTTTAGATTTTAGTTTTTTAATAATGTTAGCAAAGTAATTTTAATAAAAGCTATCAATTTATAATGGTGGATATTTAATTGTAACATTAGTCATTCAGTAATCCCTGTACAACTTTAGTAAGTACCTGACCCTTCCTATTATTTTTTATTTTTTTTAATCATTTCACCTCAAGCAAGGCAGTCTTACTGCTACTGTTGTGCAGTAGGTTACATAGAGAGAAGTGATGAGAAAGAGGTGTAGGTTATAGGGGGTGTCAGGAAGAGAGTAATAGAAGAATGAGAATACTGGTGTGATGGGGGTGGAGTGTATAGAGAAAGGAGCTTGAGAGAAAGGATGCGAGTCAGTGAGATAGGAGATGACTATTGATCTTACATTTAAATTCTTGGAGATTGTAGCTGTTGGGAAAGCAATTATATGGAAGGGAATTCCACAGGCAGGAGGTGATTATTATTCCTGATTTTTATAAGAGTAAGATCAGTCTGAAAATTGATTATTGCTGCCATATATAGGCAAAAGCTTCTGTCTTCACTTTCTAGTTTCATTTGTTCAAAGGTGTCTCCTGGTTCTTGTGGGTAACAATTTTTTTTCTCCACTCTGAAATCCATTTCTCACAGACAAAACATCACTATCCTCTTGCTAATTTGTCCCTATTTCTATGGAAAGTGTATGGACAAACTGCATTCCTTAATTCCACCAGTTCTAACTTTCCCAGTGAAAACCTGCCACGCCAGCCATATACATTGTAGCAAACCACTCTTATTCACTTCATATTCTATTGGTGAGATGTAAGTTCAGTTTCTTTTCATGAGCCACTACTTCGTGAAACCGACACCAAGATGCTTCTCTGATCACTACAATCTTAAGCTTTTTAAAGTTTCTGGTGAACCATTATCTTCCACACATATTCTTATAAATTATGTTTGTATCTCTCTTCATCATGTGGTTCAAGGTTCTTGTACAAAGTGACTGCCCTATTTTCAAAAGTATGGAATAAAAGTGAAAGTTAATGAAAGAAATCAGCTCCAGTAGAGTCTTTTTTAAACATAAAAATAGTGTTTTACATCAATCAAAAGGCTCTTGCATTGCATGTTGCTGTTGTTTAAAAAAACCCCCAAAAAAACAATGTTATATAATGCATTGAATTTTTGTTTTTATTTCTCAGCCAGTCATGGGTGTGGTGAGTGCTTTATAAACTCCTGTGTCACCAGGTTGAAGTTGTTGTATGTTAGCTGTGTCATTTTGACCTACAGATTTTTTTAATCTACTGATTTTGTGACTGTTGCTTACTACCACAAAGTGTTTCTATCACTCTTGAGACATGGCAGTCAAATCATTAAGTATCAAACTAATTCTTGAATTGAGTGGTATGTTGACAGATTCATATGTAATCAATGAAGCAGAATATACAGAATAAAAAGGATCAAATACATCCTGCCACTAAACTTGAGTGCTGACTGGGTCTTTGCTGTATATCAGCAGCTCAGCATAAAAAGCAAACCCAAAAGTATATTACTTTCAATTTCAGAGATTGGCTCATTTCAGAGTGTCAAGATAATAGGCTGGAGGACAAAATGGTGGTGCTGGTTTCCTCCCCATAAAAGTGGTCAAAGTGTATGTAGATTGGAAGAAATGAACAATTTTAGTGAATTCAGATATTTGTTAGATCAGATCTTGTGCCTGGTACAAATAGGATGTGAATATATTAATAGCTGATGTATAGGTCTTCAAGAGTCAGTATAGTATCGTACAGCTTAAAGTGAACAACATGGACCAGGATATTGTTGAAGTCCTAGCTGTGGTCAGTAAATTATTTGGATTTGACCAAATTCTGGAAAGAGACATTATCAGAAAGTTGGGTAGAGTTTATATAACTTACCTTAGCAAGGCCCTCTTAACATGAAATTTATATACACAACAAGCAATATCAGTTAACCTGACTTTAGTGCTGAGTTTTGATGGCCACCCACTGGAGAAATTACAAAAAAAAAAGTGTTAAACATCCAAACAAGTCAAAGATAAAGGCATGGCTAAGCAACAGCTGGATATTTTTTCTCACTCTTTCTCCTCCTCCCCACTCTTTCTCCTCCTCCCCACTCTTTCTCCTCCTCCCCACTCTTTCTCCTCCTCCCCACTCTTTCTCCTCCTCCCCACTCTTTCTCCTCCTCCCCACTCTTTCTCCTCCTCCCCACTCTTTCTCCTCCTCCCCACTCTTTCTCCTCCTCCCCACTCTTTCTCCTCCTCCCCACTCTTTCTCCTCCTCCCCACTCTTTCTCCTCCTCCCCACTCTTTCTCCTCCTCCCCACTCTTTCTCCTCCTCCCCACTCTTTCTCCTCCTCCCCACTCTTTCTCCTCCCCTCCCCACTCTTTCTCCTCCTCCCCACTCTTTCTCCTCCTCCCCACTCTTTCTCCTCCTCCCCACTCTTTCTCCTCCTCCCCACTCTTTCTCCTCCTCCCTACTCTTTCTCCTCCTCCCCACTCTTTCTCCTCCTCCCCACTCTTTCTCCTCCTCCCCACTCTTTCTCCTCCTCCCCACTCTTTCTCCTCCTCCCCACTCTTTCTCCTCTATACAATGATGTTAACCCTGTGCAAGGCTTGGTAGCCACCTAGATAGTGTTATAGAACAAGAGGTACTTTACCGAGAAAGAACTGATTGCATTGATCACAGAAAATTTTTTGTGACCTTGGCAATCCATCTTGTTGAAGGTCTTGATAAGTGATTGAAAAAATTAAGAAACAACACTTGAGTTGTATTTGATAAGTATTGAATGTTTGTTTAATTTAATGATGTAAATATACATAAATTTAAAAGCACTTTGATAAAAATATTGATGTATAATTTATAGATGTTACATTTATTTGATTGTAGGTGGGCAGTTTGATGTTGAGGATAATACTGAACACAAAGAACCTGAACCTCTTGATGATGAAACCAATACTATTGAACATTCAGACCTGAAAGATGATGGTGAACCAGATACCAGTAGAAAATCAAATGCAAAAGATGGTAAACCAGAGAAAGATGAAGAGTCTGATGCAAAAGACAATGGTGAAGTGGTAGAACACAATTATACAAAGGTAGAAACGACTGAAGAAACCACCAAAACTGAAGATGGTCGAAAGGAATCAGAAACAGAAGTTAAAGAAATTATTGAAAATACTGAATCTGAAAAGGTAGATGTAGAATCTACTGAAAATGATAAGATTGTCTGTGATGATCAAGTTACTCATGAAAAACAAGATGATACCGTCCAAATAAAAGGTAAAACTTTTCTGTTCTATAAAACAAAATGTTACTTTGTTTATATTTGTCACACTGTAAGGAAAGACATGACTTACCTCGGAATTCAAAACAGCCATGATCATGTCTTGCCTGTAAGATAATAACAAAAAAGAAAGATGGCCTCTATTGAAGACACAATTTATGCCTGCCTATCTTGTCCAAAATGAAATGATATTTGCACACATACAAATTTTGAACATCTTGGAATGACATAAAAAGCGCTGCTGGCAGAATGGGATTTTTCTAGATGGATTGTGTGTGTAGCAGACTGACAAAGAGGAAGAAACAGAGGCTTAGTTGGTCTGTTTCACACCTGCCCTGTGTAAACTCCACCACCCCAACCAGAAAAGGAAACCTGAAATCCATTTCCTTGAGGCAACCAAAGAAAGAAAGAACAGCTGGTCTGCCAGCATAGCACTGCACTTTTTAGCACCCCTACCATCATTCATCTTTTTTTTTTACTACACACACATCACTATCTTTTTTAACAATAAAATAACCCCTTACCATAAGTAAATGTTTAATGTCGCCATAATAATGGTATATTTCTTAAATAATAACGGATTTACTAATACATTATCTTTTTACATACTTTTTGTATGAGTTTATTTAGATATTTTTTACTTTTAATGATTTAACAAAGCAAAATTATTTTTGACATGTAACAATAGAATTATATAGATAAAAGTTTAAGATTACTCTTGAAGAAAATATACACAATTCAATGTTCAATTACTTTATTATACCAAACTTTAACTTTTGTACCTGCAAAAAGAAGAGTTTTTCCCTTGATACTACTATTATTTTAATTACCTTTCTTCATCAGTAATGTTTGTTTGAAAAAAGCACAAATAAAATCTAAAAATATGATGAAAGTGAATTTATACATTCTTTTGTTCTGGAGAATTTGCAACAAAAATATTAAGCTCTGTTTACATCTTAGATTGTTTATTCGTAACATTCTAAAAACTAATACAGTTGTACTAAATCTAATGCAGTGCAATATTTATCATTTACCAATTTATAAACAAATAAATATGAAAACAATTCATAAATTTATAAACATTTACTAAATTATTAAAATATGTGAATCAGCTATAAGTAAATACCTTAAAATTTACCAAATTATAAAGTTCAACTTGATTGGCAATTAGCCAAGTATCATTAAAAATGACAGGTACTTTCCTTGTTGGTTGCTGGGTCAAGTAATATAATAATTTAATTTGATAATTGTGCTTTTAACAAAAGATGTATAAAAGGTTTGCTCTCTCTCTCTGTCTCTGTCTTTCTCTCTCTCTCTTGTCTTTCTCTCTCTCTCTGTCTTTCTCTCTCTCTCTCTCTCTCTCTCTCTCTCTCTCTCTCTTTCTCTCTCTCTCTCTCTGTCTCTCTGTCTGTCTCTCTGTCTCTCTGTCTGTCTGTCTGTCTCTCTGTCTGTCTCTCTTATACATCTTAAATAAAATCAGTGAAATAATCCACATAGACAACTACAGATTATACAGAGATGTTGGATTAATGGTAGCACTAGACAACAAAAGAGAGAATGAAAACAAGGAAAATATTTTACAAACTGGCAATGTCTCTCTGCATATGAAAGCAAACACAACTTTAAAATACATAAACACAAAATCTAACCATCCCACAAGCATAATCAAGCACATTCATAAAGGAATAGAGTACAGGCTATTTGTCAAATTCGTTAAAGCAATATTTGTTGAAAAGAAAAAATTATGACGATGCTCTAAGAAAATTAAGCCATAATAACATTTTACAAAAACCAAACTGATAAATAAAAAAACAATAACAGAAACATTATCTGGTTCAACCCAAAAGTTCAACCTTAGAAATAAAAACCAAAATAGGACAAATATTTTTAAACTGTTTGATAAATACTTTTCAAAAAGCTCAGAATTAAACAAAATTTTTAATAGGACTACAATCAAACTGAGTTATAGTTGTACTAGTAATTTAGAAAATTACATAAAGAAACAAAACTTCAGAAACCTAAATAGTAACATACAAAACATCATTAATAAGGAATATAACTGTAGGGACAAAAATAAATGCCCACTGCAAGGACTCCGTAATACAAAAGTTATTTTCAAAGCAAAAGTACATGATTTAAATGGTCAAAACAAAACATTTAGGATCAACCAAATACTTTTAAGACTAGATGGAATAACCATAAGTCTACATTTAAACTAGAAAACTTACAAAATTGGCTAGCCACGTGGGTAAATTAAAATATGGAAAAGACCCAGACATAATACAGAATATAATAAAAACAGCCAAGCCTTACAACAGTAGTAAAATATGTAGACTGTATCAAAAAAAAAGTTAGCTGTTATGTTATTACTAAATGAAAGAACAGAAATTATGACCAAGTGTAACCATACCAACAAATACCTATTAGAATCATACAATCATGGATGAAAATGTTCTAAGACCTTTATACAACTTCTAACTTAGAAAATTGCAGATTTGTAAAAGATCCTGTTATGTGAGTTTAAAAAAAACAACAAAAAAACGGTAAAATCAGTTATTGTAAATTGCCTGAAGACACTGAAAGGTAGAAGCCTGGGTTGTATAATAATTTTACAAACAAAAAATATTCAAAAGTTCTACAATATAATTGTATTGAACACTTTTTAATATAACTGGTCTAAATTAATTATGACCAAAAACTAAGTAAGTGATATATAATTAAATTTGTTTTTGTTCTTTATTTAAAATTAATATAGTTTACATTGCAACACAGAAATTCCTATGTTTTGAGAGTTTACCTCGTCATCAGGCAATGTAAGCTCATTTTTATGAAAATGATTTTCATTTGAACATAAGAAACAATATTTTTATCATTTATAGATATGGGAAAACAAAAATTTCATATAAAAATACTCTAAAATTAAGTTATAGTTGTACAAATAATCTAGAAAAAAATGATAAAAAACATATTTTAAATAAAAATTTAAACCTAATTAAAAATAAGAATTATCCAATAACTGAAATCAATAATTTCGATAGTAATTAATCTAATTGTAGAAACCCTATGAGTGTCCTTTGGAAAAATAGGTGCCTTATAGAATCCATTGTTTATCAATGTACTAATTTAGTAATGTACAGATTTATGCGGGCAGTACTAAGGAATCTCTGAAAAAATGATTTTATCAACACGTCTTCATTTAATAAGTACAGAAATAGAACATCTCTATCAAAATATTATTGGTAACTAAAAGAAACAAATAAAACTCCCACATTAAAAGGGAAAATTAAAAAAAAAAACATGTAAGTCTTTAAGCAACCCAATTTTTGCTTTTTTACAAGTAGTGATTTTATATTAACAATTCTTATCTTTTGCCTCATCACCAGTATTAGTATTTTAGTTTTCTCTTGTGTCTATATGACAAACTATTTATTCTTAAGAAATTGCCTGATGATGAGGTAAAAATTTTAAAACAGAAATTTCGATGTCATAATGTAAACTATATTAATTTTAAATAAAAAACAAATCTAATTATATTATGCTTTACGATATTTGTTGCATTGAGCACTCTTTAAAAAAAATAAAACCCATAAAACTCGGAATTCTAAAACTGTAAACTGTTGGTTCTTTTCACCTGGGGATATATATATATGTTCTGTTTTTTTTTTAAATTTATTAGTGTACTTAAGTTTAAAAAATTCTGAAAACCTGGCATTTTTGCTTTTGTTTATTAATACTTGTTGCAAAATAAAATCCTTACATTTAATAAAATCCTCCATAAGAGGCTGAAGCATGTTGGCTAACATAAGTTTATACAGATTCATATTATACTATATACCCATGCAAATATTCATATATCTACATATATTTTTCACATATATTTTTCACACACACACATTTTATAGATAAATATTTCATACAAACACATTTATACTTTGAAATGATTTGTTTGAACACTATTTTTTACCGATACTTGTATTTAAGTAGATATTCTGTTTTTAATTAAACAGTATTATATATTTATATCTACTGGCCTGATTATTTGATAAATTTTTATTACAAAAATGTGTGTCATTCAGCAGGATTCGAACCAGCAACCCCTATCCACATAGAGGAAGGTACCATATGATCTGGCACGTTTTAGACCTCTTGGCCACAAATGACCATTAGTTTAAATGAGGTTTTAATCAAGCCTATATAACACAATTTTTGATTTATCACAAGAGTACTTAACAAGAGCAAGTCCACAATACTCCCACTAATAAACAAATTTGAGGTCCTCATCTCCCCAGTGGACAAGGCTGAATGCTTTGCCCGCAGATTCTCGAATGATTCGAGACTGGACTCGTCTGGAGTTTCTACACCTGACTTCCCACCTAGAACTGATGCTCAACTGAATGACGTCCATATTACACCCTTGCTTGTCTCTAACATAATATAGAAACTTGACCCTCACAAAGCGAGCTGAGGGGACGGAATTCCAATCATAGTCTTAAAGAAATGTGCTCCTGAACTTTCCTCTGTACTTTCTAAGCTCTACAACTTCTGCCTATCTGCTTCTTGCTTTCCTGCCTGTTGGAAATCTTCTGTAGTTCCTATATTTAAAAACACTGGAGAACCCTCGGACCCCGCAAATTACCAACCTATCAGCCTTCTTCTGATCTTTGGCAAAGTGTTCGAAGCCATTATCAACACTGAGGTGGTTCAGCATCTCACAGCACACAGGCTCCTCTCTGACAAGCAGTATGGTTTTCGCTTCACCAGGTCTACAGCTGATATGCTAACGACAATCACCGAGTACATATATCAGGCACTTGACAGGAATGGTGGAGCCTGAACCGTTGCCTTGGATATCTCTAAAGCATTCAACAGAGTTTGGCATGCTGGCCTTCTATGCAAACTGCGGAGCTATGGTATAGCTGGACAATTGTTTGAACTAATCCAGTCATTCCTATCTAACCGCACATTGAAAGTGGTATTAAACGGACATGCCTCCCAGAACTACCATACAAACATGGATGTCCCTCAAGGCTCTGTCCTAGGTCCTACGCTCTTTCTGATCTACATTAATGATCTCCCTGATACCATAAGATCCCAAGTAGGTATGTACGCCAATGACACCACAGTTTATTCTCGCCTCAATCAAAAATGTGGTGTGGGCAACAAAGCTAACCTTGCAGCCGAGCTTCGAAAGGAACTCCAATCCATGGTAGACTGGGGTAAGAAATGGCTCGTAAATTTTAATGCTTCTAAAACGAAGCTACTATCAATTAATCATCATAGATAATCGCACATACCTCCTATTAGCATGGACCAGGCTTGCCTCCCAGAGAGTAAAACACTACGCCTCCTTGGTCTCACATTTTCAGCGGACCTCAAGTGGAATGACTATATCGAATCCATTGCTAAATCCGCTGCTATGAAAGTTGGTTCTCTGTGCAGGGCCTGGAGGTTTTTTCCGTCTGAAGCTATCCTGCACATTTATGAATCTACCATCCACCCGTGCATTGAATACTGTTGCCATATCTGGTCGGGTGCCCCTGCTATTCTCCTTGGGCTTCTCGACAAGGTACAGCGGAGGGTCTGTAATGTGATCGATACCGACTTAGCAGACCACCTGCAATCTCTCTCTCACCGGCGTGATGTGGCTTTCCTGTGTCCCTTCTATAAATACTTTCATGGCTTCTTCTCCGATGAACTTAGATCACTGGTGCCCCCTAGGTTTGATTTTGCACGAGATACTAGATTAGCAACTAGATCCCACCCTTTTACAGTGAAACTGATAAAATGCAACCGCAACTTCTACTCCTACAGTTTCTTTTCTCGCACTTCCCGACTGTGGAATTCCCTTCCACAAGACTGCTTCCCCGATGGCTACAATATGCAGGAGTTTAAATGTAAGGTCAATAGACATCTCCTAACAAACTAACTCGCTTCCATTCCTTCAAACACTCTAACCACCCGCCCAACTACCTATCACCCCCTCTCCTGACATAAGACATGCCAGATAGGGGTCCGAATTTCAGCTTATATTTCATAGCTTTTCCTTTTTTTTTTTTTTTACAAGTTGGAATAGTAAGTAATCATAACAAATATGAATTGCAAGCATGCTTAGATTAATTGGTCTGGAAAATCTGTAAAAAAAATTGTGGGGAATAATTGTTCTTTCTGGAAACATGTGTATTTATTTATTTTTATAAGTTACTTTTGAAGGGGGTCATTTTCATAATATTGATAGTGTCAAATCAATTCCTGACTTTTTAAATAATTATTTGTACTGACAATATCCATGTTTTTTTTTGTTTTTTTTTTTGCAAATATCAAAGTAATAACATTTTAAAAAGTCAGGGATCAATTTGACACTGTATTCATATTATGAACAGGACCCCTATCTTCTAAAATGTAAAAAAAGTCTTCAATAAAATATTGTCTAAAACTTCTAAATATGTGCATGTTTTGATATTTATAAGGAAACTTTTGGTGTTTTTTTTTTTTTTTTCAAAATGAGCTTTTCTCCTTTCAGGTGATGAGACTGAGATTCAACAGGAAGATGAGAACAGAAGTAAAGAGGTCACAAAAAAGAATCAAGTATTAGAAAATGCTGACCAAGATGGTGATGCTCATGATTTTGAGAGTGTAGCTGGAGATAATTCAGAGTATATAGAGGCTACTGAAGAGAATGGCCAGGCTGAAGGGCCGATCTCTTATGATGACAATCCAGTCCAAGAAACGTATTCACCAGGACTTGAATATGAAACTCAGCCTGGACCTACAGGTTACTATACACAAAATGGTGAAATGATACATTTGAATATTGCTGAAGATGGGCAGATGATTTATCAAACTGAAGATGGCCGACTGGTTTATCAGTATCCAGATGAAGATGGTCGTATCATCTATCACACTGGAGGTGTAGAAATAGCATATGATGCTGAAAATCCACCTGTCATTGTTGAGGATGCTGATTATGATGATGATGGTGTTACTGCAGCAGAAGCAGACTATAATCTTGTAAGTTTAGGAACTATTTTACTCTGATAAAAATATTTAAGGCATTGGACATTCAATATAATGCAAAATATCCTTTTCCTTTATTAATATTTTCTAAACCTAAACTCAGTAATCCTCTTTATAACCATGTATAGAAAATGTTTGTATACTCTCAGGTAATTATATAGAAAATATGATACAAGTAAGCTTGTGCCATCAAAATGACTGCAAAATATTTATATCCATATGCTGTCTAAAATGACGGCAACACACACACACACACACACACACACACACATATATATATATATATATATATATATATATATATATATATATATATTTTGATTTCCTTACTATTGAGTATCTTACATTAAAAAAATATCCAAATTCCCTGATTGTAGCAGGGGGGAAATGTGTGTGTGTGTGTGTATATATATATATATATATATATATATATATATATATATATACACACACACCCATCCTTGTCTTTATTATAATAGAGGTTATATATATCCTTTGACAACCTAATTATTGCTAAAAAAATAAAATAAGGCATTGTTAAAGAGCAAACATGTGGCAAGAGCTTTCATAACTGGTAGTAAAGAGAATGAAATAAGCTGATTCGGTCTCTCTCTCTTTCTCTGTGTGTGACAGGTGGGATAGATACACACACACACACACACACACACAAAGTGGTCTTTATTATAATAGAGAGGATAAGAAATACAATATAGAAAATATATGCTCATTAGACTATGAAGCATAAATTCTAAATTTAATGAGATGTGCCTTGCTAGAGGATATATTTAAAACACATATGGTAGCATGAGAAAACTAATGAAATAACAAGTCCTGGTGATGAGGCAAAAAATAACTTAATATAAAAACACATCTTGTAAAGAAGCAAAAATTTAAAACCGACTTTATAAGTAAGAGATATTCAGTTGTATGTGATCTTTTGTACAACATGTTAAAAATAGGATATGCTTTTTCTTAATATAGTATGAAGTGAATGTGCCTTGTAGTGTAATGGATATTGGCTCTGAATTAGAAATTAGATTCAAATTCTTGTCAAATTTGCCTCATTCACTTACACACAAATACCCTTGGGAAAAGTATTAATCCATCTGTTCTCCCTCCAGGTATATGTTAAATAGCAGGACAGATTGGGTTCTATAGCTTTAGTTGGCAACCACCCTATTGCAGAAAGAAATAGTAAACCTACTGTGGGAAAAATCTTCTGCCTAGTCAGTCATAGATTAAAAGAAACATGATCGCCCAAGTGTGTATCCTGTATAACACTTAACTGACAAATAGTTTATATTATAGATACTTTATTGGACAGATTTTGTTAAGTTAGATTATTCTTATAATTAGAAATGTGTTTTTGACTTTTAGTCAGTTAAGTGCCATATGTGATACACGCTTTGGACGATCATGTCGTGAAAGAGACATGACTTAATGGTCAGAAGATTATCCCGCAATAGGTTGCCATTGCTTTCTGCAGTAGACTGGTTTCCAGCCAAGGCTATAGAACTCGGTCTGTTTTATTATTAAACCCATAACTGGAGGGAAGAGATAGATTAATACCTTTCCCAAGGGTATTTGTGCATGAGTGAATGCAAGGAATTCAACTGGAATTCGAACTCAGCTTCCCAATTTGTCGTTCTGAGTTAATATCCACTGCACCACAATGCACATTACCTATTAAGAGTTGGTAAGTTGTAAGAAAAAAAACAAAAAAAAAATTGATTTTTTTTTTTTTTTTTTTTTTCTTTAAAACTATATCTGTAAGTTTATTGAATGTTAGCTATGATTTTCAAAACTTTAAACACTGTTATTCATCATCTATCTCCTTGGATCTTGCTTGTCTTTCTGTTCTTTCTCTTCTATAACATTTTCTTAGTTTTTTTTTCACTCTCAGTAACCCTTTACATCTTAGTGGCTTTATCACCTTGCTTTTGATGAAATGATTAAAAAAAAGATTTGAGTTTTATCCATTTTATACTGCATAATATAATGTATTTCATTGAAAAGTTGTTTTTGTTTCTAATTTTCTTGTGCTGGTGGTGTAATGGGTAATAAATTTGAATAAGAAATTGGAAAGCTGTGTTCAAATTCCAGTCAAGTTTATTAAATTCATTTATGCATAGATAGCCTTGAGAAAAATATAAATCCATTTTTTTTTTCCCAACCAGCTATCAGTTAAATAGTAGTGTGTCAGTCAGTTAAGTGCCATACATGCTTGGGTGATCCTGTCTCAAAAGAGACATGACTGACTGAGCAGAATATTTTTGTGCAGTAGGTTGCCATTACTTTTTGTAGTAGACTGGTTGCCAACCAATGCTATAAAGCCCAATCTGTTCTGTTATTTAACCCATAGCTGGAGGAAATAGGTGTATCAATCCCTTTCCCAAGGGTATTTGTGTGTAAGTGAATGCAATGAATTCAACTGGAATTTGAACTTGGCTTCCCAATTTCTTGTTCTGAGTCAATATCCACTGCATACAACACACATCCAAGTAGTAGTATGTATCTTGGAAAAAAAACGTTATCAAAAAATTGTTAATGCAATATTCATTTGCCAAAAAAAAAGTCTTGCAATCCCAAATATATTTTTACTTTAAATAACCCATTAAGAGGATTAAAAAAAAATTAACTGATATCTTAATATCTGTAGGTATTTTTAATATTTTCTAAAATGTAAAATTTAATTTTTTTACTTTCAGGATGCGCCTGCAGAAGATGAGCAAGAACCCGATTTCAGCAAATATCATGGAGAAGCAGAGCATACTGAATGTATTGACCATCAAAATACTTATGCATCATCTGAACCATCAAGTACTTCTGAATATAAACCTTCTGATTCTGGTGCCACTGCTAGTGCCAGAACGGACCAAATACCACGAAATCAATATGAACCTGCTGATGGCAACAGTGAATGCAAGTCTTGCCCATCACCAAATAGTAGTTCTTCAAGAAGAGGAAGTCACGGGACCACAGGAAGTAGGCACCTCTTCAGCCCTGGACCAAGGGCACCACCATTTAGGATACCTGAATTCAGATGGTCATACCTACATCAGAAGTTACTCTCAGATCTTTTGTTCTCTATTGAAACTGACATTCAAGTTTGGAAAAGGTAGGTTTTACTTAAGAAACTTAATTATATTTTACTTTTTATTTGATACATTTATTTATTTTTTAAAAATTGGTATCACCCTATGCAAGGCAGTAAAACTAATAAAACACAAGAGATTACAGGGTGAGGAAGTATTAGCAACAGAAACATTAATAACCAGGAAGAGGAAAGAGTAATCAGGAAGACAGTAGATAGTGATTAATATTACATTTAATTTTTTTAATCTGTATCACAGTAAAGCAGTAAAGCCACTAAGACGCATGGGGTTACAGGGTGGGGAAGAATTAAGAACAGAAACATTAATGATGAGTGGGAAGAGGAAAGAGTAATCAGGTGGACAGTAGATAGTGATTAATATTACATTTAATTTTTTAAAATCTGTATCACCCCCATATAAAGCAGTAAAGCCACTAAGACGCAAGGGGTTACAGGGTGGGGAAGAATTAAGAACAGAAACATTAATAATGAGTGGGAAGAGGAAAGAGTAATCAGGAGGACAGTACATAGCGATTGACATTGCATTTAATGTTTTTAATCTGTATCACCCCATATAAAGCAGTAAAGCCACTAAGACGCAAGGGGTTACAGGGTGGGGAAGAATTAAGAACAGAAACATTAATAATGAGTGGGAAGAGGAAAGAGTAATCAGGAGGACAGTAGATAGCGATTGACATTGCATTTAATGTTTTTAATCTGTATCACCCCATGTAAAGCAGTAAAGCCACTAAGACGCAAGGGGTTACAGGGTGGGGAAGAATTAAGAACAGAAACATTAATAATGAGTAGGAAGAGAGAAGAGGAATGAGAACAGTAGATAACGACATAGCATTTAAGTTCTTGCAATAGCAGTTTTGGGAATGCATCCTTCATCCTTGCCAGGTGATCCCATACTTTGAGGTTGCTTCCAGTGTTCCTTATCAAGGTGATCACCCCCATGGACATTTGGAAAATTATTGGAGTCTTTGACTGACTTTCCATTGATTAGAGAACATTTGAATAGAGGCCTTAAGAGAGCCCAACTCTGGGAGGAAAGGTCCCTCTCAAGGGTCTCCCTATCAACTTGACATATTTTCAGGCTCTTGCAGTAGTCTTTTTTTTTTCTTTTTTTTTTTTTTATTTCTTGAACAGGTTGGGGTAGGGTTTGCGGGAGAGAGTAGAATCTCTACAGGGGAAGAAAAGAGACTCCTTACCTTTTCTGAGATCTGTTTGTGTATTTTCATAGGCAAAGCAGGGGTAGATTTCACCTTGCTTCAATCTGCCCACACCCATCTTGCTAAAACTTTCGGAGATATTGTGAGACTTTTTTTTTTATGGCCTTCTCCATAGTCTCCCTGCTGACATCTTTATTTTAGCCTGATTCTTATTAATCCATATTGACACTGACAGCATAACAGTTGGCTAAAGATTTTGGTTGTTGCCTCCCTGTAACACAAAATGCTCACAGAAATACAAGAAGTAATACAGGCAAGAACAGAGAAAAATGTAATTAAAAATAACTTACTTTTTTTTATTTTACTCCTAGGCCTAAATCTATCAGCTGACCTTAAGTGGAATGACTACATTGAGTCCATAGCTAAATCTGCTACTCGGAAGGTTGGTTCCATTTGAAGGGCCAGGAAGTTTTTCTCGTCTAAATCCATCTTGCATTTATATAAATCTATCATCTGCCCATGCATTGAATACTGCTGTCACATTTGGTTAGGCACCCCTGCTATTCATCTTGGGCTTCTTGACAAAATCTGACGAAGAATCTGCAGTGTAATTGATCCTGACCTAGTCGCTCAACTCCAGTCACTTTCTTACTGATGTAATATGGCTTCCCTCTGTCTCTTCTACAAATATTTTCACAACTTCTGCTCCAATGAGCTTAGCTCCCTGGTGCCCCCACTGCATGAATTTACTTGAGCTACTAGACTAGCAGCTAGGTCCCACCTTTTTACAGTGAAACCAATCAAATGTAACCTCGACTTCTACTCTCAGCTTCTTTTCTTGCACTTCCCGTCTATGGAATTCCTTTCTGTATACTTGCTTCCCTGAAAACTACAATCTCCAAGAATTTAAATGCAAAGTCAATTGCTGTTTAATATCTTCTTGACTCACATCCTTTCCATGACACCCCTTGTATTATGTTCTTCCTTTCCACTCTACTCTCATGCAGCTCTCTTCACACCTGTATTCTCATCTTTTTCTTACTCATTCTCTGACTCCCCTGTGACTTGTTCCTCTTTCTCATCACTCACGTCTTCTGTAACCCCCTGCACATCAGTGACAGTTTTGCCTTGCATGGGGTGAAATGATTTAAAAAAAACCAAAAAAACAAAAAAAAAAGGTTGTACGCAAGAATTGAAAAGTAATGCCATTGGCAGAAAGAACAGACTAGGTTTAAGTCAGATGAAACTGAGAAACGGTTTATTTTATTGGCTATGAAAAAAAAACAGCAAGCATTTGTGTGCTTCTGCTTAGAAAATGGGGAGAGGAAAGTGTTTTGCAATTATTCATATACAGATTGAAACCAACAACTAGGGTTTTATATTTTAGAAAGAAACTTGCTTCTGATTGTTAGAAATAATTATTACTCATAATAATTATTACTTATTAACAAGATGAAGGTATCCTTTAAAACTTTTATGTATACCAAAAAGTAACCATGGCAATGAAATGAAGGAATTTTTAATTTGTTTTTATTTTTTCAGTCATAGTACACGTGCAGTAGTAGATTTTGTGAACTCTGGTGAAAATCATATTTATATTGTCAATGTGACTCACATGATCTCACAACTGGCAGACAATCTCATCATGTCATGTGGAGGACTCTTGCCTTTACTGGCTGCAGCTACTTCACCCAATGTAAGTCATTATAGTAAAGTTCTTTCTCTATTTTGTTTTCAAAAAACATTCATTTATGTCATATAGATATTAATAATCAATACTCTCACGATTTCCATCGCTGCTCTCCCGATTTCCATCGCTGCTCTCACGATTTCCATCGCTGCTCTCACGATTTCCATCGCTGCTCTCCCAACGATTCATGTCGCTGCTCTCCCTGATTTCCATCGCTGCTCTCACGATTTCCATCGCTGCTCTCACGATTTCCATCGCTGCTCTCACGATTTCCATGTCACGCTGCTCTCACGATTTCCATCGCTGCTCTCACGATTTCCGCTAGCTGCTCTCACGATTTCCATCGCTGCTCTCACGAATTTCCATCGCTGCTCTCGATTTCCATCGCTGCTCTCAGATTTCCATCGCTGCTCTCACGATTTCCATCGCTGCTCTCACGATTTCCATCGCTGCTCTCACGATTTCATGGCCCGCTGCTCTCCCGATTTCCATCGCTGCTCTCACGATTTCCATCGCTGCTCTCCACGATTTCCGTCGCGCTGCTCTACGATTTCCATCGCTGCTCTCCTGATTCATCGCTGCTCTACGATTTCCATCGCTGCTCTCACGATTTCCATCGCTGCTCTCACGATTTCCATCGCTGCTCTCACGATTTCCATCGCTGCTCCTGCGATTTCCATCGCTGCTCTACGATTTCCATCGCTGCTCTCACGATTTCCATCGCTGCTCTCACGATTTCCATCGCTGCTCTCACGATTTCCATCGCTGCTCTCACGATTTCCATCGCTGCTCTCACGATTTCCATCGCTGCTCTCCCGATTTCCATCGCTGCTCTCCGATTTCCATCGCTGCTCTCACGATTTCCATCGCTGCTCTCACGATTTCCGCTGCTGCTCTCACGATTTCCATCGCTGCTCTCACGATTTCCATCGCTGCTCTCCACGATTTCCATCGCTGCTCTCACGATTTCCTTAGCTGTCTCTCCACGATTTCCATCGCTGCTCTCACGATTTCCATCGCTGCTCTCCACGATTTCCATCGCTGCTCTCCCGATTTCCATCGCTGCTCTCACGATTTCCATCGCTGCTCTCACGATTTCCATCGCTGCTCTCCACCGATTTCCGTCGCTGCTCTCACGATTTCTCCATCGCTGCTCTCACGATTTCCCATCGCTGCTCTCACGATTTCCATCGCTGCTCTCCGATTTCCCGCCACAGCTGCTCTCCGGTGCCATCGCTGCTCTCTCACGATTTCCATCGCTGCTCCTCACGATTTCCATCGCTGCTCTCACGATTTCCATCGCTGCTCCTCACGATTTCCATCGCTGCTCTCACGATTTCCATCGCTGCTCTCCACGTTTCCGTCGCTGCTCTCACGATTTCCGCATCGCTGCTCTCACGATTTCCATCGCTGCTCTCCACGATTTCCATCGCTGCTCTCACCGATTTCCCGTCGCTGCTCTCCCGATTTCCATCGCTGCTCTCACGATTTCCATCGCTGCTCTCACGATTTCCATCGCTGCTCTCACGATTTCCATCGCTGCTCTCGATTTCCATCGCTGCTCTCCCGATTTCCATCGCTGCTCTCACGATTTCCGCCAGCATTAGCTCTCCACCCCGATTTCCATCGCTGCTCTCCGATTTCCATCGCTGCTCTCACGATTTCCATCGCTGCTCTCACGATTTCCATCGCTGCTCTACGATTTCCATCGCTGCTCTCACGATTTCCATCGCTGCTCTCACGATTTCCATCGCTCGCCTCACGATTTCCATCGCTGCTCTCACGATTTCCATCGCTGCTCTCGATTTCCATCGCTGCTCTCACGATTTCCCATCGCTGCTCTCTTGTTCCATGTCGCTGCTCTCACGATTTAATTAAGAATAGTATAAAAGATCTTTGCAATGTAACTAATGATTTCAGTTCAAAATATTCATTTTTCATTTTAGTTTAACCAAAAAAATGCCTTCTACTTTTGGTATAATTTCTTATTTCTTGCTCTTAGCCTTTATCTTTCTGTATGTGACTTTATTTGCTGTACAAAAAGTTTATCCTGCAACTAAAGGTGGCTCTGATCCCTGAAAAGTAGTGCTTGAATTTCATAATTGTGTTGCTATAGCAACAGAAAACAACTTTGAATGAAATTAACAATAAGGATACTGCAATTGAGAGGACTTGGGAAAGAATGCTGTGAAAAGAGAAGTAATATTATTAAAGCAGAGTGTTAAAAGTTAACTATAAAATTTTATATCAATGGTTTTTGTGCTTCTTTATAAACTGAAATGATAAAACTTGTATGTAGATGACTCTAACATTCTGATATAATGTTGAGCACCTTGACAAGTAGTGGTTAAGTTTGTCTTGCTAGAACCTATTACAACTAAGTTGTGATTTCAATCCCCACAGGGTACCACAAATTATTGCTATTCTGTTATTGCTACATCTAAGCAGTGCCTAGGAAATCAACACTGTTCCAAATATTTAGGAACCTTGACATGGTGTAATGGTTAGCAAGCTTGTGCCATTAGAATCATTACAAGTGAATTTGATCCTCACTGGTTATCCCATACTTTTAGCCTTGTGCCACACCTAGCTGTGCTTAGAAAATCACCACTACCATACTATATCATGGTAATGTCCTAATTTATATCAGTTGTACTCTGACATTTGGTGAGTCAGTGTGACCATCAGCTAGGTTACTCCTGGTAAAATGATGAGAATTATCAGTCCAAACAGGGCATGACAGAGTTCCAGACAGACAAGAGATTGTTTTTGAAATTGGGAAACATTTGATATTTTTTTATCTGTTATTACATGTGTACCAAGAATATTTAACAAAAGACATTATTACTTACCATGAGCCATGTAGTAACTGGTTACAGGTCCTTAATGTTTATGACTAGAATTGTCTGTGTAAATATACAATTAATATTGGCACAAATTCTATAGTCAAACCAGGAGGTACAAGACACATTCATCAGATCAGTTCCTTAGTTCTTTAGCTTCCATAGTATATAGGAGCAGAAGATTTCTAAGGTTTCCTTGTTAACATCCCAACAATGAACATTCATTTACCTGAGCTTGTAATATTGCAAACTGTTCATTAAAACTTGGTTCTAGTTGGTAGGGTTCAGGTATATCACAGATACTATAATACCCTAGTTGTTAAAAAAGAAGAACCTTGTAGAATTGTGGTTCTATAATAGTCTGAGGCATGTTTGTGTAGCATGGGTTGGGTCCTCTAGTTTACCAAAACCTTATTAACAAGTGACTACTCTGTTGCACTGCCTTTTGACCATTTATACCTATTCATGAACTCTATATACCATTGTACAACAAGGTTGTTTTAGCAGAATAATATAAAGTGCCATCAGATACAAATTGGTTTGAGCAGTGTTTTGGAGATTTCTCAGGATAGTGTGTCTACTACCTTCACCTAAGATGAGCCTACTTGAGCACTTAAATGGTAGAGAGGTCTATTTTCCTGCTAAGACCTACACCTACTGAAGACAGTTATTAAAATGGCATGGATCAATATCTCTCCAAACATTTTCTGACCATTTGCGAAATTGATGGACGTTTGAGTTGCTGCTCTTCTCTAAGGCTAAAGAGGGTTTTACATAATTTTAGGATTATATCATTTAACTTTGAGTATGTCTGTGTAATTTAATGTTTTGTTTTGTTTTTTTCTCTCTCTCTAAGATAGAATATTAACTAAGATTTATTTTTCATGATTGACTTAATTGTTTCTTTATTTTTCTAGGGAGAAATTGAAATTTTAGAACCAAACCAAGGGTTAAGTATTGAACAAGCTGTATCTATTTTACAAAGAATAATGAATATGACTGATATTGTGGTGTTCACTAGCTCAACAAATTTCTCTGAATTGGAGCAAGAAAAAAATATGCCACCAGGTGGTATACTTCGTCAGTGTCTACGTTTGGGTAAGTTACTTTTGAAATTATATAAACAAAGATCATATTAGCATTTTTACTAATTATCAGTGAAGTTTTATACATCATTATTTTCATTTAAATTACTAACCTACTCCCTATGTAGAGTAAAAGTTTTAACTAATAATGTGTAATTGCTTTCAGATAAAAAAAGGGAAAGAATGTAAAGTTTATAAATGTATTGCTTATAATTCCTATTAGCTATCCCATATTTTGTTTCACTAAGGATATAATATTTACCTTATGGTAAAAATGAAATCATTTATTCTTATTATAATTCTTCTTTTCTCCTCATTCCTCCGCTGTTTTTTTCCTCATTCCTCCGCTGTTTTTTTCCTCATTCCTCCGCTTTTTTTGTTTTTTTCCTCATTCCTCCGCTGTTTTTTTCCTCATTCCTCCGCTGTTTTTTTCCTCATTCCTCCGCTGTTTTTTTCCTCATTCCTCCGCTGTTTTTTTCCTCATTCCTCCGCTGTTTTTTTCCTCATTCCTCCGCTGTTTTTTTCCTCATTCCTCCGCTGTTTTTTTCCTCCGCTGTTTTTTTCCTCCGCTTGTTTTTTTCCTCCGCTGTTTTTTTCCTCCGCTGTTTTTTTCCTCCGCTGTTTTTTTCCTCCGCTGTTTTTTTCCTCCGCTGTTTTTTTCCTCCGCTGTTTTTTTCCTCCGCTGTTTTTTTCCTCCGCTGTTTTTTTCCTCCGCTGTTTTTTTCCTCCGCTGTTTTTTTCCTCCGCTGTTTTTTTCCTCCGCTGTTTTTTTCCTCCGCTGTTTTTTTCCTCCGCTGTTTTTTTCCTCCGCTGTCCTCCGCTGTTTTTTTCCTCCGCTGTCCTCCGCTGTTTTTTTCCTCCGCTGTCCTCCGCTGTTTTTTCCTCCGCTGTTTTTTTCCTCCGCTGTTTTTTTCCTCCGCTGTTTTTTTCCTCCGCTGTTTTTTTTCTCATTGCTCCGCTGTTTTTTTTTTTTTTTTTTTTTCTCATTGCTCCGCTGTTTTTTTTTTTTTTTTTTTTTCTCATTGCTCCGCTGTTTTTTTTTTTTTTTTTTTTTTCTCATTGCTCCGCTGTTTTTTTTTTTTTTTTTTTTCTCATTGCTCCGCTGTTTTTTTTTTTTTTTTTTTTTCTCATTGCTCCGCTGTTTTTTTTTTTTTTTCTCATTGCTCCGCTGTTTTTTTTTTGTTTTTTTTTTTCTCATTGCTCCGCTGTTTTTTTTTTGTTTTTTTTTTTTCTCATTGCTCCGCTGTTTTTTTTTGTTTTTTTTTTTTCTCATTGCTCCGCTGTTTTTTTTTTTTTTTTTTTTTTTTCTCATTGCTCCGCTGTTTTTCTTTTCCTCTTTGCTCCGCTGTTTTTCTTTTTCCTTTTTCTTTTGCTCCGCTGTTTTTCTTTTCCTCTTTGCTTTTTCCGCTGTTTTTCTTTTCCTCTTTGCTCCGCTGTTTTTCTTTTCCTCTTTGCTCCGCTGTTTTTCTTTTCCTCTTTGCTCCACTTTTGTACTAAGCATATAGTGTTTGCTTGAAGCTAAAAATGACATATTTATATTCCTTTTAAAATTTTTTTATTCCTTTCTTTTTCCCTCTGTGCCATGTCTTATCAAGCTGCAGATGATCATAGTTCTCTACAACTTTCTGTTCTTTGTAGCCCTTAGTAAATTTTATCTTTTTGCAATCTCTCTTAATGCCCGTTCTGCCAACTATTTACACAGCCTCTCTAAGTAGGTTATTCTCTACTTCCCTTTGTCTCCCAACATATCCTGTGATTTAATTTCCAATCCCTCTATCCTCAAATACTACAGAAATTTCAATTGTCTTTTTCTGATTCTAAGCAGAAATGTCCTTTTGGTTCCATGTTTTTCTTGAACTTTGTTGATTCTCACATGTTCAGTTCATGTTATTCTCTGCATTTTTCTGTAGAACTACATTTTTTGCTGCCTCTTACATGTCTTCTCTTATCAAGAGACCATCTGCTTTTACTGCCATGTAACAGAACTGATTTTACATAACAGTCCAGTACTCTTTTCATTATTTCTAATGAAATGTTCCTGTTTCTTAATACTTTGCATAGCTTTTGAAAAGAATATTTCACTATTCCAATGCAGCTTTGAATTTCAGTGTCACAGTTTGTTAAAACGCTTCCTAGATATTAACGTTTTCATACTTCACTATTTGTCTATACTTCTGAGATGAGGTAGTATTTATACAATTTATATTATTTGGACTATTGTCCTTATCTTCATTGCCATTTTCATGATGTCTTGGCTGTTGTACGCTCTGACCTTTTTAAGAATGACATAACCCAATGATCGTAATAAAGGGTTCAGTTTGAAATTCCTAGCATCTAAAGAAGGCCAGAGTGTACAATAGCCGAAATCTTGTGAAAATGGCAACAAAGATGAGGACAATAGTCTGAATAATCTAGTGTATTTTTGTACTTGTTGGATTTTGGTGTCTCCAACTCATATTTTGCATCTTTTTAAGGTATAATATACATGTTAGTAGTGACAAAAATTGTTCAGTTTCACCAAATTTTGTTCTAGAATCACAGTATACTCTTAACCTAACTAGTGAAATAGGTAGACGCTATCTGGGGACCAGGCATTAAGCATATTTTATTCATTCACAAATTATATTTTTTAATAAAGGTTCAGATTAGGACTGTTAATTTCTTCTCTTCTTTCAAAATGTCAACCAGAGATAATTATCCACAAAAGAGAAAACTAAACACATTCACAATCAGTAGTTATTCTTACTTAATGGGCACAGTATTAAAAAAAAAATGTTAATGAAAACCTTGCCTCCATTTTTGTCTTGAAAAAAAAAAAAATTATCTAATTATAGATAGAGGTTAATCTGTTACTTTCATACTATTTATCTACATGATATTTAATCAAGTAGTCAACCATTAGAATATTTATTTTAGAATAATGCTTAACATGATAGTCTCAAAAGTGGTTCAGTGTCAGTGTATTTAAAAAAGAAACTTGGTGATTCTAAAATTATTTTCTTTTGTAGTGTCAACTTCAATATGACAGATATTTTAAAACTGCAATACAAAGAACAAGTAAAATGATATAAAAATATTATTTGGAAGGATGTTGCCTGCCAACTTCTCCAGCAGGTACTGGAGGATGTTCTACCATTTTACCAAGACTGAGAGCTGGAGAGACAAAAGTGACTCTCATGAGCTCAATATCTTCATAGCATGAGATTTAGCATCAACATTAGATATTTGTCTACACTTTTGAGATTGGGTAGTATTTGTACTGTTGTCCTCATCTTTGTAACGTTTATGATATTTTGACCATTGTATGCTCCAGCCTTTTTCAGGTGTTAGGAATTTTGGACCAAACCCTTTATGATCACTGGGGTATATCATTCTCATTCCATGTGTCATGCTATTTCTGATAGTCATGTGGTTATCTCCCTTTTAACTTTTCCAAGTTATTTGATCCCCTCTGCTGTAGCCTGGTATTGAACTCACTATTTTTTGGGTCAAGTCACCGGAACTAACCAACGTCTATATACACTGGGCCTTATCCTTGAGGACACCTGAAGAAGGCTAGAGTGTACAGTGGCTGAAACATTATAAACATAGCAGCAAAGATGGAGACAATAGTCTGAATAATGTAATCAGCATTAGTTATAAACTTATAGAAAAATAAGTATATATTAAGTAAAATAAAGGTTGATTTTGTTTTTTACAGGTTATCAACCTTTTGCAGGTTATTTAAAGTAAAAAAAAATATTTTAGATTTAAGAATTTATAAGAAGATAATGATTTACTGATACAATTTTTACTTATTTAACCATAGCTAGGGAAGAAGAGGTAGATTTGTATCTTTCAAAAGCATATTTGTGCATAAATGAATATAACAAACTGAAATGGGATTAGAACTTTGCTCTCCAGTTTCCAATTCTGAGCCATTATCCATTACACCATCTGCACATCCAAGCTTACAGCAGCTGGTATTCCCAAGTAGTTACCAATTTAGGTACTAACTAGACTAGAATCAAAATGAAAAGAAAAAAATAAGATTTTTTTTTAATTTAAAAATTTTTTTTATTAATTGTTCAAGGCCTATGGATCCCTCAAGGTAGTGTTTTTGAATGAAGTTGTTGCATGTAATAAGTACAGTTTTGAGGATATGTAGGAAACATGGCTTAACCCTTGAAGCTAATATTGTTATGATTAGGGAAGCCACTTCCCAGGATTCTATTCCACAATGTAGCCAATTGGGGAAGAAACTGAATGAAACTTTTTTTTCTTTCTAACAGAATGCAAAATGAAGTGAAATGATTCATTTTAGTGTACATGGTATTAACTGTTAAGATTAAAACTGGTGGGAGTAATGAATGTCAATTGTCAGAACATTAGCCTTGTAAATAACAATAGAATAGTGAGACTTACAATGTTTCATTTGTGAGGTAGGGATTATAAAGTGGAAAATAATCACCCACAAGGATATGAAGATGCTTCTGAATATCAAGATAATAAAGTGAAGACTAAACAGTTCCGGTTATAATATTGTTTTATATACTAAACAGAACTAAAGAAAGAAATAGCTGTATTAACATTAAAATGCTTAGTAGTATATTTGTAGTGTTTTTAATTTTATCAATCTTTGATAACTTTGTTTATGCAAAGATTTAGTTTCTAGCAGAAGGAAAGAAATATGTAAATTAGAAATAAACTAAAAACTCAGTGTAATTTTTTAAAAATAAATTTTCAATGTCATTCATCAGAAACATCTTAAGTACTTGACAAAATTCAAAGCAAGGTCTATAATGTCAACAATCCTGATCCAGCATCTCACATGGCTTCCCTCTCTGTCTTTTTTAAAAATATTTTCTGTTCTGATCTTTTTCTTTAGTGTTTTGACTGTGTGCTACTTGAGTGGCAACTAGGTCTCACCATTTTATTGTTGAACTAGCTAGATGTAATTATCTCTTCTATTTCAAGTTTTTTTTTCTTTCACTACTCCCTTGCAATTTGTTGCTTCTGTGTCACCTGCAATCTACACAATTGTAAATGCGACATTAATCGCCATCTTTTGTCTTCCTGGACCCTGTTTTTTTATTGTTCTTTCTCCTCATCAAAGTTTTCTACTTTTCTTTTACATTCCTAACTCTCTCTGTTCTAGTGGCATTATTTCCTGGCTTGGGGTGAAATGATTAAAAAATAGAAGAGAGTGCGTGAGAAAAGAAAGATGAAATTGGAAAGAAGTTGAGAAATATCTTTAATATTCTTTCAATAGAAATAATGTACTCACATGAAATTCAATTTTGATTCATAATAAAATTATCTAGAATTTCTTTACTTGTATTTTTACAGTCTGTACCGCTGCCGTGAGAAACTGCCTGGAATGTAAACATAGATATACTCCAAAGACACATGTAGCAGAACCTTCCCCACCACAACCTACACAGCGGCAAAACTCAAAACCAACAAATGGTGTTGATCCTATCCATTCCCTCATTGGAGGTTCACATCCATCTCCAAAAGTAAAATATGCTCTTATTTTTTTATCAACTCTTTCTAGTAAATCCACTCATTTTTTATTGTTTTTATTTTTTTAAAGAATATAAAACAAATCTTTGTTTCTGTCTGAATTTATAGTGTAAATAGTTATTATTTATACTATTTACATGCAGACTGTTATACTTATCTTTGTTATCAAAAATGGCATTCAGTAGCAGTTGTAACAAGAGAAAAAGGTTGTCTTTTACAGTCAACAACAGAACTTATTAGTAAGCAGGTTTGATTTAGAACTCTAAGTTCTTCACAGAGAATTGTCCCATGGAACAATAACCTAGTGGATTAGAGTTTTGGTTTGTGAATTTGATGACATAGTAATTGTGAGTTCATACCCTGGGCTGAACAGTGTGTACTTGGACATTGAAAACAGACCAAACAATAACTGAAAACTAAAAATTAAACAAGATATCTTTAGACAAAAGGCAAATGGAATGAGAACAATCTAACCTCATAGATTAGATAAAGGGTTGAGTTCTTAATTCTTTGTAGATTATCCAGATCGACCATACACTTGAAGTCCAGAGGGTATAACAGTCAAAATGTTGTGATGAGGGCATCTCAAAGGCTTTTAATAAAGTGTAGCATAGTTTTGCTGCACAAACTCTTTATTTATGGCATCTACAGGACAATAATGGAGAGGATTAAAGCACTGGTTTGTGAATTTGATGATATAGTCATTGTGAGTTCAATATATGTACTTGAATGCATTGAATGTACTTTGATTCAGTGGAAGCAAGGTGGGGAATAACTGAGTAGTACTAAAAATAATAACTAGATTAAAATATCTTTAGACATGGGCAGTGGAATGAAAACAATATTCCTCAGTAGATTAAATGAAGAGTTCACTTCAGAATTCCCTGTAAGTTATCCAGATCAGCATACTCCTGAAGAAGGCCATAGGACAACAATAGCTGAAACCTTGTTATAACAACAAAGATCAAGACACTAATCTACATGTAAATGGTATAGTTTTTTCTGGGTTCACTATTTGATTGTGGACCTACATTATGATCATTCCCATAACTAGATATGGTTATAGGGTTGCTGCACAGCTGAGAACACCTTACCATTTCCTTCTACATATCATGGTTTGGGGAATTCATTCATTCAGACATAGAATGTTTCTGTAAACTAGAGATGGTGGAGCTCATCTCTCAACCTGTCCTGCAACTTGAAAGCTTGCACAGACATGTGACCATTGATTTGATTATGATACCCTTGACTATTCCTGTTGACTTCATTCAGGGGAGCTCTCTGCTCAGCAGTGTCATAGCATAACAATACTGACTGCATACATAGCCAAGGAGCCCCATTCACTCCATATTGTTGATCTTACAAGAAGATTCATTTGCCTTTTTGACAAACCTTGTTTTTAGCTGATCCTAAATAGTTGGGTGTCTAACCATCCAGCTCAACAGAAAAGCCAGGTTGAGGGATAGGTTAGTTGCCAATAATTTAACCATCTAACAGCTAGTATTTAGTTGCAGAATGATCAAACATGATGTTGACCTATATGATACAATATTAGTAGGAAATATATTAACTAAAAGTGGCAATACAAGCAGTGAGTTCAGTTCTTTATTACAAAGAACAGTGTTAACAAAATGAGATATGTGTGTGGGTGTTCATAATTGAGTGTTAGCTTTTTTTCTTTTTAATTCAAAAAAAGAAAAAAAGCTAACACTCAATAATATAAATTATGAACACAATCATTATGTGCTGACTGTGTTTAGAAAAGAAAAAAAAAACATTCCCATGAATATAGATACATATACAAAAATCTATATATTCACTTAAAACAAGTCCTTGAGAATGGCTAATGAACTGCTCAGATACATACATTTGGATAGTTTTTACAAACTCCAGAATAGAAAATACTTGTATGAATGCAAGGAAATTGATTAAATGCTATATTCCAGTCCTTTGTCAGTTATCTTTAATGAAATTTGTGTGCACACACATATGATGGACGCCAATTTGGTTGGGTTTCAATCCTGGGTAAAAAGTAATCGGCTATCTAACCATACTGATGAGCTGTGATACAGCGAAACAAATCTCTGTGTGTGAACATTGAGGTCAGCCCCCAGCACCAATGGTTAATCATACTTAAATGCCAATATCTGGAGAATAAACTAAAACATTGTAATAATGATGATACTCTGGTGTAATTTTTTAATTTTAAGTAATTTTAACCTAAAAGTATCTACCTTGAAATTTCTGCTTTTATATATATATATATATATATATATATATATATATATATATACATACATACACACACACACACAAAGAGGGAATATTCATTTAACAACAAATGATTACAAAAGAACTTTATTTTTGCACTGTTGTATACAGGTAGCAATGGATCAATCGTTGCCTAAATCATGCAAAAAAAAAAAAAAGAATTAAAATACTGATATTTCATTTTAACATATATTTACCAAAATTACACAAAAATATCTTGAAAGACTAAATTTATTTAATAAAATTGCCATTGACTTTAACAACAGTTTCCAGATGACTTCAAAATCTTCTGCTACTGATCTGGATGGTTTCATTGTTTAAGTTAGAGAATGCTGTCATAATCTTTGCCTTTAGTTTATCTTTGGTGTTACAAGAAGTTTTGTTGATCTCTCACCCAAATGCTCACCACACACAATCAAGAGAGTTGCAGTCTGGGGAGTTAGATGGCCAAATGTGGAGTCCTGTTGCCAGATATGGTGTCTTCCAGAAGCCACTCCCTTGACACAGGGCTGCACAAACTTTTCAAGGCACTTGGTGTAGACTTCTGTGAGTCTGAGGCCCTTTGAGAATATGAATGGAGGCATAACATCACTATCACTAGTGATCATATCAAACATCTTGTAATCACCATTAGACTCATCCAACTCTTTCCAAATCCTCTGTGCTGTCCTCAGATTGACACCCAAACACTCTCCAATATCTGTATTGGAGCTTCTTGCTTCTTGCATGAATACTAAGCTATACAGCATGCCATTTCCAAATCTCTGGCAGAGCAAATTGTCATAGTGTTCTTTTTTTTTGGAGATGAGGTCCAGCTGACCCTACTATTACTGTGCAGTCAACAAAAACAAACATAACAATGTGCATGTGTGAAATGAAAACTATCAAATAGTGATAATTTACCCTGTATTACATTATATATTTATTTTGTAAGTTAGTGAGATGGTTCATAAAAATATTATGTAAGATAAACAATTCTATTCAGGATAAAACATGAGGGATACAACTAGAATCTATAGCTTCAGTTTTTCATAAGATTTGCATGATATTATTATTTTTCAGAATATAGTTGAAAACCTGGGAGGTCAAACTACTCCAATTAAAGATGCTGAGAAATTACTTCAGGATATGGACATTACACGTTTAAGAGCTGTGGTATACAGAGATGTGGTAAGTAGAATTTATTGCTTAATAACCCATGGTTCAGTGTGACAAGAGCTTTCCTGTCATGTGATAGTTTCACTATTTATTTTGCATTATATGCAAAAATGTGGCACAAGGCCAAAATAGGGGAAAGCTGATTGTCTTCGAAGTACTTAGCTAGCCACAATCACTGGCCTGAACATACCACAGTATTCCTTACACCAAAACAACACTTTCTTATGTACTATTATTGCCATAGATGTTAGCTCTTTCTACTTGGGCCAGGGAAATATGGTACACGTTCTCCCCTTAATTATATGCACCTTTGCTGGTTTTCTTTTGATTTTCTTTCCCCTCAATTAATGGACTTCTTTTCCTTTTGGTAAGTGGAGGTATTTTTGTAGGGAATGACAGGGTGTAGGACTTGGAGTACTGAGAATTTTTTTCTGAAGGTACTGGGATCTCAGCTGAGGGGAATAAACTTGCAAGAGGAGGAGCGAGTTGATGATAGTAATGATTTGTGAACAGAGGAGGACAGGGTAGAGGCCAAGGTGCAGGATGCCATTTTTGATTGTGATTTTGCATCCAATTTTAGCTTCAGCTTCCTGATTATTATTATTTTTTTTTTTTTCAAAACCAGGATCATACTTTTTCTGTAGCTCTTTAAATGATGCACATGAAACTGGGACATAATTTGCTGAGAATGGGTCTGTTTGTGCCTTTAGTCCCAGGGGCTTTTGGGGACTGAGGTCCCACTGTCTGGTGCTTCCCTCTGACTCTACCAGCCACCAGCAATTACCCTTTTTTTTTCTTCTCCACAACTTCACACACAAGGCTTTTTGGGGAATGTGGGCTGTGTGCTAGACCCAATTCAGGGTTTGACCACACTGGTCCTGGATGCTAGCATGCTAATCACATCCAAGGCAAAATTTATAGATGTATCCAGAGGCCTTTTTCTCTGGGCAGGAAGAGAAGTGACTGTTCTCTCCACACTACCATGATGACCAGCAGTTTTGGACCCTCTACATTCAGACAGTTAGGGATAGAGAGGAAGGTTTCCTGGTTTAACATAATTTTGAAACTCCATCCCTGTCAGGTTATTGCAAGTTGCACCCAATATCTGGTCATACAGTGAAAAGAATGTCAAAATGCTCCCCAATAACTAGAGAAGGAACCTCAAATATTGCAGAGAGTGGGGTGTATGTTTACCATCATGCTTGGTTTTGAAAATTTTGTGATCAGATCACAGCTTGTTGCCTTTGTGCAATCTTTGGGCATGGGTAGCAGTATATCTCAAATAAACATTATTCTTTGAGGTTTAACCCCCCAAAACACCCCTGTGTCTTTCGTAAAGCGAAAAATTTTGTGCAAATACTTATTGACAATGAAGACTGGCACAATTCATTTTTCAACTCTCCAAAAACTCTACAATGTTGATCACACATTTAGCAGAGGGACTTACTGAAAGAGGATGATTCCCCAGCTTCAACATTGTCATTCTTACTTTTTTGGTCATTATTTTAGCCATTATTGACCACCATATTTCCTGGATATTGGTATTTTGGATGTTTTTGGCCTTTTATACTTCTTTTTTGTGGTCATCACCAGTTTCTTTTCTGGATTTGCTGCTTTTTTTATTGCATAGGTCCATTTTAGGAGTGGTATCAAACAAGTCTTTCTTGATTGACTGACTTTTGTAGGCTATCATTTTTTTTTTTTTCATTCTGTGATTTAAAAAAAATGGAGCAGTAATGAGGGGGAAAAACAACAAATAAAAAGTAAATTTCCTCTAAAAAAGGTTAAATAAAAAATCAATGATAAGGGTGAAAAGGAAAATTCTAAATGATTTCTGCAAAAGAAAAGTGAACTAATTAAATCTTTTTTTTTTTTTCCAAAGTTTGTTTTATTTTTATTTTAAATTAATGTATAATGAATTCTGTCCAAGGAAGAAAATAAGGACTATCCATTGATGAGAAAAGAATAAGTTTAATATAAAGACTATGAAATATAAAACTGCCTTAAAAATAAAACAAAACATAAAAATATAGATAAAATTAACATCTAAAGCAAAATTAAAATAATTGTTGGACAAAAACTGAGAGGAAAACTAAAAACATCAAATTACAAAATAAACTGTTCAAGAGTTTAAAAAAAAAAATGGATTTTTGATCAAAATTTATTTAAAATAAATAATAAAAATGTCAACTATAAATTAAAACAAAACTGGTTTGACTTTTATGTCAGACAAGAAAAATAAAGATGGCAGCCAAAACAGACTAAAAATAAAAATTCAAAGTCATGGAATAAAGGGAAAATAGGTCAAAATAACAAAATTTCTGATGTAAAAAAAAAAAGTACCTAACAAGTTTTAAAACGGTATGTGGTAATTTCTTCCTTAAGGAAAAATAAGCAGTTTATATAGAGCTGAGAGGTTGTTGATTAAGAACTGTAGGGGGATAAACATGATGTTGCTGCTAGCAAGAACCTAAGAAAGTCTTGAGGTTAGAACTTGATTTAACAGCAACAGAACAATAGCACATAAAACAATGATCACATTAAAAGCATCAAATGCAAGTTTAAAACTCACAATAATCTAAACTTATTTATAAATGAAACTTTGTGTGTGTGTCCATTACCTGTAGACTCTGGAACAGCTTAACTGATTTTCTTGAAAATTTATACAGTTGTACTATAAGCATCTGCGAGTGTTCTTAGCTAGGTTTTATTTTGAGGTACCTTCGATAAATATAAAAAATTGATAATCAAAAAAATTGGGTTATAGGAGCAGTCCAATTTTAATCAAATTTGATACACTCATAGGCAAAGACATAAGAAACAATATTCAGAAATTAAGGTTACAGTTCTTACAATAGTGCAGAAAATCGATTTTATATATATATATATATATATATATATATATAAGGCAAGATGTTTGTATGTGTGTCTTTTTATCTGCCTGTATGTCTGTATTTTTTTCAGCCCTTTTATTTTAGTTTTTGCTTCAGGTTTTGCTCTAAGTAGGTATAATTGTAGTTCTTAGTCTCAGCCATGATACTATTTACTCAAAGGACTTGTTTAGCCTTCAAAATTCAGTTTACGACAAAAAAACTTATTTGATATCAATACCAGGAAATCAAAATTTGACTTACATTCATTCATTTTTCATTCAGTCTACGGTTTCACTTTAACTGGAAACAACTATTGCTTTTTAGTCTTTCGTGCCAACGTCCAAAGAGTCTGAGCTCCAGGACCATGGATTAGTTTTAAAACTTTCATTACACCCGAGCAACACTGGGCTATACTGCTAGTCATACATAAAGCTTTGTCATGATATTTATAAATTGGGAATTTTACTTTTAATACTCATGTAAAAATTCTGTAATTGTTCTTCTTTTTTTTTTTCTTTTTTTTTTTTAAACATTTTTAGACTTTCAAAATATCTTCTGCTTGTTTTTTACAAAATTGTTTGAATTTCTAATATGTCTGTCTATTTTTACATTAAAAAATGTTTAATTTCTTTATTGTTCACCAGCATTTTGATAATTAATTTTTTATTTGATTTATAGGATGAAACAAAACAAGCTCAGTTTTTAGCCTTGGCTATTGTGTATTTCACATCTGTTCTGATGGTTTCCAAATATAGGGACATCTTAGAACCACCTAGTCCTGCATCCACACCAACTCTGGGACCACACCGTTCAGCAATTCATTCCCCTACATCAAAGGAAGTATCAGGTATGAAGCATAGCATTTTATAATCTTTTTCTTGAAATTGTCTGTTTTGAAATCTGATCATTTATAAGTTTTCTTTTATCTTGAATACTTGTATGTGTGTCTATGAATCTATGCAAATATGAAACCGTTTTGTCTTAATGTTAAGCCATTGACTTTGTGCTAAAAACAAATTTAATGAAGCAATAAACGAAATATATAATCAACCTCTTAATTTTTAGTAGTTACTTATATATAATCTCCGAGTGAATAAGGAACGAAGAAAATGTTTTTTTATAACGTCCAAAACATTAATTTATAACAGTGCTTGATATATAATATATAGACCTGTGAATATTTATTATAAATTATATTTTAAAACATGTACAATTTTTTTTATATATCCACTACAAATCGTACATTTGATTCGACATTGAAACTACAATGTCTCATCAGGTGGACAGGAATGGAAAGACTCTTTTCTTATATTTGGTGAGTTGTGTGTGGGATGTTGGTGGGGGTTAGTGATAAGGGAATAAGTCTTGTGAATTGCCCGTTTGAATTTTGAAGGTGAAAAATCTATAAATGGCACATTTCACTGAACATCCGTTGCTTTCAGCTTCTTCAGGTCAGACTGAAAGTCAGTGTGTAAAGAAAATGTATTGGTATTTTTGAGAATAAGAGGGACTATAAATTAAAGTGGCATATTATGTCAAGAGACCAGAAAGTGTCTCTCTCTACCAGCTTTTCTGTGTGTGTATTTGTGTATTTAGGCAGCAAATTTTCTTTTAGACATGTTAGATTAAATAAATTGCAAATATTGTGTCTGCTTATTTTTAATAAAATCCATTCATACTCACGGATAATCTTTCATGTATTATAATTGAAAGATGTCAAAAGTGAGCTGTGATGTTGACAGATTGCAGTTATTTTTTTTTGTTACCATAACTCACCCCCCCCCTGAAGATGATCTCGAAAGGAGATTGAAAGTAGTTGGGTACATTGAGAAATGAATAACATCTGTCAATGTTACAACTCATTTCTGACATCTTTCAATTATCATACGGGAAAGATTATCTGTGAGTGTGAACGGATTTTATTAAAAATCAGCAGACTCGTTATTTGCAATTTATTTAATGTGTGTGTGTGTGTAATGCTGATGACTATGCTCTCGCCTACTAATTGACCACTATGGGAAGATGGTAGACTTTAAAAACAGTAGCTACTCACACATTTACGTGTCATTCCTTCCATAAGGAATTTGAACATTCTTGGCTACTGGTATGTATACACATTGTGTAGATAACATGCTAAAATCCACCTTCCTCCATCAGGTACCCATAGCTTAGAGGTAAAATTGCTGACTGATTTCAATCCTGGCTAGAAGCAATCAGATGTCTAACTGTAGTGATGAGCAGTGAAACAACTGTCTGCTGATGACTATATAATATATATATATATATATATATATATATATATATATATATATAGTAATTTTGTTGTTGCAATGGTTTATAAAAGCATAATATCACTATACAAAAATTTTCATGTTTCAGAACAATACTTGAAACACGAAAATTTTTGTGTAGTTATATGCTTTTATAAACCATTGTAATAACAATTAAGCTCTACTCTGTATTCAGCACTCTTTATAAAAGTAAATGCTTGAAAATATATTTATATATATATATATATATAAATAAAACATGTTCTCTGGCAGGATTTGAACCTGCATCTCACTGAGCAGAGAAAAACTGTTAGATCTGATGTGCCTTAACTGATTTAGCCACAAAATAGCTTTGCCAATAAAGCAAAGTTGGAACAATTTTCCTTATAGGCACCATTCAGAGCTTGGTGAAATATCCTGATTTTTTTTTTTTATTAGCTGCAATGTGGATTAAAATGGAATGGTTTATTTATTGCTTATCTTGATAATGTTTACAGTCTATAAAAAAGATGGCTTCATTTCCATGCAATGCTTGAGGATATTTTATTTTTATTAAGTGTGTGTGTCCATCTCATTTCTATGTGTTGTCACTTAACACAGTTATCCTTGTTTTTTTTTTTTAATATTTTTATTCAAATTAAGCAGGTTACAACAAACATGTCAAGTTGTTAACAATGTATTATCTAAATTAGAAAAAGAGAACAATAAATCGAGAAGAAATTTCAGAATCTCCTCTGGCTCATGTTCATGTGTGAGAATCCTTAAAATATTAATCTTGGCATGTAACAATGAATTTAAATTAAAACAATGTCATTAGCTCTCAACTTGATATCTATCATGATGAAAACTATTTATTACTATCTTAGTAGTAAGTCTTAATAGTAAGTCTGATAAGGTTAAAGTGGAAGCTAATCTAAAAAAAGATTTGCAATCTTTTTAATTGGGGTAAGGAATGGCTTGTTAGCTTTAATACCTCCAAAACAAAACTGCTCACTTTTTTTATTTGCACATTAATCATGTGCAAATATGCTTGGGTAAGGTATTAATCTATCATTTCTTCCTCCAGCTATGGGTTAAATAGCAGGACAGATTTGGTTGGCAACCAGTCTACTGCAGAAAGTAATGGCAACCTACTGTGGGAAAATCTTCTACCAGTCAGTCATGTTTTTGTTTCCTCACCTGAAGATGTTATCACACAAACGTATATCACATATAACTCTTTACTATCTGACTGTATGCTATTTTGGATTCTCTTATGATTTCTTAACACTTTATATGGTCATAAGGAACATGTATTTCATCTCCAGTAACAATCTTTCACAGAAAATATTTTTACTTATGTTTGGCTATAAAGGAACTGCAGATAATGAGATGCCGTCTAAAACTTCACACTGCATGTGAGACCTATTTTTCTCCTTTTTAATCTTTGATATGCTGTTGAATTTCTTAGCCAATTCCAATACTAAGTATGGTCACTATTATAACAAATTTTTAAGTTATTCTAACACTTCAGTTGATCTTCTAATATATAATTGTTTTGATTTAATAAAATTATAAATGCCATACCTCTGATAATTTCAGAGGTCAAATTTGACCGTATCTGCCTTACCAATTACTGATATCCTAGTTTTTGTTTCATTTGGTTGGCTATGGCAGACTGACATCTTTGGTAGCCTCTAGTAACTTTGAATAACCACTTCAGTTGATCTCAGATTGTCTCTGTTATAAATGGATTTCATGTCACAGGCATATATTTACATTTACAAATGATAAGACAGATATGGTCAAATTTTCTCTGAGGTTAGTAGGTCATTGGAAGTAAAATGAGTTTGTGGCTTTTATCATCATTCGTCTGAATACATTTACAATTAGAGATAAATGATTAATTTTTAATTCTGACCTTATGACCCCCACCTTTAACTGTAATAAATTGTTTTTAAATTTCCATAAGGATCATTCTTATCACCAGTTACCAACTATTGCCTGACAAAGTACAATTAATAATATTGAAACATGAAAGCTTTTGTGTAGCAATGTAAAATGATTTTTATTATAATCACATATAATAAAAATATTATATTGCACTACATTGCATTGAGGACTTTTAAAATATAAATGCTACAAACTGGATTTTTACAACATTCATTCTTAGTCTTACTTAGATGTGTGTGTGTGTGTATATATATATATATATATATATATATATATAGGAAAGAATATTAATAAAAAGTTTTGAATTTAAAAACGTACTTTTTTAAACAGTATTTGTTTATTTTTATAGTGTTTTATATTTCAGACCGCCCTCGGTCCTTCATCAGAAACAAGTGATTTTTAAATTAGAATTGGAAACGTATTTTTACGATGGCGTCCTAATACTTTTTTGTTTACATCACGTGGTGTCGATAAACCAATCAGCATGCGGCACGTCCGTTTGTTTATTTTCGGTAAACCAATCAACACGCGGCACGTCCGTGGAGAGAGTCTGTTTGTTTTAGACAAAAAATCTCTTGGAATATCTATTTTTTTGTTTATATCGCGTGGTGTCGATAAACCAATCAGCATGCGGCACGTCCGTTTGTTTATTTTCGGTCAACCAATCAACACGCGACACCTCCGTGGAGAAAGTCTGTTTGTTTTAGATAAAAAATTCCTTGGAATATCTGAAAGAACATTCTTTTTACCTATTGAAATATTTGTAGAGATTCAACACACCTAAGTCCCTGTTTAACCCTAGCTTGTGTGTGTTTAATTTTAAAATCCAGTATTTTTCTTTCTTTCTGCGTGTGTATGTAGAACTAAAATTGGAGTCTATTAGTAAACATTTGCAATTTTCTAAAGTGTGATCGGGTTGATTAAAATGTGCTGCAATTGGGGAGTATACATTTTTTTGTCGTATATTTAGTTTGTGATTATTGAAGCGAAATCTAAAGCTATTACCGGATTCGCCGATATATCCACTGTTGGGGCAAATTGAGCAGAAGAGATAGTAGATGATGTCTTTGCTATCACAAGTAAGGTTTGGTGGGTGTAATTTTATTTTTTTGTTGGGTACAGAGAATGTTTTGTCTGTTATTAGATGTTTACAGATTAAACAACGGGGCTTTCCACATATTAAATTCCCTGATAGGTTTGTATTATTTAAATATTTGTTAGAAGTGAGGATAGTTGATAGGTTGGGTGTTTGTTTCTTTGCATTTATGGGTGGCCTATCGAAAATGTCTTTGATGTTTTTGTTTGATTGGAGGTTCCTGTAATCATTTTTTAAATTTTTGATGAGTGTGTGGGAATATTGATTATGGTTAAAAACCATGGGAATTCGGTTATTGTCTTTTCGTTTTTTGTATGTGAGAAGTGTGCTGCGGTCTATGTGGATGGTTTTATGTAGTGCTTCCTTTATTATTTTTATTGGGTATTTGCATTTTAGAAACTGTTTTGTTAGGTTGTTAATGTTGTTTAGAAAATCTGGATGGTCTGAGCAAATGCGTCTTATTCTAATAAATGAGCTGTATACGATAGATTTTTTTAATTTGAGGGGATGACAGCTGTTAAAGTGTAGGAATTTATGTTGGTTTGTGGGTTTGTTGTATAGACTGGTGGAAAGTGTATGTTTATTTAATTTTACCATGACGTCTAAGAAAGGGACGGATGTGTATGAGTACTCCATGGTGAATTTGATTGTATTGTGGAAGTTGTTGCAGAAAGTGAAGAAGTTTTTTAATTTTTCTAATCCATGAGTCCATATTAAAAAAATATCATCAATGTACCTAAAATAGTGTAATGGTTTGCATTGTGAACTGTCTAGTATCTTTTTTTCTAAAATATGCATAAAGATGTTGGCATAACTAGGTGCCATTTTCGTGCCCATCGCTGTGCCGCTAATCTGTAAATAATGTTTGTTGTTGAATTTGAAATTATTGTGTGTTAAAATGAAATTAATTAACTGGCATAAATCTGTGATTTGGTTGTTAGGTAATTTGTTTTTGAGGAACTCATGGCATGCTGCTACTCCTTCAACGTGTGGAATGTTCGTGTACAGAGACGTAACATCCATCGTTACTATGATATTATCACCTGGGACTAAATTAATGCTTTGTAACTTGTTGAGAAAGTCAGTAGTGTCTCTAATATAACTGGGTATGTCAGGTAATAGAGGTTTTAGAATATTGTCTATGTATCCAGATATAATTTCTGTGAGGGTACCGATGCCTGATATTATGGGTCTGCCAGGTGGTGTGATATTAAGTTCTTTTGAAATTTTGTAGATTTCTTCATTGTTTGCTTGTTTAGTATGGTGTGGGTTGGACGAAGAGGTATTAGGGTGTTTGTCTGAAATGATTTTGGGGAGTTTGTGTAGTTTTGGGATAGTGTAGAATGTTGCTGTTTTGGGGTTCTCAGGAATGAAGGATTTTATTTTGTTTTTTATGTTATGATTCAGGTTTTGAATGAGAAGTGATAATTCTGTTTTGTAAGTACTAGTCGGATCTAGAGGTAAGGGTGCATAGAACTTGTTGTTTTGAAGTTGTGATTCTGCTTCTTTAATATAGTTGTTAGTGTCTAAGATGGTTATAGCTCCGCCCTTATCGGCTGGTACGATAATTATGTTTCGGTTTTTCTTGAGTGTATAGATGGCTTGGTGTTCTACTTTAGATAGGTTGTGTGTTTTTGTTTGGTGTCCTCTGTTTTTTAAGAAGTTGTCCAAGTGTTGTCTGGCTTTGTTGGCGTATTGATCCAAGTGTTGGTTGCGTCCGCTTGGTGGAGTCCATAGGGTGTTATTTTTCGTAAGAGGAAATTTGGAGTGTGGTTGTTTGTCGCTGTTGTCGTTAGAAGTGGATCTGTTGTTCGAGAAATATTCTTTTAGTCTCAGTCTACGAAGGTATTTTTCCATATCGTAGCAGAGGTTTAGAGGGTTTAGTGGCTGTGAGGGGCAGAATGTTAATCCTTTATTTAATAAAGAGGTTTCTTCTTGTGTGAGAGTATATTTAGATAGGTTTGCGATGTGATTATCAGCAGAGATGTTATGGGTATATATATATATATATATATATACACATAGTCACACCCAGAGTACATATAGGAATCAAAACTGCATGAAAATTGTCAGTTTTCTACTGTGATCTTAAGACTTGATTCCTTGGTTCACATTGTCTATATCCATAAATTCTATACCTTTGTTATTGAACACTTCAAAACAAATTTTAATTATATATATATATATATATATGCACTCCTAAGCATCAACATCTTATAAAATTGACTCCGTTCAAATTGCTACACTGAGTTTCTTGCAAGATGATTGTCAGGTGATAGGAATGCCCTGTCTTAGTTGATTTAGATACTGATCACTTTGAATTATTGTTGGGTTATTGCCTAGGTAGGTGTCTATTTCATGTTTATATTTGCTTTTCTTTTTTTTGTTTGTTTGTTTATTGGTTAGTCCTTTGATTATTATTATTTTTTTTTTTCTTTTAAATTTTAAGTTCATTCATTTATCTGGGTTTATGTTGGAATTGCATTTGCAGGTTTTCCACTACTTTGGTTTGTTTATATATATATATATATATATATTTTAAAATTTGTTTAAACATTATTTTTAATGGATGCTTGTATTTGAATAGATACCTTTTATTTTTTTTTCTTTATAATTAAGTTGCATATTTATTTATATCTATCAGTCTGAATAATTGAGAAATCTTGATAGGAAAGTATACATTCTCTGGCAGGATTTGAACCTGCATCCCCTAAGGGAAACTGTAAGTTGATCTGACATGTTTGAATTCTGCTGGAGGGTGCTTATTTTCTTAACAAGATTTGTTTAATTATAAAAAAATATTATCTACTCAAATACGAGTATTCATTAAAAATATGTCAGTGTTAATCCATTTCATGAATTCTTTGTTTTACATTTTGATATGAAAACAGAGCCAATATGAATTCTTTGGAAAATCAGGAAAATATGTGTTTAAAAACATTTTCAGACTTTGGTTGACTAATTTTTTTGTGGTTAAGCAGTCTAAGACACATTAAGTTTCCCCATGGGCATGATTCAGGTTCTAATCCTGCTAGAGAACAGTTTCCTTACAAAATTTATTGATTATTCAGGCCAGTAGATGTAAATAAATATACTATTCAATCATAAAAACAGTACCTACTCAAATACAAATATCCATTAAAAATGTTTAAACAAATTAAAATATGTCAGTTAATCCATTTTGTCAAGTTTTTTTAAATATATATATTTAGTGTATCAAGGCAGCAAATAATTTTCTAAACATATACTGTTAAATATAAGAGACAATGAATGTCTATTATGTTTAATCATGAGCCCTTCTAAATGTCGTATTTCAGTTGAAAATAAAGACAAAAATTCTCCAACATTTGGATTATTTTTTATTAATTTGCTTCTAAGCTTTCAGCTCACATGAGTCATCTTCAGAGATGAAGACGGTAACACAATAACATCCACCATCACTGACGGTTTTATGTCAACACAAAATAAAATCGTTGGTGATGGTGGATGTTATTGTGTTACCGTCTTAATAACCTCTCTGAAGACAATGGATTCTGTAAGACACCTGTTTTCCAAAGGACTCTCTATAGGGTTTCTACAATTACACTTATTGTTCAAATTATTGATTTCAGTTTCATGCAATTATAACTTAATTTTAGAGTATTTTTATTGAAATATTAATGGATCATTATTCAGAAAGTGTTTCTTAATTCATTTGCTGAATTCCTACTAATTCTATATTCTATGGATGAAGGTACATGTTTAATAATGGATAGAGGATGATTAGATTTTGGGTGGATATATAAAGGATTTTTTTTTATATGGTTGGTACATATACTTTTCTAAATTTAAAGTGATATCGAGGAAATCTAATTTTTTATATTTTTATTAAGTCACTTTTAAATTAAGGTTTTTAAATTCTCTATATATTATCTTTCTAGTTTTATCTATTTTAAAATTTGTGGAATTCTTCACTACCATAAGGCCATCATCCTTGTATAATCCAATATCTTCAGTAGTTATATCATTATGGGCTGTAAGATTGTATAGCACAAAGAAGCCAACCAGATTTAGTGAATCTCTTTTCTGATTAGTTAAATTGAAAACACACATAAATTTTCTGTCTTTCCACATTCATGAATAACAAATGTATTGTTTATTCAGATGAAAATCATTTTCACAACAATGAGCTAACATTGCCTGATGATGAGGTAAAAATCTCGAAACATAGAAATTTCCTTGTTACAATGTAAACTATATCAATTTTAAATAAAAAATAAATTTAATTGTGTGTGTGTGTTTCATTGAATAATATAGACATCATATGTTTATCTTTATACTGATCCTTTCAGTTCTCTTTTTAGTTTCCTGATATTAAAATGAAATTCATCACCATAGTTTTTACTACCCAATTACTTTGGTCCTCCCCAAGATCATCCTCAGGGTTAAATTAACTTAACTGTTAATGAAAGCCATTGTGCTTTTTGGATGATTTTTTTTTTCAGAATTATGACTCTGACAGTTTTAATTCTTTCTTGTATCTGTAATGGGTATTTCAACTCTTACTAAGTTAAAACATGACTTTAACATTTTTTTCAATAGGAGTAGGTAGATTTTCCTATCACCTGGTCCATACTCCCCCCGCTTGTCTTAAATGGGTATAGAAGATCAACCCTGGTTCTTTTCCTCAGGCCTTAATACTTAATAGTGGTGCTGTTACAAGATTTTGTGATATGTGAGGATGGTCACAATGTTTCTTAATAATGAGGGTACTGGTTTAGCAGTTGCTGAGAACCTGAACTTTTGTGTAGCATCTAAAGAGGCTGCTTTGATCAGCAGTTGAACAATACCAGGGTTCTTGCAGTGCAATGTTGCACATGGATGGGTATCCCTGCATGCACCTCCTGTGGGCAATCCCAAGGTCACACTATGCTGCAGTCTGCACCAGTTCAACTAACTGCTACTACCACCCCAGGTCTACTCTTCATCGTCGTCCTGCGGCCTTGGCCGAGATAGAACTCACTACACCCCACCAGTATTCCCTGTGCATTTGGAACCCCGGCGCAATTTATAGCGAAACTCATAATCTTGTCAAATAGCAGAATACCTGATGCTTTGCCAGGGCTACCAAGGGTGTTTTTATTGTTACACCAACACTGGATGGGTAGCCTCCAGGCCCCATCCCATTATTTAACCCATAACTGGAGGGAAGTGACGGATTAATACCTTTTCCAAGGGTACCAGTGCTTAAGTGAATGCAGGATACTCAACTGGAATTCAAACTCGACTCACCAATTTCTTTTTCCAAGCCAACACCCACTTCACAATGCACATCCATCACTGATCGCTTACAGCATCTGGACTTCCCCAAGTGGTCACCCATCTAAGTACTGACCAGGCTCACATTGCTTAACTTCAGTGATCGGACGAGAACCGGTGTATTCAACGCGATATGCCGTAAGACATATGAGTCTACCCTTACCACAATAACTCACCATGACTATAAAATAATCAAGGATATAAAACTAAACCAGGTCCCTCCAAAAATGAGCTAAACTCCCTCAACATTTCTTTTTCCAACATTTGTGGTATTTGTACTAACTTTTGTGGAATCATTCCTCTTCGAAAAGTCCCTGAACATCTTAACTCTTTGTGAAATTAATCTTAACTCAGCAATGCTCTCCTGATTTCTCAAGTTATGGCTACCTTTCTCTCTTTAGGAAGCACTCTAATATCTACATGCAAGGTCTAGTGGAAGGTTTATGTCCATGACCATTTCTCACTGGCTAGGGGACTCTCTTGAATCTCCAGACCATTTTTACTTATGTGTATTTCTCTCTTCTAAACTCGGCCAGCTATCTCTTTTTCTCTGTATCACCCACTTCTACTCATGACTGTTGTGTGCTAGATAGTATTTCTGATAATATAGATAAGGCCATTTTCTTTTATCTGTTTGCAAATATATTTGGTTTCCATCATGCCAAGTTGAGTAAACACACTATCACTGACCAACCTGTGATCCAAACCTTGAACTTCTCAATCTCTCACACAAGTGATGTACTTGCCTATACATTTTCCCGAAGAACATGCTTCTCTTCTAGATCTTTTCTTTACCAATATTCTTAACTAATGTCACCCTCTTCAATTCTGGCAATTCTGATCATGTGGTGTAAACATCTCTTTCCACTCCCCAACTAGCCAAGAACCTCTTATCAACAGGATATTTTTCTGTTATGAATGAGTGAATAGGGACTTGTGAAGAAATTTTCTTCATGACATCTCTTGGAACAAAGTTTTTAGTCATCCTGTTCAAAAATTTGCCTCTGAGGTCTCTTTCTTGGTAAAAGCTGGCATTGATAATTTCATTCCAACAAGGAAATTAAGTTAAATCTCCTTTATGTCCTTGGTTCTTACCTACATGCTTGGGAGTTATTGCCAACAGGAATTACTACTTCTAGCTGTATCAGAGTGACATGTCTGATTACAATACACATTTTTGTTTCTGCTTGTAATGAATATAAGCATGATTTACATGAAGTAAAGGTATTGTTTGAATGAAACAACATATAGCATCTTGCAAGTTCAGTTTTAGAGATTACAGGCAGCTCTGCAAGAGTGTGCTGAACAATAGCAAATCCTCAGTCCCTCAAATATTCAATCAGCCCAAAGTCCTCACATCTACAGCAGACAAAGTGAATGCTTTGCTCGCAAATTCTCTTCCAACTTAAAACTTGACTCATCTGGAGTACCCACACCTGATTTTTCACCTAGAACAGAAGCTCTACTGAGTAATATGTGCATAACCCCATCTCTGGTCTTGAATATTGTATCCTAATTATACTCCTATAAGGTAAGTAAAAGTGATGAAATCTCAGCCATTGTCCTAAAGAAATATGCCCTTAAGCTATCTCAAGTCCTCTCCAGACTCTACAACTATAACCTCACTGATTCCTGTCTTCCAACTTGTCAGAAGTCCTCATCTGCAGTATCTGTTTTTAAGAACTCTGGTGAACCCTCTGATCCTTCTAACTACTGCTCTTTTAGCCTCTTACAGCTTTTTGGTAAAGTATTTAAGGCTTTAACCAATGATGAAGTGGTTAAGCATCCCACCTTTCATGACCTACTCTCAGATAAACAATATGGCTTTCAATTTGCCAAGTCTACTGCTGATGTGTGTAATGGCCATCATTGAATACGTATACTAGGCTCTTGATAATAATAGCAAAGCTCAATCTGTGGCTTTGAATATCCCAAAAGCATTTGACAGGGTTTGACTTTCTATACAAACTCCAGGGCTACAATATTTCTGGATGATTGTTTGATTTAATCCAGTCATTCTTTTTAAATAGAGAAATGAAGGTTGTTTTGAACAGGCATGCTTCCAGATCTTTTCACATTAACCCAGGTGTCCTCAAAGCTTTATTCTAGGTCCTATGTTGTTTCTGCTCTTCATTAATGATCTTTCTGGTGTCATTAGTCCCTAAGTAGGAATTTATACAGATGACAGCCACTATTTACTCCCATCTCAATAGGAAATTGGCCAAGACTGACAAAATAAACATGGCTGTTGCTCTTAAAGTTGACTGCTAATCAGTGGCTAACCAGGACTGGAAATAACTTGTAAACTTTAATGGCTGCAAAACAAAACTACCAGAGATATACTTTCTTGTCTTCTATCAGTATGGCTGATGCTAGTCTCCTGGTGAGCAATTCCTTGGCCTCACTTTTTTTTTACCAACCTGAAGTGGAATGACTACATCGACTCAATAGCTGCATATCCTGCTAAGAAAGTTGGATCATTGTGTTGTGCCAGAAAGTTTTCTGGTCAGAATCCATCTTTTTGCTTTTATAAATGTATCACCTTTTCATTGAATACTGTTGCCATATTTAGTCAGGTGCTCTTGCTAGTCATCTTGAGGTTCTTGACAAAATCTAAAGAAGGATCTGTGATCGATCCTGACTTGACATCTTGACTTCAGTCTTTTTCTTATTGACGTGACATGGCTTCCCTCTGTCTTTTCTACAAATATTTTGACGGCAACTGTTCTAATGAGCTTTTTCCCCCTTGTGCCCCAACCACATGAATTTGAGTATGCTACTAGATTAGCAACTAGTTTCCACCCTTTCACCATTGAAATAGTAAAATGTAACTGCCAAAAATTTAAATGCAATGTCACTTACTATCTATCTTCTTGAAACCTATTCATCCTTTCCTCATTACCCCCTGTAACCAGTCCTTTTTCTCTGTAACCGCTTGCATACTAGTACAATCCTGCCTTGCTTGGCATGAAATGGCTTTAAAACAAATATGAATGAAAAAGTTTATATATATATATATATATATATATATATATATATATAATGAAAGTAGATTTTTTAAAAACAAATATGTATTTATATTAGGATATATTAGGGTAGGTATTTTTTGGTTTATAATAATTTCTACAAAAATTAATTTTTTTTTCCTCTATTAATAACTCTAATATGCAGATTTGTGTGTGTGTGTGTGTGTGTGTGTGTGTGTACACACACCTCCCTGTCAACTGTACACACATAACTTTTTATCTTTAAATACATATAAATGTATGTCTGTGCATGTTTGCATAGGCATATTAGTAGAATGTAGAATATAAACAAAAATATAGAAATGTGACATTTGAAAATCTTTTTAATGATAACACATTGCCTTTATGTGATAGGTTGTTTTCTTCAAGATAAAACTTTTTTCGGTTAAAACCAATAATGCCAGTTTGTTAGGCTAGTGTTTTTTCTGGTCTAGAATTAAAAACAAAACTTTTTATTTTTATTTCAACATTAATGGCTTCAATATGACTGACAATATGAACGAGTGGTATTGATACCACATAGTTTACAAGTCTACCCTTTAAGAGCAAATCATAACTGACCCTCTGATGACTGGTAATATAGACCAGCAACTGGATACACTGTGTTTCCAGTTTTGTTGTTACTTGATCTTTAAAAGCTACCTTCATTCCTTTATTTTTCCATTTTCTTTTCAAAATGGATGCTTTTTATAAGACCAAACTTAAAATGAAAAACCATCTGCTGTCCATAAAACAAACACTTGAGATCAAGATAAAATCTTACCTTATTGTTCTACATAAGTGTCCATAGTTACATCTAACATACATTTTCTTTGTTTTTCTTTATAGAATAATTCTTATGCTAACAACTTCCTTTAATGGCAACATATGATTTCCTTAAATACAAACCATTTTTCATTTTTTACAGGAATTCTCTTGGAATTTATTTATTTTTTGTTAAAATTGAATATATACATATGTGTTATAGTTTAACTTGATATTAAGTTTTGCTTTTGGAGGCTAGATTAGTTTCATAAGATTGAGTTTTATTGTTTTTTTTGTTTTTTTTTATTATAAAAATTTAAAAAAATATTTTGATTTCTATAAAAAGAAAAAGTCTTAGAAAAAATTTCTGAATACCTATGTGGAATTTTATATTTACTGGTCTTAACAGCTGGAAGACCATGGGAAAAAAAACGTCCGCCAGTTCCAACATTCCTAAACATGTACAAGCCTGCAGAACATACCTCTCTGGGGGGTCATAGCATAAGTCCAGCATCTAATATAACTCCTGATCATTTGCCTTCATTAATAAACTCCATTGGAAAAGACACATCTGTTGGACAAATGAAGGTGAATGATGTCAAAAATAAAAGAGCAAACATTCCTGTTTTTGAAGATGAAGGCAGTATCCTCTCCCATATGGCTAGCAGTAGTTCTCAAATTCATGGAAATGAGAAAAGAATTCCTGAGAATATCACTGTTACTGACAACAGCATTTCAGCAATGGGAACAGCAACAGTGGCAACCAGAATGAAATCCTCACCTCTCTTGGCTACCATGATTTTCTCTTCTTCTGACAGTGATGCTAACATCTTTCACAAAAAAGGTTTACAGAACATAAGAATTTTCAGTTTTCCAGTTTTCATGTAGTGATGTTAGCAGTGCCATTTTTTTTTTTTTTTTTGTCTGTCTGTTGATTTTATTTGTTATATTGCAATAATCATTAATAAAATGTAACAAAATGATCCTATGTAACATTCGTGTTATAATATGTGTGTTTTATTTTTGGAATAATGTATTCCAAAAATCGCTTTTGCATGTAAGAATGGATACATGATATATAGAGTAACTGTGAATGATTATTTGCTAAGGTAACAGTTGTGATTGATTATAGTTTCTATTGTCATTTATGAAATAGAAATTGTTATGCTTTTATAAACTAACCAAAAAACCATACTAAAGATAGACCCATGTCTATTGAACAGGTGAAGAGGCTCATCCCTTGTTCCCTAGTTAGGATGTGGTTTCCGGCTTTCTCTTTTCCAATCTTTTTACTCTGACGTAGCCCCCTGCACATCAGTGGCATTATTGCCTTGCTTGGTGTGCTATGATTAAAAAAAAAAATGATGCAAATTGAAGTTCTTTTTAACTTAATAAAATGTCTGTAGACATAGCATTTTCAGCAAGATATCTATTTGGTAAGGTTTCTTTTGTCAGTATGCTAAACCAAATTTAATTTTCTAATCTGGTTATATGCTCTATAATTTCCTAGTTTCTTTTTATTATTATTTTTATTCTTTTTCTTCTCCTTTTTCTTCTACTCCTTCTCTCTCTTTTTCTCTATTTTGGTTTGATTTAAAAGCAGTCTTAAAATTTTTTTTTAATGATTTAGATAATTCTGTAAGCCATTTTTATGGCTTCATTCAACTATTTTGTTATGTGAAATGGTAACAAGGGTTTCAAAAACTGCCAGGCGTAAAATTATAGAATTCTATGAAATATCTATTGACTTTGTTCACTTTTTAATAAGTGTTGCAACCCTAAAAGGTTGAGTAAGCATTAAAACAGAGGTTCGGAATAATAGAATATTAATACATACAAGACTTGCATGAAGTAGATATACTACTAGTGAACTGCTAGTCAGTATAATTACTCTTCCCTCTCCAATGGTATCCACTTATTTAAGAGGATAGGAGCATTAAATGTGTTTGTAAATATATATATATATATGTTATTTCTAGAAACTAAGATTACTTTTATTTTACAATCTGTTTATATATAAAAACTTATTTTTTCTGTTAACTTACAACTGAGTTATGACAGTGTAGATATACATTCTTTCTATACAAACATAATAAAATAAAAAAAAACATTGACAGAAACATTGTTTATATATGACAATATTTTCCAAGGATGTTTTTTCTGATGTTATTTTATCCTCATATTTTGACTATAATGTAATTTTTTGTGTTTTTATGAAAAGGAGCCTTCTTTAAAGCTATCATGGGACACATTGCCAAGCCGTGTGCATCACATGATAGCTTTTAAAGAACACACTGTTTCATAAAAACACAAAAATTACGTTCATCAAAACATTAGGATAAAATAACATTGGAAAAATAACATTCTTGAAAATGGCCAGTGAAGTGGCTGAAAGCACTTGGAAAGTCAAAAATTATGGAACATTTTTACACTCCTTATCTCTAGCAAAAAAGAAACATGTCAGAATACTGGAAAAATTAAATCAAAAATTAATAAAATCTTATTTGTTGGACATTTTTAATGAAACCTGTTTAAAAGAAAGATTGCTTCCCAAATATACATTAATGTGTGTGTTTAATTGAATAGTATAGACATTCTGTGTACTTATTTTTATACTGATTCTTTCCAGATGTTTAAACTGTTTCCTGATATTAAGATGAAATTAAAGAAGGCAGCTGAAAATGATCTTAGAAAAGGTTGAAAGTACTTGGGTAAAGAACAAACTAGGGTACTTTTCTTGATTAATTTCATCTTTTAATCAAAAATCTGATTAGACAACTGGAAAGGATAACAATAAGTAGACAATATTTAAGGTAACAAACAAATGATTTTCTAGTTTCTTATTTTCTTTAATATTCTTTTTCTTCTCTCTTTTTTTCCTTTTTCTTCTCTCTTTTTTTCCTTTTTCTTCTCTCTTTTTTTCCTTTTTCTTCTCTCTTTTTTCCCTTTTTCTTTTTTTCTTTTTCTTTTTTTCCCTTTTTTCTTTTTTCTTTTTTTTCTTTTTCCTTTTTTTCCTTTTTCTTCTCTCCTTTTTTCCTTTTTCTTCTCTCCTTTTTTCCTTTTTCTTCTCTCCTTTTTTCCTTTTTCTTCTCCTTTTTTCCTTTTTCCTTTTTCTTTTTCTCTTTTTCCTTTTTCCTTTTTCTTTTTCTTCTTTTTTCTCCTTTTTCCTTCCTTTTTTCCTCCTTTTTTCCTTCCTTCTCCTTTTTTCCTTCCTCTCTCCTTTTTTCCTTCTCCTTTTTTCCTTTTTTCCTTCTCCTTTTTTCCTTCTCCTTTTTCCTTTTTTCCTTTTTTCTTCTTCTTCTTTTTTCTTTTTTCTTTTTTCTTTTTCTTTTTTCTTTTTCTTTTTTCTTTTTCTTTTTCTTTTTTCTTTTTCTTTTTCTTTTTCTTTTTTCTTTTTTCTTTTTCTTTTTTCTTTTTCTTTTTTCTTTTTTCTTTTTCTTTTTCTTTTTCTTTTTTCTTTTTCTTTTTTCTTTTTCTTTTTCTTTTTCTTTTTTCTTTTTCTTTTTTCTTTTTTCTTTTTCTTTTTTCTTTTTCTTTTTTCTTTTTTCTTTTTCTTTTTCTTTTTTCTTTTTTCTTTTTTCTTTTTCTTTTTTCTTTTTTCTTTTTTCTTTTTTCTTTTTTCTTTTTTTCTTTTTCTTTTTTCTTTTTTCTTTTTCTTTTTTTCTTTTTCTCTTGTCCTTGTTTTGTGGTTTTTGTTCTGTCTCTCTCTCTCTCTCTCTATATATATATATATATATATATATATATATATATATAATCTGTCTCTTATTCCTATTTAAATTATTCCTAAATGCAGTGTAAAGATAAGTAATATTAATAATGCAGAGTGTTAATAGCAGTGTGTATTACATCTATCAGCATTTAAGAAATCTAAGTTCTCCAGCAGGTTCAATCCCTACTGGAGGAGGTATTTTCTTTTTTAGATTTCTCAAATGCCCAGGTTGATAGAGGTATCTGTTTTATATAAGTGTCCCCTATAATAATGTTTGAAGTATAAAAAAATATTGGATTAAAAATAAATCCGTTGGGTCTTTGGAAACATTTTAATACATTTATATTTTTTTTACACTATTTACATTGTTCAAACTGTTGTTCTTATATTTATTGTCATATTGATGTTTTGGTCATTGTATACTCCAGCCTTCTTCTGATGATATATATTGGGACTTCAAGCTGAACCCTTTTTTATCTACCAGGTTGTTCTAGTTCCATGTAACATGCCTTTTCTGGATATCTCAGTTAATTACCTTTAATAACTCCACTCTCCATGTTTTTGCTCACCTCTGCTGTGGACAGGTATTGAACTCACAACTCTTTAAGCCAAGTCACTGAATTACTTCAGCCAATGCTTTTATCTACCTGGCCATGTGTCTTGGGGGGAAAAGCCATTGCATGTGGAATTAGAACAATCTACCTCAGTGGACTAAATAAAGTGTTCAGTTTGAAATTCCAACATATATCACCTGAAGAAAGTTGGAACATATAATAGCCAAAACAAGAATATGACAAAGATTAGGACAATATTTCAAACAAAGTTAATAGCGTAAATATTTGCAATACCTCATCTCAGAAATATATACATTACATTTTTATACAATATTTTATAAAACTATAAGGATAAGCAAAACATTAGGATATCACTCAGTTCATCCAGTTTTTTATTTAGTTAATAATTGATTGTTAACAAAAATGTTACAGTGGATCATTTTCATCTTTTTCTTTTTTTCTTTTTTTGCTATAAAAATTGTCTTTTGGTGGCTATATTTTTATTATTCAAAATGTAATCTACCTTTTATTTTATCTTCAGAATACTTTTTTAAAATCTTTTGATTAATGACAAGATTAATACATCTAAAATGTAGAAGATTAAGAAAAATATGTAATCATACAATTGTTCTTAAAAACATAATTTTAAGGGATCAGATTTAGATATAAAATCTATAAAACAAAAAATAAAGCTTCATAATTATTCTGAAGTTTCATTAATCATTTGCCAATGTGGAAAGTTTGCAAAATTTCTTTTATGACTTAATCTAAAAAGAAAAAAACTATTATGGTTTTATTCAATAAATCTGTTCCTAACAGTTGTATAATAGGCAACAATGTTTACACTCAGGTTTTCCAGTCTTTAATCTTATTGTTGAATCATTCCTAATGAAATATTTAAAAATACCAAAGCTATGAAAAAGAGAAAGCTACAGATGAATTTATTAAAGATATTATCATTGGAAAAGTTTGTACCTGATCAGAAAATTAAAAAATTTTTTTATATATTCACAAAAAAAAATTAATCAAGTACATACAGTTAGATGTGTGTTGTGGATATCAGCTTGGTATGAAAAATTGGAGAGCAGTTCAAATTTCAGTTGAATACCTTGCATTCACTTACATACAAATACCCTTGGATTTGTAATCCATCTCTTCTTTCCACCAAGTTATAGATTAAATAGCAGGAAAGATTGAATTTTGTGGCCTTGGTTGGCAACCAGTCTACCACAAAAAGTAATGGCAACCTACTACAGGGAAATATTTTATCCAGTCATTCATCTTTTGAGACATGATCGCCCAAGTGTACATCATGTATGACACTTAACTGACATACATAGTCACTATTATTCTTAAATGTCTCCATTCTGTGCTTGTTGATGATATTTTCATAGAAACTTTTGTTGGAATATTTTAAAGTAGCTTTCAACTGTCTATATAGAATGGAACTTTGTCATTTAAATTATTTTGTGGAAACCAGAACAAATGGAAATCCAAAGGAGCCAAATCAAGAGCTTCTCATTTCAACTCTTTAAACTTCTGCTGGTCTGTGTTACATATGGTTCTGTGTTGTCATGGTGGAAAATTACAACCTTTTGATTTCACAAATTGACCATTTTTCTTGAAAAACTACATTAAGATTGGGGAGTTGATTGTAGTACTTCTTTACAATTATTGTTTCACCAGCTGAAAGAAGCTCAAAATGAATTATCCTCTGCAATCTCACTTAACAGCAATATCTTCATTAGATGCAATTCTGCTTTAACTAAGAGTTCTGCACATTCATAAGTTTCTTTCCAGCTCCATTAGTATTGAATGGGATCATAAATGATCTATTTTTCCTTAACTGTAACAATTCTGTCCAAGAATGACTTGGTTTTGAAGCATAACATTAAAGAAAATATTGTGGGAACATGATCAGGCTCATGCTCAGGGAATGTTGCATGTGTCAAGTTAAAAACCAAAACCAAGTCTCTTCTGTCAAAATATCAGATTTATCCTTCATGATGGCAAGCAGAGTATCTTCATTAATGTTGGAAGATTGTCTGAGTGTGGTTGATTGTTTTGATTAAAATCACTCTGAAAAAATTTGTCAAATATTTTTTTTGATCATCCAGATAGCTGGAACATGATACAAATAAATCTTAATGTCTTTTGTTGTAGTTCTGGTGCTTACTCCTTTCCAAAATTCATAGAGATAATGTAGCAAAAGTGCCACTTTCATCCTTTGTCTTTAAGGAATTCATTTGTAAATGATATATCAACATTGCTGTTCAATGTCAGACTCACAATTAAACAGTGCAAGGTTTCAATCTAGAACACACTAGAAATTGGCACCAAAAAAAACACCAATGTTTGCAGTGATTTTAACCGGGTCACACCCATTCACAGTTAGATTAGCCAAATGCAGATGACAATTCTACTCCTGCAGCTTCTTCTCTTGCACTTCCCGCCTGTGGAACTCGCTCCCATATTCTTGCTTTCCTGACAGCTACAACCTCCAGGAATTTAAATGCAATGTCAATACTCATCTATTAACCACTTGACTCTAGTTCTTTTACCACCCCGTATATCCTTTCCTTTCTCTCCACCTTTGAAACTGTCATCACACCTTTATTATCATCTTTCTATTGCTCCTTTCTAACTGGTTAGTCTTCCTCTTCACTCTCTTCTAATTAATCTTTTTACACTTATGTAGCCCCCTGCATATTGGTGGCATTACCGCCTTGCTTGGGGTGAAACAATTAAAACAAAAAAACAAAAAGTTGCTCACAAACTTTTGCAATAATCTAATATAAGTAATGTAAATAACCTTATTGCTCATTCCGTAATGATAATTTGATTATAAACTAAAAATGTATAGCTTTTGTTTCTCTTTGTAATTATGCTTAAGGACATGCTAAAATATCAAAGAATAGACATTAAGTAATATTATATATAATATCTGTGTCATCTTTTAAAACTTATGATAAATGATTTTAAATTTTATACATTTTATAGTCTGGGGAGTACTGTCTGAAATTGAAATTGCTTATTCTAGGAATCCTTACTATTTTTTGTTTATTACACCACTTTGTGAGTAACATTATATGAATGTATGTGATAATAATGTTGAAAATAGTAAAAACCAAGTAACCAAAAGTAAGAGGTAATTTTAAGAACTGTTACTTGAAAATAAATTCCTGATCACATCTGTTAGAATAACTATAACTTTTCATCTTACAGATAAAAAAAAAATTTGGGTCTTAGAATTCTACATTTATTTAAAAGTTGACTAAATATTATCAGAGTTGTTAAACCAATATTCTAAAATTGCAAAAAGGTTTTCTGTATTAAAACTCTTTATTCTGGACAATCAGATTAAAAATTTTTGATTTTTTTTTTTTTTTTTTTTAAATTGGATCCCTTAAAATTATTTATTTTAAAACTTAATTTTTTTTTATTATAATCTAAAAACTTTATTCACATTTAGATGTGAGAATCTTGGTATGAAAATCATTTTTGTCAATTATTTTTTTTCATCATCAGAGTTCTTTTTTTATTTTGCTGAAACAAATTGATCAATGCATGGACATCAGCTAAAATTCTATTTTGCTATATGTTTGGTCTATCACATTTAGCACTTGTTTATCCTGTAAATATAATTTATTTACACAGAACTACCAATTTTATGCATTTGCTTAAAATATTTTGACATGATCTTCAATTATTTTAAATAAGAAAAGAGAATAAGAAAAAAAAATGAGTGAATTTTAATTCAAATTCTTTTTTTTTAAATGTTACATGCTTGTTTTTAAGTTTGTAATTGGAATTATATACCGTATACAACATTTATTATTGACCTTCTATAAAGTTTTATTATTTACCATTTTCTAAAAAAATAAATTTGTTAAAAAAAGATCTTTATAAAAAATTATCAAAATGTATAAACCAACTACAATGCAACATTTATTATTTAGCATGTTATAAATAAAATATAAATAAATAAAATATTTGTTATAAATAAAAATTAGAACAATGTTTTTTATTTAGTCTATTAGTGTTTAATATCTGTCATCACTTATCAACAATAAAGAAAAATATGTTTAGGTCTCATTAAAATTCTAATCATTGCTGTTTAAAACAAATATTGCTAAGGGAGTCAAACATGTTTACAGTAATAGAGAATAACCTTTTTTGACTCAACATTTTTTGTTTGCACAAAAGTTAAACATTTCCATAAAATCTTTTGCTTTCATTATTGTGATTATCTTTTTTTTGCTTTGTCTCTTAACATTTTTTTTTCTTATAAGCTGAATGTTTATTATTTTCTCTTTTTGCCTTAATAAAAATTTTAGTGTAAAAAAATTTTTGAAAATATTTTAAATGTATATCCTGTGTTTTGATTATAAGAATTTGCCAATTCAAATTTTGTTAAAATTGGTATACCTAAATGTTTTTAACATAGAATAAATACTCTATATAACAGCAGAAATATGTATTAAGAATTTTATGAGTAGTAAGTTAACCAGAACTGCTTGCTGAGTACTTAAATTGGTGACCACTTTGGAATACCAAGTGCTGTAATATCTTCATTAGATGCAATTCTGCTTTAACTAAGTGTTCTGCACATTCATAAGTTTCTTTCCAGCTCCATTAGTATTGAACGGGATCATAAATGATCTATTTTTCCTTAACTGTAACAATTCTGTCCAAGAATGACTTGGTTTTGAAGCATAACATTAAAGAAAATATTGTGGAAATATGATCAGGCTTCTTCTGTTCCATCAGAGAATGTTGCATGTGTCAAGTTAAAAAACAAAACCAAGTCTCTTTAAATGGTAAAGGTTAGGTGATGTATCAGTTTTCAAACTTTTGGCAATCTCTTCCATTGAAATCTTAGATTTAGCCTTCATGATGGCAAATAGAGTAGCATGGATGTGCAGGTGGTGTGAAAGAATAATTTGAAATGAGAAATTGGAGAGCTGAGTTCAAATTCCAGTTTAGTTTGTTACATTCAAATGAAAATACCCTTGAGAAAATTATGAATCAATCTCTTCTCACACCAAGTATGAATTAAATAGAAAGATAGACTGAGTTCTGTAGCCTTGTTTGGAAACCAGTCTACTGTAGAAAGTAACAGTAACCTATTGCTGGAATTCTTCAATCATGAATAAACAAAACAAAACACTGAAGTGTGCATATGCTTGGCACCTAAACTTTAATTGAATATTTGCAGATGTGCATTGTGGTGCAGTGGATATCAACTCGGAATGACGAATCAGGGTGCCAAGTTCGAATTCCAGTTGAATTCCTTGCATTCACTTATGCACAAATACCCTTGGGAAAGATATTAATCCGTCCCTTCCCTCTTGTTATGGGTTAAATAATAGGACAGACTGGGTTCTATAGCTTTGACTGGCAACCAGTCTACTGCAAAAAGCAATGGCAACTTACTGCGGGATAATCTTCTGTCCAGTCAGTAATGTCTCTTTCTGGACATGATCACCTAAAGCATGTATCATGTATGGTACTTAACTGACTGACTTCCACTTTATAGAATCAGTGGTAGAAATTTTCCCAAATATGAAATGTACACAATTCTGAATATGTTAAAGTTAGATTAATGTAAATGGAAATCAGAATATAATTTAATAAAATATTCTTTTCTAAGCCATTTGAATCATGAAAAATAATTTTAGTTCATGTAATGTCTTCAATACGGCTGTGAATGCTGGACAATATCATCGAAAATGAGGACAAAACTGGAAGCGGCCGAAATGTGGTTCTACAGAAGGATGCTACGGATATCGTGGACTGAGCACACAAGCAACGACGAAGTGTTAGAAAGAATGGCAACAAAAAGGAAATTGATGCTGAGCATCAGGAAGAGACAACTGAAGTTCCTGGGACATGCAATGAGGAAGGAGAGCCTGGAGAACCTGATACTGACTGGACGGATAGAAGGAAGGAGAGACAGAGGAAGGCAGCGGATAACATATTTGCAGGGTCTGATCAGGTGGATGACGGAACGGGGGTTGCTAGGAGCAACAGGAGCAAACATACTAAGAGCCACAAGGGATAGGGAGATCCATGATCGCCTACGTCCTGAAGGGACAGGGCACATAGATGATGATGAATGTCTTAGTAGGATTTTATTCAAATTTTCTTAAGTGTCCAGCCCAGTCAGGACTTACATGGGGAACCACTAAGTACCATAAGCAATCTCCTACAATCTGAATTATGTTTTGGCTTTAAATAACTCATGAAAGGTTAAAATAAAATATCAATCACTCTCCAAATTTTCATTTACTTCACTTTCTGTATATAAGGATTGCTTTAAATAATTATAATTAAAAAAAAGAAAAACCTCCATTATTGTTTCTTGAATAGCAATATATTTTTAGGCCTTACTGTTTACATAAATTAACATTTTATTCATGTAAGCTCAAAGACAATTCTAGTTTTTCAAATAGTTTGTCTTTAACCATTCTGAGCCATTTTCCATTACACCATCTGCTTACAGCACCTGGTATTCCCAAGTGATCACCCATCTAGGTATTGACCATGCTTGATGGTACTTAACTTTGAAAATTGTATGGCAACCAACATCTCATCTATAAACAAACACCTTTTAAACTTGTTTAAGATTTTACTGGACTATGAAAACTTTATTGATGTCCATTATATGAAATAATGGATCATTTTTCTTTCTATAAAGTTGGCATTTTAAAATAAATCTTTAATTGGTAGACGTAAGATGCAAAAATGGTTGAGATCTTGTTAGGCTATGGTAAATGAATTTTTTCTTTTTAAATCAGTTAATTTATTATTAACAAATATTTTTATTTCTGATGTATTTTTTATTATACTGTTTATATATTTTAAAAATATTCTAAGAATGTTTTTTCTCTATTTTAAAGGCAATGAAACAGATGAGGAAGTTATCTCACTAAGAGATGACAATGATCCTGATACCAGTGCAGAAAGTTTGGATAAAGATGCTGCAACTGTGTCTGTGGCAGCTGACGTTCATGTCACAAATGAGAAAGAAACGGGTGAGTTAAAATGATTATATTTTGAATTAGTATTATGAATAATAATATTTCAGAACACCTTTTTTAAAAGACCTTGTTTAACTTGTATTTATATTTCATTGGCATTTATAGGTTTGATTTGTGTTAGGTTTACAAGTACTGTATACACTTGTGAATAAACCTACTTTATATATGTGATCTTTTTTTTTTTTTGTGTGTGTGTATGTAAAAAGCCTGTTCTTTTTTTTTCTTTCATGTATAGTGCAATTCCAGCTTCTAAACAATACTAGTAGGCCTATTGAGCATCATCCTGGACATATTTTATAACAAATAGTCTTCATTCCCTTTTGTACAAAACTACCCCAAATTAGTGAGAAAAATCACTTACAGTAAAGCATCTAAAATTATTTAGATACTCTATTTTTGTTTTAGTTTTAAACCTTTCATAAAAAAAATGACTTATGTATAGTGCAACTGGTTGCCAAAAAGGCATGATTTTTAACCTCTTCAAAAATTACCTGTATATAGTGCAAGCCCCTCTTATTTTTCTTATATAAAACCTTATAATAAAAACTTGCGCTATTACTCAAGTATATATTGTATTGATATTTCAAATTTCCTTTTTTAACTTATATTTATATTTCACTGGTATCAATGACTTTGATTTGTGGCAGGATTTGAGTTAAGAGTATTTTTCCTGCTTGCAGTTTATATTAAAGTTTACAACAGCAGTCATATTCTTTGCGAAAACATTCTTGCCACAGTCACTCAAATAAGCATATTTCTTATTAAATATAACTAAAACATTTTTTTTTTTTTTTTTGACACTCTAAAAGTTAGCATGATTCATTTGTGCTTGAAAATGATATAATATTTGGAAAGAATACGAAATGATTATATAGATCACATTTCTGTAAATTTTGATAAAAATATTTAAATTTAATGTTCAAAAAACAGTTGCCATGTATAAGCCAACATCATATATAGTGTGAATCCTGATTATTTCTTTTTTTTTTTTTAAATGAATTTTAGCCTTTTCAGAAAAAATTTACTGGTCACCAAAAATGCATGATTTTTATCTTAAAAACAACAAAAAAAATTGTGTATATAGTGCGACCCACTCCCTATATCTTGCACTATACCTGAGAATATACAGCAATATAAGTTTACATATAATTATTATTCTCATAAATAAGTCAATTATAAAAGCATGCAGTTAACTGTAAGCAATAAACCCTGTGAGACACGAATTTTACAAGCTCAACATTAGAAAACTATTTGAAAATAGTGGAACCATTAACATGATGACCTAAAGAAATAGGTTTATACTAAAACATAACACTTTCAAGAGACCATCTACAAACTATATATCAATAAAACATTTATGAAAGTATAAAATTATGTTCAAAATATTTGCAGTTTACACCAAAATTGTGTACAAAATATTTAGATTTTCACATTAAATAACTCATAGGGGTTGATATATCACTAAATAAAAAACAACCAATCAACTGTCAACAAGACTTAGAAAAACAAAATTTTAGTTACTTTGTTTTTTTTTTAATTTATACATACAAGGTTGCATTTTAGTTCTTTAGACAGATGGAGTAATTTGACACTTGTGAGAAATTCTGTTTCTATTGTTAGATTTTAGTAATGTTAACTGAAAAAGTAGTTAAAGTAATATTTCATATAAAAAGCAGTGAGCTGGTTAGTTTCATTAAGTCTCTGATTGAATTTCTACTACCACTTTATATTTTGATAGTTGCAATAGTAAAAATACTTTATACAAATGTCAAAGCATTAGAAGGTGAAATTAAACTCTAAATTACTTCTTTATCATCCTCAGCAGCCTTTGCAAGTTCATTACTCAACAAAGAATTTTTAGAAATTCCACAACAACTATGACTGCACTATTAACTCATATTTTACCAGCAAAGCTCTCTATCTTATCTATCTATATTCACTGTGGTTTATATTTGCTATCATTTAGGTCAACTATTGCTCTATCTGTTATCGTTTCTTTTTTATATGTTTCTTGTCTGCTTTTATTTTTGTTATTTAATCACTTTGATATCTAATCCATATTCTCATTTGTTAGTTATATCTTGCATTTTCTACCGATTTTTGTATTCACCTAAGTTTTTTAGGCAATCTTGTTAATTTTCATATTTCAATCAATATAAGACACTATCTTCTTAAAGCCAACATTACTATAAAAATAACAAATTAAATATATGCAATTATTTTACTCTTAAAACTACTTAAGCCTTTTTACAAATAATTGGTAAGAATGTAAATATCTTTTTTAATTGTAGAAGATTCATCAAGTCTTGCCAAGGAATCTATTAACACAGAAGAAAAATCTAATGATGCAGAGGCTGCCTCAGGAGAAAAGTCTCCAGTGGAAAAACTTGAAACAGAAGCAAAAGACAATGATACAAATAAGAAAATTACTGAAAGTAAAGAAACAAAATCAGATGAAGTTACAGCTCCTGCCGCAGAACCTGAAATGATTCCAAATGAAGGAGTAACAGCAGCTTCTGCAGAACCAGTTGTTAATGCTGCCAAAGATAATGGTGAAGAAAGTAGTAGTCATGAAACCCAGGTATCGAAGATGGAATCGCAAAATGATATGTCTCCAGGAACCACAGATCCTGCTATAACAAGTGCTGATAATACAAACACTGGTTTTACAACAAACACCGCTGCAAATGCGGCTTCAGTTGAAATGATTCCTAGTAATCAGTTAACCACAACAGATAAAGAAGATACCAAAGTGGAGGCAGTACCTACAGCAACCACCAATAAAGTTTCAGGTACCATTGACTGACACACACACATACACACACACACACTGGTCCAATAGTAGGTGATAACATTTATTTTGAGATTACATATACAATTATATTTACTAATACAATTATTACATTAACAATTAAATTTTATTGTGTACAATAATACATGTGCGTTGTGGTACAGTGGATATCGGCTTGGAACGAGAAGCCGGGGAGCCGAGTTCAAATTCCATTTGAATCCATTGTATTCACTTACGCACAAATACCCTTGGGAAAGGTATTAATCCATCTCTTCCTCCCAGTTATGGGTTAAATAGCAGGACAGATTGGGTTCTATAGTCTTGGTTGGCAACCAGTCTACCGCAGAAAGCAATGGCAACCTACTGCGGGATAATCTTCTGCCCAGTCAGTCATGTCTCTTTCGTGATCATCCAAGCGTGTATCATGGATGGCACTTAACTGACTGACTGAATATAATAGTTGGAATAATGATTAAGGCTTTTACTGGTCATAAAGTGGGGGATCAGTTTATTACTTCATAACAATAGAAAACTGATCCCCCACTAATTACTACATAATAATATAATACATGTCTTTCCCCTCTAGCTATGAGTCAAATAACAGGACAGATTGGGTTCTAAAGACTGGCAACCAGTCTACCGCAGAAAGCAATGGCAACCTACTGCCCAGTCAGTCATGTCTCTTTTGAGACATGATCACCCAAGCGTGTATGATGTATGGCACTTGACTGACTGACAATAATACAAAAGCTCTTAAATTTTATTTAGACAGGTGCTCAAACTTGTCTCTCAAAATTTCCACAGCCTTGAAGTCTACCCCACATGCTTCAAACATTTTTGCACAACTCTTTTTGTGTATAAATTTCTTGAAATGAATTTCTCATGTAATTTTTTAAAAATCACCAACACATCTTGGTTTTCAACACCATTTTAATAATATAACTGCTACACAAACCTATTCCATCTTTTGTCTACCTACTTTTGGCCCAACCTCTATATATTTTTAAAAAATGATGGATTTATTTTTAATCAGGCATTTTTATTACTTCAAACAATATTAAAGTGAATATTTGGAATACGATTTAATAAATAAAATGCAGTGTCTATTTCAAATATGAAAGTATCTACTATGATATATATATATATATATATATATATATATTGGACACTCCTGTCATTTTTGAATGTATGAGGGTAAAAAAATTCAGTTCATAGAATTGACAGCCAGGCTACCTGCACGTATCATTAGATTATAGTGGTGACGGCTTGTGTAGAACCAGACACACCATTTGGAAGACTCACATGTATTTCAATGTTTGAGGGTAAAGAAACTCAGTTCTTAGAACCAACAGCCAGGCTAATGCACATATCCTTTGATTATAGTGGTGTTGTGTATACAGAACCAGCCACATTATGATGGTAGAGGTGGTAGGGCGAATATAGAAAAATTATGCACAGTATGTCACAAGGTCCCAAACAACACTTTGTAGGTTTTGAATTCAGAGTTGTCCTTGCTACCAAAGACTAGGGAAACCAGTCTGAATTAATGAATTTTATATATATATATATATATATATATATATAAAATGACAGTAGTCAAGTGTGTGTGTATGTATATGTGTGTATGTATATATATATATATATATATATATAATGAACTACGCTTTCTCTCTCTCTCTCACACACACACATATATATATATATATATATATATATATATATATGATAGATGCTTGACCCCTTGATGTTGAGTCGAATCATCTCAAGGCATCATTGTGAAACTTGGTTGTATTGGGCTAAACTGACTAGGAATACTGCTATGTCTCTCTACCCATTCACTTGGTATTCTCTCTACCCATTCACTTGGTATTCTCTCTACCCATTCACTTGGTATTCTCTCTACCCATTCACTTGGTATTCTCTCTACCCATTCACTTGGTATTCTCTCTACCCATTCACTTGGTATTCTCTCTACCCATTCACTTGGTATTCTCTCTACCCATTCACTTGGTATTCTCTCTACCCATTCACTTGGTATTCATAATTAAATTAAAAAAAGACTAACCTGTTAAAAGGGATTATGAATTGATCTTTTTTTTTTCTCATTTGAATACTTTTCTTCCAATTGTACTATTTGAATGATAGTTAAGAATACACATCTTATTTTATGATGTAGTGTTCTTATATATTTCCATCTTAGTCTTAATGTGTTTCTGCTGTTCATTCATTAAGAAGCAAATGAAGAATATTTTAACCACAAGAAATAGTTTTAATAGAACAAAAGAAAGTAAACATTTCTCCCAAAATTTGTTTATATTTCTGATATTAAAGATGTAGTCATTTTCACATATTATTTTTATTTTGAAAAGTTAAGATTCCTCATAACTTACTCATTACTGCACCCCCCTTGTCCAATATACTGTTTAACTCATCCTTCTCATACCCTCTTCCTGACACCTCCTATAACCTGTCACTCTTTCTTATAACATTGGGGTAGATAGACTAAACTATCGCCTGGGTCACACTCCACCCACATCTATTGATCAGGTGAAGAGGCTTATCCCTTGTTCCCTGTTTAGGATGTGGTTTCCGGCTTTCTCTTTTCCAATCTTTTCACTCTTATGTAGCCCCCTGCACATCAGTGGATTTACTGCCTTGCTCAGGGTGATATGATTAAAAAAAATAAACATTCCTCTTATTTAACCCCTTGCAAAACAGTGGTAGTAAAATGCCTTGCTTGGGGCAATATTATTATAAAAAAATTTCTATTATATTATAATGTGGATATAAAGTGGGGGATCAATTCTACATTTCAATCAATATATAAACTGATCCCCCACTTTATGGCATTAGTCATCCTTCTCTTACCCATTTCCTGACACCTCCTGTAACCTGTCACTCTTTCTTATAACATTCCTCCTATGTAACCCCCTGCAAAACAGTGGTAGTAAAATGCCTTTCTTGGGGCCACATGATTATAAAAAAAAAAATTAAACAAAGCATTTACTCAAGTATGGGTAACAACTAAAAAAAAATGTTTACTCTCTCTCTCTCTTTCTCTCTCGTACACACACACACTGTCTTAAAAATTTATAGTATTTTTCACTTTAAAAGATTTTCATGTTTTTCTTTTCAGACTTCTTGCTCATGCAATATATTTTGCTGTCACAAATAGTCTATAGCTCCTGTTACTTTTTTAAAGATTCTTGATAAAATCCAAAGAATCTGCAATATTGTTAAACTTGATCTGGCATCTCAACTTAAGTCACTTTCCTACTGTTATAATGTAGCTTTCCTCTGCCTTTCATATAAATACTATCATGGTAAATGTTCTGATGAACCTTCAGATTAATAAGTAAAAATCCATCACTTCTTTAAAAATATATGTCTGATAAATTTATTTGTATAAATGGATAAGAGGAAAATACTATTTCTTCTGCTTTGTTAGTAAATACAAATTCCCTCAAGAACTTATGCTAGATTTATCTAAGTACCTCTTTATTAAAGTATAAGTCCTTGAAATAAAAGTATTTTTATTACTGATACCACTAGATCCTTCTACCTCAGTTATTTTGATAATTTATATTCTGTTCTTTATAATATTTACAGAAAGTGCTGAAATATCTCCACCGAATAATGTTGATACTAAGAAAGAAAATTTAGCAGAAGACACAAACAGAGAAGAAAATCGTCAAGAAGGAATATCTTCTATTAGGATTGATGAAAAAACAAATAGAGCATCAGCAGATCCAAATATAAAGCCACCAGAAAATTTGGAACTGACTACTAAAATTCCAGCAACATTTGACAATTTGCCTCTACCTAGTGAAGGAAGTTCTTTAACTGAACGCCTTGAACGAGCTCTTGGATCAGTAGCACCACTTCTTCGAGAAATCTTTGTAGACTTTGCACCATTCCTTTCTAAAACATTAATTGGATCTCATGGACAAGAATTGTTAGTTGGAGGTAAATTTTCAGTAACATCTTTCATTCAATATTTCTTAAACAGAATAAATATATAAAATATATAAGTATACGAAATAATTGGATGCATATTGTGATGCAGTGGTTATCGGCTCAGAATGAGAAATCTGAGTTCGAATTCTAGTTGCATTCACTTATGCGCAACTACCCTTGGGAAAGGTCTTAATCCGTCTCTTCTCTCCCCAGTTATGAGTTAAATAGCAGGGCAGATTAGGTTCTATAGCTTTGGTTGGCAACCAGTCTATCACAGAAAGTAATGGCAACCTACTGTGGGAAAATCTTCTGCCTAGTCAGTGATGTCTCTTTCAAGACATGATTGCCCAAGTGTGTATAACGTATGGCACTTAAGTGACTGATTTAAATTAAACAACTGTAAAGCATCTGTAGACACGTATATCTATACCTTACAATTTCTTTAATGAATCATTACTTTTACAATCAATATTATATTTATTTACTTACAATCATGGTGATAACAGAAAATAAGGTCATTCTTCAGTATATGTCTATACTTCTGAGATGCAGTAATATTTCCATTATTTCCTAAAAGACACATTGGCCCAGTAGATATAAGCATTGGTTAGTTCTAGTGACTTGACCCCAAAGAGTTGTGAGTTGAATACCTGGCTACAGAGGTGATGAACAAATAGTTGAGTTGAAGGGAGGTAACTACATGGCATCTGGAAGTGGCATTACACATGGGATGAGAATGATCTACCCCAGTGTTTGAAATGTTGTGAATATGGCAATAAAGATGAGGACAACAGTCCAAACAATGTAAGGACATTCTTGTTGCTAGATTTCCTCTAAACCTTCAACTGAAAATCATTAGTTCTATGTAGCATGATATCTAGGAACACTAAAGAGCTGTTAGTCTTGTATTCAGAGGTAAAATCTATTGTTATTTTAACATTAAATTCATTAACAAGACTGGGTTAAAACTTTCAATTGTGTTGCAAAAATTTATCTAAAATTTTAATTAATAAAAAAAGCTTTGCAGCGATATATTTTGGTAAATTAATATTTTCAAAATCATTTTGAATTTATTCATAAGTATCTCAGTAGTTATGTTTTATCTCTTTAGTGTATTAAAAGTTAAATTTTGTACATTTAAATTCATATATAAATTTTATATTCATATGAGATAGGAATATATTTGAATTTGAACTAGTTAAAACTATTTCATACTTGGTATATGTTTGCTTTCTAATTTCATTTTTGGTTTTTAATTTCTCTCTGTAGGTCTTGTTACTTTAAAACAGAGTTCATCTGTTGTTGAACTTGTTATGCTCCTGTGTTCTCAAGAATGGCAAAATTCACTACAGAAGCATGCTGGTCTAGCATTCATTGAGTTGGTCAATGAAGGAAGGTAAATCTACCTTGGTTATTTTTCATATAATCTTACATAAATAAAACTAAAGATGTGTGTGTGTCTTCACTGATTTATATTTCTATATACTTCCATATTTTTCATTTGATTTGTTTTAAAACTTACACACCCCTTGCAAATTTAAACTGAGGAGGCACAATGTTTTGCTTTCAGAGAGACTAGACTGATCCATTCTAATATATATAAATATTTCATTTGCAAATGAGTTATATTACACAACCCAGGTTTTTACCATCTGGTGTCTTTAAGTAATTTACAATAACTGATTTTATCGGTTTTTTTTTTTTTTTTTTTTTTTTTTTTTTTTTTTAAGAATGCTCACATAACAGGGATTTTTTATGAAGGCACAAATTTCAAAATTAGAAGTTATAATGTTTTCATATAGAAAAGACCCAGATATAACATAGTATAGTCAAAACAGCCAAGCCTTACAACGGTGGGAAAATATGTAGGCTGTGCCAGGAAGAAAAGTTAGCTATGATGTTATTCCCAAACAAAAATGAATTACTGAATGAAAGAGCAGAAATTATGACTGAGTGTAAACATACTAACAAATACCTGTTAGGGTCATACAATCATGGATGAAAGCATAACTTCTAATTTAGAAATTTTCACGCTCATAAAAAAATCCCTGTTATGTAAGTGTTCTTAAAAAAAAAAAAAAAAAAAAATAAAAAAAATGGTAAAATCATTGTAAATCACCTGAAGACACCAGATGGTAGAAACTTGGGTTGTGTCATATAACTTGTTTATAAATTAAAAATATTCAAAATTTTTACAATATAATTGTATTGAACACTTTTTAATACAACTGTGTACTTGTCTAATTTAATTATGACCAAAAAACAAGTAACTAAATAAGATATATATAATCTGCATACAGGCCTGTTTTGCTGTCTCACAGATCATCAGTGCAGCTAGATTAATGGTTTACTTAAAGTTGGGATAGAAACCCAACTGATATATCACCAGTCAAAAATCCTACTACCAAGCTATTGGCACACGGCAGAGAGGGCAGATTTCATAGTGTATAATGATTTTACAGAATGTAAATACGCCAGCATTTGAGTGTTCAATCCAGTAACCAAACCGAGAGTATTCAATTTGATAACCAGAGAACATAAAGCAGCAAATGGCTAATGTTTATGAAATTTTCCTTTCTCTACAGTGCTCAATCAGCTAGGATGAATAATTTAACCTGTCTTAGGATTTGGCTAGGTTATATATCTATAAACCAGTTAAACTAGTAGAAAGTAATAATCAAATTAAACTCATTATATATTATAAAAAGTTTAAAACAATTGACCTCATAGTCTATAATAACCCAACAAGCACTAAACTAAATTCTCTACAAAAAACCAATGTAGTGTACCAATTTACATGCCCATTCAGAGATTGCATCTCTGATACTAATCAAAAACCTAGTATATATATTGATTTTACTACAACCACGCTCTCCCATAGACTTACATGTCATCTTTCTGATCAGAGTACTATTAAACAACATTTCTCTGAAAAACATAAACATGTAGGTAATATCACAGATTTTGGTCAACAATACGGTGATCCTTACTCATACACACAGTAAGAGGAACCTGCAGATATTGGAGGCCATGTACATCAAATCAAAACAACCAACACTCAATAAAATCAACTTTAAAACAGGAAATAACATATTACATTGCATTTGACTACATGGTTTTGTTGTCATTTCGCGCTATCCTGTGGTGTGACGTCATAAAACTTAAGAACTGCATTTATTATTTTTGATATCTATTGCCGTTGCCAAGCGGAGTTTTATGTCAACACAAAATAAAATCGTCGGTGATGGTGGATTTTATAATATTTCAGTTTAAACAACCTCTCTGAAGATGGCTCATGTGAGCTGAAAGCTTAGAAGAAAACCAATAAATAATTATCCAAATGTTGGAGAATTTTTGTCTTTATTTTCAACTGAAATTAAAGCAAAAATATGACGTTTAGAACGGCTCATGATTAAACATAATAGACATTCATTGTCTCTTATATTTAACAGCATATGTTTAGAAAATTACTTGCTGCCTCGATATACTAAATATATATATATATATATATATATATATATAAAATGACAGAATGATATATCAGATTAATAGTGGGTAATTGAATGACAAATAAAAATCCTATGTAACTTTTTTTTTTTTTTTTTTTTTTTCATTCAAAATGTCTTCAGTCAACTTCTGTTTTATCTCAATTTCACCCCCACTTCAAGTGGAACTCACATTTACAATCCATTCCTTAAAATGCATGAAAATTGTTGGCTCTTTGTAAACATTCTTTACAAGAGCTGGCTTAGACAAAAAAGAAAGAGTATTGCTACCTTTGCTGCATCTTCACAGTTCTCACCTTTTAGTCTTGATAAAACTCAAAATCGCTTACATGGTCTTTTGAGAGAAGACCTATTTTCCATTTTGAAACATCTTTTCAGCAGATGCCACATCACAAATTTATCCTGATTTCCATGGTAAATGTTCAGGCAAACCCCATTCCTTAGTTTCACCATTTCAGAACTTTACAAGAAATACATGCCATGTCACATATATGTTGAATCATCTTCATTTCTTCCATATTTCAATAGCAAGAAGGGCAATTCTATTCAGACTGCTTCTTTAAAGAAACATACCTGCATTCTCAGCTTTCTATTGCTCCTTTCTAACTAGTTTGTACTCCTCACTCTTTTCTAATTAATCTTTTTACAGTTATGTAGCCCCCAGCTCATCAGTGGCATTTCTGCCTTACTCGGGGTGAAATGATTAAAAAAAAAAAAAAACACTTTGCTGAATTGACTCCTGTGAAAACACTTCCCTAATCTCCTAAAATCTTAACTTCAAGTCAAGGGTCAGTCTTTGCCTATCCTCCATATTTTCATAATTTCAATTCTTACTTCCACATTTGTATCACACAGTTTATTCAGTAACCCCCTACTTTCAATAACTCTGTATTGGGTAAAGTTTAGTAAAAAAAAAAAAGGAAAATGTTGAGGAAAAGATTGAAATATAATAAATATCAGTTATAATTATACATTAGTAATATAAAATAGATGATTATATATTTTTCTTGTAATATGATTATAACCAATATAATCATGTATTGTTATATTTCAACTTGATATATAAATTGTTATATTTTGTTCCCTCTTCCTGTGTGTGTGTGTGTATATATATATATATATATATATAATATAATTCCGTCAATAAAAACATTATTCAATCTGAAGTCCTTTTGAAGGATGAAACACATAACATAGGATATTTTCAATTTTGTCATTTAGTTATCTGTGCATGCAGCCCCCCCCCCCTCAAACACACACACACCAGTAAAAGAGGTGTTGGTTGAACCAGCAGAGGATAGCTCAAAAAGTGCTCAATGCACAATCAAAACAAAAGAACTGAATATGCAGTGCCCACAATATGTCACAGAGTGAAATACACACCAATTACTTGCTACCTAAGTTTTGATCACACTGGTCTTCTCAGGTAGAGAAGTCTTAATTGCGATGTCAAAACACATCAGGTATAATTACAGATTCCCCTAGAGGGACACAGGTTCAAACCCTGCCAGAGTGCATGTATTTTCTCTAAAAAACATTTAAAAAAATATTTAGGCGGGTAGACAAAAGTAAATAAATATACTGCTTAATAAACAGAGCATCTACTCAAATATGAGTATCTGCTAAAAATAATGTTTAAGTAATAATATATATAGTCATCCACAGACAGATCTGTTTTGCTGTATCACAGCTCATCAGTATGGTTAGACATCTGATTGCTTTTAGCCAGGATTGAAACTTGACCGAATTGATATGTTGGTGTTTCTACCTCTGAGCTATAGATGCTCGGTAGAAGAAGGCAGACCTTTAACGTGTGATGTACCATGTAAACATACGCCAGTAGTTCTTTTATATATATATATATATATATATATTAGTCATCCACATACAAGCCTGTTTCGCTGTATCACAGCTCATCAGTGTGGCTAGACACATCCACTGGCTTCTGGCCAGGATCAAAACTCTACCGATTTGGAGTCAGTCAGTCGCTACTCCCTAAGCCATAGGCGCATGGAATCAGAGAAGGGAAATTTTAACATGTTGCATAGAAGCAGTGTATACACACGCCAGTCACCGGAAGAACTCAATTAATTTCTAAAGAGTCACGCATATCGCAGAAGTGGAAACGGTTTTAAAATTTTCTTCTCCAGAGAGCTCAATCATAATGAGAGCATATTAGTCATCTACATACAAGCCTGTTTTGCTGTATCACAGCTCATCAGTGTGGCTAGACACATCCACTTTATATATATATATATATATATATATATATATATATATAAAAATCTAAATTTATTTATAAATGGAACTTTGTGTCTGTGTGTGCGTGTATCTGTTACCTATAGACTCCGAAACAGCTGAACCAATTTTCTTGAAAATTTGCACAGTTGTACTATAAGTGTCTGCGAGTATTCTTAGCTAGGTTTTATGTTGAGGTACCCCCGATAAATATTGAAAATCGATAATCGAAAAAATCGGGTTATAGAAGGAGTGGTCCGATTTAATCAAATTTCATACACTCATAGACGAAGACATAAGAAACGATATTCAGAAGTTTCAAGGTTGCAGTTCTTATAATAGTGCAGAAAATCAATAATATATTTATATATATATATATATATATATATAAAAGGCAAGATGTTTGTGTGTGTGTGTGTGTCTGTTTATCTGTCTGTATGTCCTTTATACAAATCCACAATTTTTATCCAATTCTCGTCAAACTTCACACAAATATTCTTTAGGCTGAGTCTGAGCTCCAGGACTATGGATTAGTTTTATACTGCTAGTATATATATATATATATGCACACACTGTATAAAAAAAATTAAAAGTATTTTTCAAATAAAAAATTTGTCATTGTCTTCTTTTCAGACTTCTTGCTCATGCGACAAGGGACCACATTGTACGTGTTGCTAATGAAGCAGAATTTATATTAACACGGATGAGAGCTGAAGATGTGCAAAAGCATGCAGAATTTGAAGTAAGTCATTATTTTTCATGATCAAGATGTTTGAACTAAAAAATACTTACATATATGAAAATTAATCAACAAAATAGGTAAAAAACAATAGAAACACAAATATTTATTTTTACTTGTATGTGTATGGATATTTTACTATTACAGTAACAGAGCTCATAGCTGGGTAGTTAGAACATTTAGCTTTATGACCATGAGGCCTTGTTTCATCTCTTACCAATGTTAGGGAGAAAACCTCTTCATAATATCACCATGGGGTGGTGATCCCAGCATACAGTAATACTGGAAAGTGTCAGAAATCTATACCACAAGTTGATTCTACTCTTTTGAGTAGAATTGGGTAGACAGAACTATCTAGAACCTGGCAATGATTGTTCTAGCACAAAGTCACAAATCATTGTGACTGAGGGTTTGAATGTACTGGCCATGTTCCAATTGCTGTTCATGATAGATTTTGCACTCTCCCAGCAACTGTAACTAATGTTGGCTCAGCATACTTGCAGTATAAACCACATGCGAGTTGTGTGTTTTGAACAAACACAAATGTGCCTGAGCAGATCATCTGCAACAGGGATTAGCTATCCACTGTAGCAGACAGATGTATTTGGAAACAAGCAGATTTATTTATATTTACTATTTTTATACTGGTATATATTCACATAATTTGTGTTACTCTGTCTTACATAAATTGCATGTGGAATAAAATTTATACATACAAAAAAGTGTTAAAAATTCATTAAATATGAGCCCCAATTTTGAGTTCGTAAATATTGCAGTGGAATATCCTGCTACTTTTTTGGTACAGTAAGATGGAGAAGTCTGTCTGTTATATGAGAGTAATAGCTACTAATTAGCAAGGAGTGTTTACAGGAGTGTACATTGCAGTAGACTAATCTCTCAGTGACACTCTCATACAGAATAATCCAGTTGACTGTACAACATACATATTTGGTAGTTTACTACTTGGGTGCACAATGCAGTATTGTATCTTTCTCAAGGATACAACAATAAGTTTACAATTACAACTACAATTGCAGTCTTTTTTTATCATTACATTATTAAAATTTTATATTAATTAAATGTCATACTATATTTATCATGACTATTGATTTTGATGATTGTGTCTTACTCTTTGTTGAGGTTTGAAGGATTATTGAAAAAATATTTAATATCATTTCATATTTTTAACACAACACTCAATAAATCTCAGGCTTAACTAATAAAACAACAACTTTTAGTCAAAATTTGACTTTATTCATCAATATGTTCTTCTTCTAGGGTGATACACTAATTCCAACGTTTCTCTAACAATTTGATGCCTTTTTTGTAGAATGATTTGTCTTTGGCCTCAAAATACACCTCAGTTTCTGATATCACTTATTCATTGGATCCAAATCCTTTTCCCTGGATCATTCTTTTGAGGTCTGAAAACAGCCAGTTACCACTGGGGGCCAGATCTGGCAAATAGGGTGGATGCAGAAGCAATTTGAAGTGCAATTTATGTAGTTTGCCATCGTTACAATTGACTTATGACATGGTGCATTGTTTTGGTGAAAGATCACTTTTTCTTCTTCAGTTATGATTGTTTTTCTGATTTCTTCCTTCAAACGCACCAATAATGCTATACAATATCTGCTATTGATGGTTTTTCTTTTCTCAAGGTAATCAATGAGCAAAATACCTTGCACATCCCAAAATATGTAGGCCAAAACCTTGCCTGCTGATGTTTGCATCTTTGGTTGCTTTAGACAGCTTTCACCTGCTGGTTTCCACTCAACTGACTGCCAATTTGACTCCAGAGTGAAGTGGTCGATCCATGTTTCATCTATTGTCACACATTTATGCAAAAACACCTTGTTGTATTGAAACAGTTGCAGATAACACTCTGAATTGTCAATGCATTGTTTTCAATCTACTGTGAGCAAACACAGCACCCGCTTTGAACACAGCTTTCTCATTGACAAATGGTGAATACACTGCCTTCGGATATGTTCAACTCAGCAGTCCAAAAAAACACTTATCAAGTCATTTACTTTGCTTGAACAGTATTTTTTCCCATCAGAAAACAATACTTTATCAACACAAAAAATTCAGATTTTTCCATTGTTTTGAAAATTTGCAACAGTAGCTTTACTTAAATAACTATAATTTGTAACTAATAATCTGAGTGGGCCCACATTTTGTCACATGCCTTTTGAAGGTTAGTACTTCATAAAAAATCATGTGGATTTTTTTATTAGTTTTTTTCATCTGTATGTCAGACTTGGGAATTATTGAGTATTATCTTTTTTTTTTTTTTTTTTTTTTTTTTTTTTAATCTAGCATCTTCATATTTTCTTCTTTTATTTTTTGTCTAGAATACACTTTGACTAAAAAACAGAGTAACCTATTAGATAAATATTTCTTAATCAGCATGTTCATCAGTCTCACATTTGTAAGTTTATTTCCTATGGCTAGTATGAATAGATAGGTTCATTTGTTGTCCAGGTCACTCCTCCAGTGAACATGAGTAAAGGTTTACCCCTTGTTTCCTGTTTCAGATTGGATTCTAAGGTTTTCTTTTTCTTTTTTTAATACTCTTTCACTTCTAGTAGTCCTTTATGTTCTAGTGGCACTATCACCTTGCTTAGGGATGAATTAAAAAGAAATAAAACCATAAAAAAGAATATAAAGTTTTACTCCTGAATTGTATACTACACACATGCCAGGGTTTTCTTTCCTAGCCTGTTATGAACATCAATCTTTTATCAGTTGCTTTAAAATCTCGTTTGTTCCTAGGAACATTCTTTTTGCAGGTGAGAGCTTACAAATTTGATGACCTACTGATTTTCTCAAACTATTTTGGTACACTCTTAGGGATGTAGGGGTGGGGAACCACAAACACACCCTTTCTTTAAGCCTAAGCAGCTGGGTCTCTACTGTCTATTAGCAGCTCAGCAAGGAGTAAGTCTGACATCATTATCAGTCATTTTGACATTAAGTTAAGGCACATTGCAAATTAGTATGATTTTTAATCTTTGGCAAATTTGTAAATAACTCTTATTAGTCATCTCCAAACATCCCAGTCCTGTACTAATTCCTTCAAGTCTTTTACAGGGGATGATTGGATTTTATTGACCATTCTTATGTCATTCTTTTGTGTTTATTACAATTTTTATTTGCAGTCTTCTACAAAAATCATCTGCATTTTTGTTTACAAAATAAAACTGCATAACTTTTTATTTTTATTTTTTAAATTCATTCATTCCAAGCAACAAATATGCAAGACAAGGGAGTGAAAGAGAATGAGATTTTTAGAATGAACCAGAAACCCAATCTTAAACAGGAAACAAGGAATAAATCTTGACTCTTGTTCAAAAGATTGAATTAGATAATAGGTGAACCTATCTAACCCTATTGAGGAAAAGATAAATCGTAAAATATTTAAAATTTCAGAGTTTAGGTTGAGGTCTTAATATTGAATTAGATTTTAGAAGGAACTGGAAACTTAATCCCAAATAGGAAACAAAGGATAAAAATTTATGCCTATTCAAAAGACTAAGGAACAGATGTAAACCAGATGATAGATGAACTTATCTACTATTAAAGTTTTGAGAAAACAAAAAAGAAAAAAAAATCTATATAAGTTTTATAAGAAAACAATATAGCTTTTTGAAAAATCCAACAACAAACAAATATAAAGCACATTGGGCTGCTCATTTTGACAGTTTTTTTTTTATGGACTGTGAATGTGTATAGTGGTTCAGTGGTTATCAACTCAGAATGAAAAATCGGAGAGACTAGTTTGAATTCCTGTTGAATTGCTTGCATTCACTTACACACAAATACCCTAGGGAAAGGTATTAATTCGTCACTTTCCTCCAGTTATGGGTTAAATAATAGGACAGTTTGGGTTCTATAGCCTTGGCTGGCAACCAGTCTACCACAGAAAGCAATGGCAACCTACTGTGGGATAATGTTCTGCCCAGTCAGTCATGTCTCTTTTGATCGCCCAACTGTGTATCCCCTATGGTGCTTAACTGACTGACTGAACAGTTTACAGCCCATCATCTGATGAATCACCCCAAGCAAGGCATTTTACTGCAACTGTTGTGCAGGGTGTTACATAGGAAGGACGTTATGAGAAAGAGTTACAGGTTCTAGGGGGTATCAGGAAGTGGGTAAGAGAAGGATGAGATTACTGATGAAAGTGGAGTGGATGAAGAAAGGAGCATGAGAGAGAGGATGCAAGTTAGGGAGATAGGAGATGACTATTGACTTTACATTTAAATTCTTGGAGATTGTAGCTGTCAGGGAAGCAAGTAAACAGAAGGGAATTCCACTGGTGGAAAGTGTGAGAAAAGAAGCTACTGTAGTAGAATTTGCATTTACATTTTATTGGTTTCACAGTAAAAGGGTGGGACCTAGTTGCCAATCTTGTAGCTCGAGTAAATTCATATATAGGGGGCACCAGTGAGCTAAATTCATTGGAGCCGTGAAAGTATTTATATGAACACAGGCATCCCTCAAGGCTCCATGGAACTCCTGTATTGACAATAACCTACACCAAGTGACACAAACTATCGGAAAAAAGAAACCAATAAAAGGATGTCAAGAAGAGAAGTGGTAATGGCTAGACTTCAAATAGGACACACCTCTATCACCCACTCATACTTACTGAAAGGAGAAGTACCAATCTGCATACCATGCCAAGAACCCTGCACAGTACACCATATACTAACAAACTGCATAGACCTTGAACAGATTCAACTAAAGCACTATCAAGAAAATAATCTAAGGGATATTTTCAACAAGGTTGACCCTAAAAATATTCTCGAATTCTTAAGAGACAAATCTATGCAACAAGATAGAGTTCCTCTGAATCATAAGAAACATTTAATTCCCATCCATCATACTACAACAACTAATGTTTCGGCATTAAATGACCCATAAAGGGTTGATCTGCCGTAAGACAAACCAATCAATCAATCAACCCTCAAGGCTCTATCCTAGGTCTTATGTTTTTTCTGATCTTCATATCTGGTCAGGTGCTCCTGTTATTCGTTTTGAGATTCTCAACAAAATCCAAAGGAGGATTTGCATCGTAATTTTCCTTATTTAGATGCTTGATTTCAGTCACTTCCTCATTGATGGATTGTGGCTTCCCTCTGTCTTTTCTATAAATATTTTAATGCCTTCAGCTCTTACAAGCTTCTTCTCCTAGTGTCCCAACCACATGAATTTACTAATGCTACTAGATTGGCATCTAGGTCTTAACTATTTACTGTCAAAATAGTCAAATGTAATTCCACTTCTAGTTCTTCAGTTTCTTTTCTCACACTTCCTGTCTATGAAACTCTCTTCCATATACCCACTTCCCTAACTACTATCTCTGAAAGTTTAAATAAAATACAATTTCCATCTTCTACCTCCCTAAATCCTATCCACCTCCCTAAATTACAGCTACTTATCCTTTCTTCAACACCTCCTGTACCCTTTTTTCTCTCACTGTAACCCCCTGTACATCAGTAGCAGCCCTGCCTTGCTTGGATGAAATGATTATAATAAAAACAAAAAAAAATAGAAACACAATTTATCAGTATTTAAAATGCACACTGCAGTGTTTCTTACTTTACCATAGTTTTATCAGTAAATTCTAATTTTTTCCCCTAAGTATATATTTACACTATTATGATGGTAGCAATTGATAAAATTTCTATAATGTAAACTTTTAAGTCAGATTGTCAAATTCTACACTAGATTTTTCTTTATAAACCAACTCTAATAATTCAGTATCCTTGACCACATCAGAACCAATATTGCACACACAGGGGTGCAAGCACTCCTTGTTAAAGTCATTGATATAGAGGAAAGGTGTATATTTAACTTTCTACTGTGTTTTATAGAATTTTTTTCCTTGGTAAGAGTAGATGATTATTGATGGTTTCTTTTGAAGTGCCCATTAACAAAGAAACTTCTAAAGTGTGTGCTTTTACTGACTTTCAGATTGTCAACCTTGCTTATATTTCATTCTACAGGCTCTATGCTTAGGGCTTTTCAAAAACAAAACAATAATCTGAGTCATTATTCTTCCTTTTTCATGTGCTGTGGTCCTCTACTATATCCATGTAGAATGAATTCAGTATAACTGATTTTGAAACTGACAAAATCCAGGGTGTGTGCATTGCATATATATGTGTGTAGCCAACATACTCTGAATATCATCAGTCACTTAGCTAATTGCTGTACATAATATATGCTTGTTTGATCATGTCTCTTTTGATTTATGATTCACTAGACAGAATATTTTCCCACAGTAGTTTCAATGGTACACTGGTTGCTAACCAAGGCTATAGAACTCAATATGTCCTTGTTGTGGACTGGACAACTTGTTACCATCTGTAGTAGCTCGAACGTTGTGGTAGTAATTTGAAAGTGGAGTCACCATTATAAAGTAGACTGGTTGTCCAATCCACTACATTTATAATAAAAATAACTCAGAGCACAATGTAGCAAGAATAACAACAATGTGTTAAACATAGTTACAGGATTGATTAATTTGTGCATGCAAGATTTAGTGGAGAAAGTTCTCTTTTGGATGTTGAAGAAAATATATCAATGTTTATACTGGAAAAGTTCCTGAAATAAGGAAATATGTTTGTACTAATTAGTAGTTGAATATAATTATACATGTAGTGAAGTATGCTTGTAAGAGAGAAACATTTTTGGTGTAACTAATTGCTGAATGCAATTAGCGCAGTATGTGAGTTGGAAAGGAACTAACAGCATTCGGACTGTTAGCACCGAAAGGCAGGATCCAACTGGCCTAAGCACATGTGAACATCAGCTTATATCTTTCTGAATAAAGCACGGGAAAGAAGTTTCACATGCGGTACTAATGTAAGAGTATATGGGTATATGTTTTTATACTTGCGTACATGGCGATATGTATATAAGTATGTACATGCATGTAGAAGTGATTCTACATCCTGCTATTCAGCCCATAGTTGGAGAGAGAAGAGATGGATTATTATCATTCTCAAGGAAATTTGTGCATAAGTCAATGAAATGAATTTGACTGGATATAAAACACAGATCTCTGATTTCTCAATATGACCTGATATTAATTGCAACACAACAAAGCTAATACAAACTTTTAGACAACCTAGTATAAAGCTTTTAGTAGATTTTAATACAAACTTTTTGGATAACCAAGTATAATAAATTTAGAAATTTTATGTTTACAAATTAGTATATATTCAGAAACTTAGAAAACCTATCAAAGATTTCATTAACATTTTAGCTGATTTAAAATAAAAATTATTTATATATTTTATTGATATATAAACTTGCATTAAATTATTCTAAAATCAATTATATGTATAGTAATTGTTTATTCATTGAGTAAATGCTGTTTAATTAGGTTTTTACTGTTAGTGAAGAACTTATTGTTTGAATGCAATTATTGGCTGCTTGGAACCCAAACAGGCATATAAATGAGATGACATGGTGAAATTTGCTAAAAGAGAAGAAAAAATAAAAAAAACTTGGAGATAATATGCACCTGTAACTTTGGGTTATGAAATTTTGGAAAAAAATAAACATCTCTTGTTAATAATACACCTTGACTTTAGAACTTATCTAAAGCAAGAGAACAGGAATGTTTACACAAAAATAAATTTGTGATGAAAATTAACTATTAACAGAAACAAATCAGTATAGAAGAAAACTATTATAATTTACTAGCAGTATAGCCCAATGTTGCTCGGGTGTAATGAAAGCTTTAAAACTAATCCATGGTCCTAGAGCTCAGACTCAGCCTAAAGAATATTTGTGTGAAGTTTGACGAGAATTGGATAAAAATTGTGGATTTGTATAAAGGACATACAGACAGATAAACACACACACACACACACAAACATCTTGCCTTTTTATATATATATATTATTGATTTTCTGCACTATTATAAAAACTGCAACCTTGAAACTTCTGAATATCATTTCTTATATCTTTGTCTATGAGTGTATGAAATTTGATTAAAACCGGACCACTCCTTCTATAACCCAATTTTTTCGATTATCAATTTTTGATATTTATTGGGGGGTACCTCGACACAAAACCTAACTAAGAACACTCGCAGATGCTTATAATACAACTGTGTAAATTTTCAAGCAAATTGGTTCAGCCGTTTCAGAGTCTATAGGTAATGGAGACACACACACACACACACACACACACACACACACACACACATACACACAAAGTTTCATTTATAAATAAGTTTAGATATTGATTTGGACAACACTAAAACTGATTAAAATATACCTAGTATCCATGTGAATAAAATGAAAAGATGCAATATTTAATTGATGATTTGAACTCTGTTATACAATAGTTTAGATACTGAATATAACTTATTTTCAGTCACAATATACAAAATATGGTCATACATAAAAAATAAATCTTTAATTCACCCTTCTAACTTTTTATTACTTAAAAACATGGAAAAAATTTGTGTTGCATACACAAATCATTTTGGTAGTTTTGATAAATTTTCTTTATTAAATAATTTTTTTTTGTAAGGTTCAAAGTAGCCATTTTTTTCATAAAATTTGTTTTTAATCATTTCACCCCAAGCAAGGCAATAAAGCTACATAGACAAGGGTTTACTGAGTGTTTGAGAATATGAAAAAGACTATTAGGAGAAAGAACAGTAAAAGAACAGAAGATAACTGGCATTGCATTTAAAATTTTGAAGATCAAAGTTTACTGGAAAGCAGAAAACTAAAAAGTTCCACGAGTTAGAATTACGATTTGGTTTCACCATATATTACTCTAGACTCTTAACTGACCATCTAAAAATAGTTTAACTCTGAATTTGTCTAAAATAAAAATAGTGCTTTTATTTTTAAAGATGCTCTTGTAATTTAAGAATTTTCTTTAAATTATTATTTTTTTTTTTTCATATTTGCCATTATCTTTTAAAAAAATCTTTGCAGTCGTTATGTGCACAGATTGTTGTGGAACGTAAAGAAGAAGAGAAATTATGTGATCACTTGATAACATCTGCCAAGAGGAGAGATCATGCTATTGCATCAATACTTTGTGAAAAGATTGTTAATATTTTGACCAACAAACATGGAGCTTGGGGTCAAGTTACACATGAGTAAGTAATTTAAAAAAATATCTAATTTTATGGAAGCATTAAAGGTTCCAAATTGTGTATTTTAATATTAATTAGTTTAATCATATTACTAACCAATCATTTATTTTTAATTTATAACTAAGTATCAAGTAAAAGGTCAAGATTACAAAAGAAAAGTTTTAGAGTAGAACCCATTGCAGCAATGGTATAAAAAAAAATTGATATAAAAAAACGGTAAAGTTTTTATTTACTAGCTATTTAGATGGTAATTGCTGGTATATTATATACATATATATATATATATATATATAGTCATCTGCAGACAGATCTGTTTCGCTGTATCACAGCTCATCAGTACGGTTAGACTCCGATTGCTTTTTAACCCAGGACTGAAACCCGACTGAATTGGCATCAGTTGGTGATTCTACCTCTGGGCTATGGGTGTTCGGTGGAAGAAGGCTGACTTTTTAGCGCATATTATCATTATACGCACCCAATAGCCAAAGTGCTCTAATTCATTTTACTGAATGAGCGATGCATATATATGTATATAATGAAAGAAGAATTTTTGTTCTTAGTTTTTCTCTTTGTTTACATTTTGTATTATTATAATACTCACTTCAAACTGTAAAAAAAATTCATTTGTTTTTACATTTAATGTTTATATTTTTGTTTTTAATGAGTGTAAATATTTCTCTGAAAATATCCTTCATCTTAATTATGATGATAATGATTATTATGATAATAAAATGCAATAGACAGATGCTATTCATTTGGTTTTATTTTGCTTCTTTTTTTTTTTTTTCCTAGTGTACGTGAATTTTGGAAACTTGATTTATGGGAAGATGATTTCCGTCGAAGACGTCGGTTTGTCAAAAATCCCCATGGATCTACTCATCCTGAAGCAACCTTGAAAGCTGCCATTGAGCATGGTTAGTAAAAGTTTTATTGACTTGTTGGAGTCTCCATATTTCATTTAAAAGAATTACCTGAATTAAGTTACTCTAAATTACTATTCCTAAGGAGTTAAAGATTGTTTTATCCTTTATAAAGAATCAGTATTAAAATCAATCACGAAATAAAAATCATTGTGCTAAGCTCTTGCATCTGGTAAAAGAAAATATTTCATTTAATTTCATAAATGCTTTTTTATCATTGCAAAATATATTTTATTAAGAAATGTTCCTTAACAGATATAGGCTGTTTTTAATAATTATGAATATATTTCTGAGATGGTTTTTAAGTGTGTGTATATGTGTGTGTGTGTGTGTGTGTATATATATATATATATATATATATATATATATACACATATACACACACACACACACACACACACACACAAATGGCAACAAAGATGAGGACAATAGTCCAAGTAATGTAAATTGTGTATAATATAAGTACTTTAAATTAATAGATACATATTCCACAGTTTAATATTTACTTTTTATAAAAAGTGCTCAGTACAGATATAGATGTATATGTATAAGAGAGATTGTTGCCCAAATACACTATATATATATATATATATATATATATATAGAGTGTATTTGGGTAACTGTGTGTGTGTGTGTGTATATATATATATATATATATATATATATATATATGAGACAGACAGAGAATACAATGGATAAATTATCATCTTAATTATAGCATAATGAAAATAACACTGATATCACATTTTAATAGATCAGTCAGTTAAGTGCCATACATGATACACACTTGGGTGATCATGACTTTCAAGATACCAACCAAGGCTATAGAACCCAATCTGTCTTATTTAACCCATAGCTGGAGGGAAGAGACAGATTAATACTTTTTTCAAGGGTATTTGCATGTAAGTGAACTGAAATTTGAACTCAGCTCTCTGATATCCACTGCACCACTCACTAACATTTCAACAGATATATTAGCCAAAATTACACTAAAAATATCTTGAAAAACTAAGTAAATTTATTCAATAAAATTACCATTGGCTTTAATCATGGCATCCAGATGACATCAGAATCTTCTATAACTCCTCTGGATGGTCTTATTGTTTGAGTCGGTGAATGCTGCCGTAATTCTTGTCTTCAGTTCATCTTTGGTACTACAAGGAGTTTTGTTGGTCTGTCCCTCAACTGTGCTTACATATAATAAATCAAGGGGGTTGCAGACTGGGGAGTTAGGTGGCCAGATGTAAGGGGTGATGCGGATGCAGAAATTGTCTGACAGTCATGACTGGCTTGTGTGGTATGGTGCAGAATCCTTTTGCTAGACATAGGGTCTCCTGGCTGCCACTTTCTTGACCCAGGATAACACTACCTCATGTTACTTGATATAGGTCTCTATATTTATTTTCTTATCATAATGAGTTTTCTGAGCTGTCATACCTATGTAATCATCCTAACTCATCCAACTCTTCCTGATTCCTCTGCACTGTCTTTAGATTGACACTCAGTCACTCTGAAATATTTGTATTGGAACTTTTGGCATGAATGACAAGCAGTAGAGCATATCATTTTCAAATTTCTGGTGGTGTGAATTGCATCATGGTGCTCTTTTTCTTACAGATGGTGTCCAACTGCCTCTATTATACTGTGCAGTCAACAAAATAAAAAACAACACACATATGTAGAATTAAAAATGTAAAATGATGACAATTTATCCATTTCAACTTGTGTGTGTATGTGTATATATATATATATATATATATATATATGCAATTTGTTATGTTTAATTTATTATTTGTATATTATATATGCATGGTACTTATTTGAAAGTGCTCAATATCAGTGATAGAGCTGACATATTCATATAGATAGGTGTGAGTTTGTAACCCTGGGTTTCACGCTCTTGCGATAGTCAGATCGTTTGTCTGATGATCGCAAGAGCATGAAACCCGGAGTTACAGACTCACACCTATCTATATATAATATATATATATATATATATATATATATGAAATGATTTGTTTGAACATTATTTCAAATTGTTGGTTGTTTAAAGACCATTTCGTTAATCTTCGTTAATTTCTTTAATATATATATATATATATATATATATATATATATATATATATGTGTGTTGAATATATGGATTGAAATCCTACAAGATGAATAATTGATTTTCTAAGCACCACTTAGATGTAGCATAAGGCCAAAAGTACCTAGCCAACAAGATGAATAGAATAAGTAAAGAACAGATCAAAAAAGTATTTTTAATCTGTTTCACCTTAACAAGCTTATTCAGAGATTTTTTTTTTAAAGACAAATGATATATAAAACATTTTTTAATCCAGAGAGCATGTTGATTGAGGTTTGATTTCATTAGTCAGATACATGTCACATGTAATAAACCAATAGATGGATATTTTAAATGAAAGGGTATGTACGCAAAAATAATGCCTGTCAGGTGTATTCAAATTATAGAAGAATTAAGTGTTTTTTATATCTCAGTAAAGATTAAAACATTACATTATTATTATTGTATCTTTCTACAAATCTATAATCCATGAATCGAAAATAAGTCTACTTAATGGATATAATTAAATAATTCAAAGATACGTCCATATATTCATGATATTGTGATATTGTTTTCCTTGTATGCACTACATTCTATTATAATTTATAATTAATCTATTATAATTGTTTTCTTTCCTGTTATTTATATTTTTCTCTCCATTATTATATAGTATTATATTTTATTTTTATTATAATTATTATTATATATTATATTTTTCTCCCATTTATTACATATTATTGTATATCAGTGTATGTTATTTATATTACTTAATTATAATATTGTAATGATATAATATAATTTATATATTACTATAATTTTACTAGCAGTATAGCCCAGCGTTGCTCGGGTGTAATGAAAGTTTATATATATACATATATATATATTATCGATTTTTCGCACTATTGTAAGAACTGCAACCTTGAAACTTCTGAATATCATTTCTTATGTCTTTGTCTATGAGTGTATCAAATTTGATTAAAACCAAACCACTCCTTCTATAACCCGATTTTTTTCTTATCAATTTTTGATATTTATCGGGGGTACCTCGACACAAAACCTAGCTAAGAACACTTGCAGATGCCTATAGTACAACTGTGTAAATTTTCAAGAAAATTGGTTCAGCTATTTTGAAGTCTATAGGTAATGGAGACACACACACACACACACGCACAGACAAAGTTCCATTTATAAATATGTTTAGATATGTATGTTTTAATATCTCTATATATTGTTTTTGATATTGCAATAATTTTAATACATACAAAGGAAAGCTTGGAGAATCTGATACTCACAGGTCAGATAGAGGGGAAAAGAAACAGGAGAAAGCAGTGGATAACATATTTGAAGGGCCTAAGCAGGTGGATGGCAGTGGGTTTTGGGTGGGGTAACAGGAGAAAGTGTGCTAAGAGCCACAAGGGATAGGGAGATATGGAAAACCATGATTGCTTATTTCCTGAGGAGAAATGGCACATAGAAGATATTTAGTATTTTAATACATATTATTTCATTAAATAATTTTACCTGTATACAACTTATTTTCAATAATTTATTTAAGAAAGGCTGTTTAATACTTGTATACATATTTTTGCTAGAATTTTAAAGGGAAATTCAATTTGTTGTATCATTCGTATGCGATTCTTCTTGTGCGCGCACATTCGTACGCGATTCTTCTTGTGCGCGCACATTCGTACGCGATTCTTCTTGTGCGCGCACATTCGTACGCGATTCTTCTTGTGCGCGCACATTCGTACGCGATTCTTCTTGTGCGCGCACATTCGTACGCGATTCTTCTTGTGCGCGCACATTCGTACGCGATTCTTCTTGTGCGCGCACATTCGTACGCGATTCTTCTTGTGCGCGCACATTCGTACGCGATTCTTCTTGTGCGCGCACATTCGTACGCGATTCTTCTTGTGCGCGCACATTCGTACGCGATTCTTCTTGTGCGCGCACATTCGTACGCGATTCTTCTTGTGCGCGCACATTCGTACGCGATTCTTCTTGTTCTTAGGAATCCATCAGGATGAAATAAAGAACAAATAGGAAATGTATATCAATCTAATATGTTTAACTTCTGTTTAAACTTCATCAGAGATTGAAAGAAAAAAGACAGAATTTTGAAATTTTCAATTTTGTTTGCATCAATTTTCATTGTCAGTCATGTATTATACACATTAAAACTGTAGATAATTCTATATGTACATAAGTCTTTACCAACTTACATTAAAACAGTAATTTTATATGTATGTGATATGTGACTAATGAGAAGTGTGAAAAATGATACTGATAACATAGAACTTATGGTTACATTTAGCAATTTCGACTGTAAAATGATGAGACCCTGCTACTAATCTAGTACTGTGCTTAAATTCATAGTCTAGATAGTGTAGAGGAAAGTTCATTTCATCAGAACAATTATGATAGACATTTATATAAAAGACACAGAAATTACAAGACAGTTGGAAAAATGACTGAAGTTGAGATCCCAGTTCCTGTGAAATTAATTTTATATGACAGTCACTGGTGCCCCTGCAACAAGTGTTTACTCATGCAGCCAGAGTGGCAACTGGGTCCCACCCATTCACAGTTAGATCAACCAAATGCAGATGACAATTCTACTCCTACAGCTTCTTTTCCCACACTTCCTGCCTGTGAAACTCACTTCTATATTCTTGCTTTCTTGACGGCTACAACCTCCAGGAATTTAACACAATGTCAATTCTCATCTCTTAACCACTTGACTCTATTTCTTTTCACACCACCTTGTATATCCTTTCCTTTCTCTCCACCTTTGCAACTGTCATCACACCTGTATTCCCATCCTTCTCTTGCTCCTTTCTAACTGGTTCATTTTTCTCTTCACTCACTCCTTATCTAATTTTTTTACTCTTATGTAGCCCCCTGCACATCAGTGGCATTACCACCTTGCTTGGGGTAATACGATTAAAAAAAAAAATTCTTTGTTTCAAAACAAAACGCTGATTTATCAATAAAACAGTAGTTTACTGCTTAACTGAAAAATATAGCCTCTGGAAACTGAACTTAAAAAAAACTGCCAAAATTCATTGAATGAAATGGATTTATTACTTACACAAATGTCTTTACAGGTGCCACCGAAGATGCTATAAGTCAAGCTCGTGAAGCTTTTCATGCTCATCTGGCCAGTGCCAAAAGAGGCCAGCAGCAGCAGCAGCCTCTTGATTACACTGATGAAGAATTGCTGATGGAAGAGAGAGATTTTGATCAAGAATTCTCTGGTAAGTATACTTTTATAGTTTTACTTTGATAGTTTATCTTTATTTAAAAAAAGATCAGAATTATTTGAATAAAAAAGATTAAATTAAGGAGAAAATATAAGAAATATTTAAAAGGTTCAAAATATGACAAATTTTTTAACTCTTTCAAAGATACAGTAATATGCTTCTATATTGTTCTCTAGAAAAAAAAATAGCTTATTTTTATTATGTATCTTTATATAAAAATGAGTTACTTTCATGTTAAAATAGCAATTCATACCGTAACTTCAGTTTGCAATCTACATATCAAATGTCTTTTACAATGACACAGATCTACTAAAGTGTCTGATCTATATGCTGAATATGATTGGAGAAAGTGCACTACATTAATATTTATTTTTTAAAAAATAAGAATAAATAAATTTATAATTATCTTAAATAGGAAGTTACTTTCAAATCACCCTGTATATATGCAGGGTGTGATGAATTAATTGTCATCTAAATTATGCAAAAATGAAAATAACACTGACATCTCATATGAACAGATATATTTACCAAAATTATACAAAAATATATTGGCTTCAACCATGGCCTTCAGAAGATTTCGGCATCTCCAGCAACTTTTCTGGATGGCCTCTCAGTTTAATTTGGTGAATGCTGCCATAATCCTTGCCTACAATTCATCTTTGGTATTACAAGGAGATTTGTTGGCCTCTCACACAAGTGCACTCCACACATAATCAAAAGGTTAAAGTTTGGAAAGCTAGGTGTTTAGATGTAAGAGTTAATGTGGTTGCAGAAATTGTCTGACAACCATGACTAGGTTCTTCTGCTTGAGTGTCATCATGCAGAGTCCAGTTACCAGACATAGGGCCTTCTAGTGGCCACCCTCTTGACTATAGGCACCTGATGTAGGCCTCCTTGTTGAGTCTGAAGCCCTCTCTAATGAATTCAGGAATTCTTTTCTTATCAGAATGATCAAATAGTTTTCCAAGTTGGCATACCTTTGTAATCACAATTTGACTCTTTGCAAATACTCTGCAATGTCCTTATGCTTACATTAACAATCTCCAATGTTCAGATTTGGGATCTATTTTCAAATTTCTGGCTGAGTGAATTGTCATGGTGCTCTTTTTCTCATGGATGGTTCCCAACTGACCCTACTATACTGTGTTGTCAATAAAATCATAAACAAAAAAGTGAAATTAAAAATATGAAATGGCTACAATTTACCCATTATACCCTCTGTATGTGTGTGTGTGTATATATATATATATATATATATATATATATACACACACACACATACTCTTTTTCTCACTGGCAATGAAAATGACTGTATTTATTATTAATATATAAATTATAGCTCTGTTATTCTACATCAAACACTATTTTATTAACACCAGCACTGAATGTGCAATATTATATATATATATATATATATATATGTGTGTGTGTGTATGCATATGTATATAATCCTGGTGAGAAGCAATCGTATGTCTGACCATACTGACGAGCTGTGATACAGCAAAGTAGGACTGCCTGCAGATGATTATATATATTAGTTTTAGAACTCTTTCATGTGTAGTGCAATGTCATGAGATGTTAAAATGAAGGGAGTTCAACAGTTTTTCTTGGACATTTTATTATGTATGTTAATCTGTTTCAGTATCATTTCCATAAGAAAAGGTGAGATTGGAAAAAAATTGGGGTGCAAATTGATATTTTGGTAATACTGGAAAAAAAAGTTCTCAAGAGCGCTGCCATCCAGTACTACCAAAATATCAAGTTGAGCCCTGGTTTTTTCCCAATATCACCTTTTCTTATGGAAATGATACTGAAATGTGTGTGTGTGTGTGTGTGTGCGTGCTTGTATGCATGCATGTATGTATGCATGCGAGTGCATGTATGTATGCATGCGGGTGCATGTATGTATGCATGTAATAGGATAATCCAAAAGATCTAATTAATATAAAATATCAATTAAATAAAAACAGAGAGCTTAATGGATATTATCCAGAGCAAATATTGGTGGAATATATAGGGATGGTGGCATAATGGATACCAACTTGGATTGAGGAATTGGAGGGCTGTGTTCAAATACCTATCAAGTTCACTATATTCACTTGGGAAATCAATCTCTTCTTTCCAGACTGAGTCCTATAGCTTTAAATAGCAACCAGTCTAGAAGGATAACTCTGAATTCAAAACCCAAAAAAGGATGTTTGGGGAACTTGCATCATGCTGGTCACTAATTCTCTGTATTTGACACATTTTATAAAGTGTGGTTGGATCTGTACATGCGTTTGCTACTATAATATAATTGTATGTGTGGGTAGTCTGCCTGTTTGGTCTAAGTACTGATCTGGTGGACTATCATATATCAAAAAATTATGGGAGAGTCCTCCACATATACCTGTCTATCTATCTCAGTCAGTTAAATGCCGTACATGATACATGCTTGGGCAAAAATACCTTGAAAGAGACATGGCAGACTGGGCAGAAGATTTTCTGCGTAGATTGGCATTACTTTCTGCAATAGACTGATTGCCAACCAAAGTTATAGAACTCGGTCTGTCCTGCTATTAAACCCATACCTGGAGGAAGTAGACTGATTAATACCTTTCTCAAGGGTATTTGTTCGTAAGTGAATGTAATGAATTCAAATGGTATTAGAACTTGGCCCTCTAATTTCTTGTTCCGAGTTGATATCCACTGAACTTCAATGCACATTCTTACACACATATATATATATATATATATATATATATATATATATATGAAAGAGAGAGAAAGAGGTAATGATGTCAAGTTTAAGATCTACTTAATATAAGATATTAAGTGCTAGATCTGTATAGTGCTCAATGGATGTCTCCCAGAGCAATCTGAAATCTATGTGTTGAGTTTTTATATATATATATATATATATATATATATATATATATGTGTGTGTGTGTATGGGCCTTCTGAATGTCCTGTATATGTCAGACTACTACTATGGATTGGTCCTGTTAGTCAGACATATGTCAAGAAAATATCTTTTTCTCTCAAATGGTGTTTTAATGCTGTAATGGTCCAGATCATTTTTTCAACTAGAAGAGCTTTCCCAACTTGCTGGGCTGATGTTTTACCTGCTCACTAATAAAATCAATATATATATATATATATATCAATGTGAGATCAACTATGTGGGCAAGACTATCCAGAGGTTGGAGGTTAAAATTACCAAGCATGTTCTGGACCAGGTGTGTAGACATGAGCCAGTGACATCCAGGTGTTCAGACTCTTGTCTCCGCTATTAGCAAGTACTTATTAAATTCTGTTGCTTGCAGAGCAAATTATTCTCATGAGTTTTTCTGTCTTGCACAGGGCATGGATCAGGCTCCATTTAGATATATTGGAGTCTGTGATTATTAATATGCAATTCCCTGCCTTGTTCAGGAAAGCTGTTACCAAATTGGGGAAAAAAATTTTTTTTCCTCCTCTTTCTCATAGATTTTATCTGAAATTTCATTGTTGATAATAATTTTTATCAACTGTTTTTAATTTACCAATGATTATTTCTGACGGAGTGTTGGTCAAAAGGTACATAAAAATATTAAGTGCCATGATACTTTTTGTGTCTTATTTTATTAATGAATTGAGATCCCTTTTCTTAAGAGTATGATGTATGTATATATGTTGTGATGAATAAATTTTATATTTTTAATTTTACACGTGCATTATTTGGTTTTGATTTTAGAGGCTGCACAGTATAATAGGTTCAGTTGGGGACTGATACAAGCATTTCAGTACTTGGCTATCAATCTGATGACAGTGCAGAGGTTTCAGAAAGATTGATGGATGAAATATCCAGTTAACATAATAGTATTTGGAGTGATCACTAACGTTATGCTTTTATTCATCTTCTCACAGGGCCTTAGACTAATAATTGAGGCCTACATCAAGTTCCATGGGGAGGTAGTACTGCCCTGGGTTAAGAGGGTGGGTGCTAGAATACCCTTTATCTGGCAACAGAACTCTGCACCATGCCACACAAGCAGGAGAACCCAGTCATGATTGTCAAACAATTTCTGCAAGCATATCACTCCTTACATCTGGCCAAATAATTCTCCAGACTGAAACTCCCTTGATTATTATATGTGAGGTGTAATTGAATAAGAGACCAGCAAAACTCTTTGTAACACCAAAGATTAAGTGGAGGCAAGGATTATGGCAGCATTCAACAATTTGCAGGAGATTCCAAAATCATCTGGAGGCCCATTTGGCTCTAGAGTGTTCCATTTAACACAGGAACGACTAGTAGTAAAAAATGATTTCTTTTTTGTATACTTGTATCTAGAAATCTAGCATTTTATCTACTGCCATAAAAATATTCAAATCAACAAAAACAAAAAAAGGACTATCATGTTAGCTGGTTGTATTGTATAAGAAGAGGACTGATTTATTTGATATTTTCTGTTTTTAGTCAAATATAGTGTATATATTTAGATAACACTATTCTTATCCTCTTATGAGTAAAGAGCTACTTAGAATGATGACAATAAGTATTAAATCATACTAAGAAATTGATTTAAATTCCATTTTAATTCAGTTTATATATATATAATTATTTAATTACTTAGTTTCTGGTCATAATAAAATTAGACCAGTGCACATTTGTATTAAAGTGTTCAATACAATTATATTGTAGAACTTTTGAATATTTTCCATTTGTAAATGAGTTATTACACAACCTAGGTTTCTACCATGAGTGGTGTCTTCAGGCGATTGCAAATCGCCTGAAGACACCATTTATGGTAGAAACTTAGGTCACGTAATAACTCATTTACAAATGGAAAATATATATATATATATATATATATATATATACACTGCTTTTATTCTAACTGGAATCTAACTGAATGTTAATCCCTAATATCATGTATAGGAAGGCAAGATGTTATACCATAAGATGCTTATTCCCTCACTGCAAATATTATTCTACATGTTACTGAAAAAACATTCTAGAATATAGAACTATGTGCTTGTTACAATAAGTCTATTATAAATCATATCTTATTTCTACCAGTCTAGTTACATAATTCTTCTACAGGGGTTGTCACCATTATGCACATGGTTCAATAAAAAGAACATTTTGTGATTACATTTAAATTTTAGCATGGGAAATAAAAAGAAAATCAATTTTTAATGATTTTGATTTAAGAGTATTGCACGTGAGACATTTTAAAAATGACTTAAGTAAAACCTAAATAATCAAACAATAAAAATTTTACAAAATGAAAATTCAAGTATTTATGAAAAGTTAATTTACTGTTTCTGCTAGAAGATTCTATTTTCAAAAATTTTATGCAGACACTGTTGCCTTGGAAGAACAAAACTTCATCAGCTGTTTGCATTAGTCTGTCCTGCAAGCAACAACTATCACCATGCCTACTGCAAATGCAGTGCAATCTTTATAAATGAAGTTGGCAATTGTTATAAGAATGGTATTATATGTATAACAAGATTATATGTAAGTAGCATCTTCCAAAGTCAATTGTACTAAGCAGAGTTTAGAGAGTGGTACTGTTGTGAACAATTTTTTTTTCACTATTTTTTTAACCTCATTTTACTAATTCACTTCAAGCAAAATGATAAAGCCACTAAAACACAAGTGGTTGCTGGGATTGAAAGAGAATAAGAAAAGTCATGAAAAAATAAAAAGACAAGAGGTTATTGGGAGTGAAAGAGAACAGGAAAAGACAAAAAAAAAGGAAGGAAAGACAAGGGGTTACTGGAAGTGAGAGAACAAGAAGAAAAGACAAGGAGAGAGGAAAAAAGAAAAGACAAGGAGTTACTGGGCGTGGAAGAGAACAAGAAGAAAAGACTAGGAAAAAAGAAAAGCAGTTACTGGAAGTGAAAGAGAAGAAAAAAAATGAAAGAGAACAAAAAGACTGTGATCCTAAACAGAAAACAAAGGATAAATTTCTGTTTTTAAAAAAAAAAAAGAAAACAACAAAAAAAAAAAAACTGGGAAGTAGGCTGAACTGGATGATATATGTATTTATCTACTCTCAGAAATGTAGGACAAAGAAGATTACACAGAATAATCCTAGAATTGGTCCCCCAAACAACTGATGAATTAGCAACTGTAGGCAAAAATCCTTTTCAGTGAGCAGAGAGTAGAATCCCTGAAAGAGTAGTTGAATACATGTCATTTTAGAAAGATTTCCTGTTTTGCATTTGAAAATAAGTTTGTAGTCTACAGATAATATTGACAAAAATGAATTTTATGAGAATTTTATTATCTGTCAAAGAACTGTCCTCTGCAGTGAAATATGAAGATGGTGGTTTGATATTCTGTTGCTGTTTTGCAGCAAAAGGTCATAAATATTTAGCAAAAATTAAAGCGACCTGAGAAAATAGCAATACATTGATATTTTGAGCCACAACTTGGTGTCTGCTAGGGGATTTAATTTGGGATGTCACAAAAACTTTATTCAAGACCATGATTCTAAGTATACTTCAGTAAAAAAAAAAATATCTTTGGGAACAAATAGGATTGACTTTTTTACAATGTCCATCTCAGAAGCCCAGTCCATAATCCAATAGCAAAATGGTGGAGACAGTTGAAGGTGAGGGGGGTAAGACAAAGGAATTCTACAAATCCCCAACACTAGAGGCTTTATACCAAGAGAAGTGATGATGAGTGAAACAACTTAGCAAAAATTACATAAAAATTATTACAAGAAATTATTAAACATGTCAATTTTATCCTTGTTAAAATTTTTGTTGTTTGATCATTTAGGATTTATTTACCAAAAAATGTGATTTTTTTTTTTTTTTTTTTTTATTGGATGCAATACATTTGAAATAAATTTATTCAAATATTAACAGTTTACACTATTTACATTGCTTGAACTGTTATCCTCATTTTTATTTTCATATTCACAACATTTCAGCCATTGTATGCTGAAGTAATCTAGTGATTTGACACAAAGAGTTGCAAATTCAATACCTGGCTGCAGCAAAGATGAACAAAAACTTGGAGAGTTGAGTCACTAAAATAAATTAACTGAAATTGAAGGTATCCAGAAAAGGGGGAGGACTAAAGCAATCTACCCCAGTGGACTAAATAAAGGATTTGGTTTGAAATTCTAACTTATCACAGTGGCCGAAACATTGAAAATATGACAATAAAAACAAGAACAATGTAAATAATGTAAATAGTTAGAATATCTCATCTCAGAAATACAGATATTTAAGTGTTGAAATTTAATTATACCTGCAAAAACACTTTATTAAAGCATGGCCATAATTTTGATGATTAACCTTAAATAGATTAAAATAGAAAATAGAGTTATTAAAGTTTAACAATTAGGTTCCTTCTCTTAAACAATTGGTATTTATTCTATAAGTTTTACTTTCAAGAGGTTTAGAATAATAATTGCTAGTATCCTCATTTCTATGTTTCTTTTTCTTTTTATTACATTTTAATCAGAATATCCTCAACTTCTCATTAAGAAACATATTGTAGGTGAGTAATTTGGTTTTCCCTGTGTGGTTTGTTAAGGTATTTTGGTGAATGAAACTTTTCATCTCTATTCAAAAAAATTACCATAAATTTGACTTTCTTTTTTTTTTTTTTTTCATTATATGAAAAAGGATATTTTTGCTTTACTTACAATAACCACTGCAAATACAATAATCATCTTTTTGAAAGACTCTTTGAAAAATCTTCAGCTAAGATTATGAACTTTCTAGAATCTCACATTTCTTGTGTTTTTCTTAAAATCATTTAATTACATGCAGAAAGGAAGGGCTAATAGAATTGATCTGTTTGACTATTTTGGATAATATATTTCTGTTGGATTACCCAACTGCTACTGTTAATTGAAACTGAATATAAAGGCAAAGTAAATTAATAAAAATGTTAGACTTAGATTACATATCACTTACATTAAAATTTTACTGATATATTAAACTCAATAATTTTTTTTCCATACCTTGAAGACAATACTTTATATGTTGATATTGATGGCTTACAATCATCGCATAAGTGATTAATAGATTATAATTTTGTACTTTGAAATAATGAATAAAAAGACATTTTTACAAATCCATAAAAATTACATCCTGCTTACTTTGATAGTGGACATGTTGCTCATAAATTATATGGTAGAAGACATGTATGCTAAGAGATTAGTCTAGAAAAAAAATTCAATGAAGTAATGAGAATGTGCGATGTGGTGCAGTGGATATCAGCTCGGAACAAGAGATCAGAGAGCTGAGTTCAAATTCCAGTTGAATTCCTTGCATTCGCTTATGCACAAATACCCTTGGGAAAGGTATTAATCTGTCACTTCCCCCCAGTTATGGGTTAATTAACAGCACAGATTGGGTTCTATAGCCTTGGCTGGCAACCAGTCTACCACAGGAAGTAATGGCAACCTACTGCGGGATAATCTTCTGCCCAGTCAGTAATGTCTCTTTTGAGACATGATCACCCAACCATGTATCATGTATGGCACTTACCTGACTGAATGTGAATTTGTGACTGGTTCTAAGAAAAAAAGATAGTATTTGTTAAAAGCAGCTGTGAGTGTACTAATTATTCTCTTCCCTAACTGAATAACCTATTATTAAAAATAGTAACAATCAAAACACAAAAAATCTATAATTCATATCTCAAAATATACTTATTCTATTTAGCCAATCATAGACCCAACTTTACTCTCTTTCTCTCTTTATATATAAAATAAAGAGATAGAAGAAAACTCAATACATAATTAAACGGTCATAAATCCAGAATCTATTTTGTTGGTTGTAAAAAAAAAAATTATAAAGTACTTATAGATTTATTTAACTCAGAATAATAATAAAAAAAAAAATTAAAGTTGGCACAAAGAGAAAATAAGGTGAGGTGAAAGGTAGAGGTGTATATGATTAAACATTACAACAGATACTAGAAATGTCACAAAAATAAGGAACACGCTTATACAAAAAATCTTAAAAGAAAAATAATATACAAGAACAAACAAGAGAATAGATATAACCATACACCAAATAAACACACACAAACATACAACTACATGAGGCCATATATGCACATATTAATATACACACAATATTGTATAGACCCTTTTTCTTTTTTCCTTTTTACAATTTTATTTGTATTTATTTTGGTTATTTTTAGTTTTGTGTATACAATTTTACGGATGTGCGTTGTGGTGCAGTGCATATCGGCTCAGAACAAAAAATCAGGGAGCCAAGTTTGAATTCCAGTTGAATTCATTGCATTCACTTACGCACAAATACACTTGGGAAAGGTAATAATCTGTCTCTTCTTACCAGTTATGGGTTAAATAACAGGACAGATTGGGTTCTATAGCCTTGCTTGGCAACCAGTCTACCACAGAAAGCAATGGCAACCTACTGCAGGATAATCTTCTGCCCAGTCAGTCGTGTCTCTCTAGAGACATGATTGCCCAAGTGTGTTTCACGTATGGCACTTAACTGACTGTATACAATTTTATTTGTAGAAATAAAATCTGGATTTATAACTGTTTCATTATGTGTTGAGTTTTCTTCTCTATATTTCATATTACTCTGGATAATATTCATTGAGCTCTCTGTTTTATGTATTTAATATTTCATATTAATTAGATAAACTTTTTGAATTATCCTCTCCATTTTTATGGGTTTGTCATTTTTTTTTTATATTTATGATTCTGTGACTACTGTTAGTCCATCCACCATACAAATTTTGGGGAGAAATGAAAGCCAGTAAGGAACTACAAAATGCAATTGGTTTTACTAGGGATTGAGTAGTGTAGTACAATAAATGTTTTCATTTTTTGGGAAAAAATTAGTTTTATTATTTAATATACAAAATACACTTTCTATATTAAAAACAATTTAATGATTAAAATAATTACTTATTTAATAAAAATGCAATTTTAGTTTTTGAATATTTTTCTTTACGTTTTTATATATCCAAAAATCCAGTGTCAGTTTGCTCTGCAAAAACTATAAACAAATCACAATGCTTCAAAAAATTGGGAATTTGGCTCCAGAAAGAAATATTCATGCATGACCATTTGTATGTTGCAAGCTCAAAAGTAAGAAATCATAATTTATTCTTTACTCTTAAAAAGGAAAAGAAATTTTCTTACATATTGTTTACCAATAAAATCCTATAAAATAAAAGAAATTATTAAACTGCAAAGTAGGGTTTTTTGACAAAGTATTTTTCTAAACAAATCAGCTTATTCAAATTTTATTGATTTGTAAAATTGAACAAAATGTAGAATTTGTAAATCTTTACAAAAAATGTTACCAATAGTTTCAACAAATATTGTGAGGATTTCAACACAGAATGTTGAAAAAAATTCCAGTTTTATAAAAAGAATTGTCAGAGTATTTATTACAACTGTTGTTGGTATTTTGCTATAGGTATTTACAGGTTTATATAAACTTTAATGATTGTTATAATTAGTTTAGGTTGTTGATTTAATGATACTTTAGGATACAGAAGTTTTTCTTTATGGTGAAAACACTAGCTGTTATTTGCTCACAAAAGTTAGGTGTCGTTGAGCACAGTATTTAGATTTTGTGGGGGAAATTGAGCAACCTCCGACAATCAGAAATGTTTTGGCTTTAAATAACCCACAAAGGGTAGATAAGTTGTAAAAAAAACAAATCGGTTAAAAAGAGCAGTTTATTTAGACTGTGATGATAGTAACATTAACATTTGCAAAGAAGCACTGTGTTGCATCAAATATGCACAAAATACCATTGTATAATGATTATTGCAATTAAAAAATGTAAAAAAGGTTTTAAAAAAGTCATAAAAAAATCGAACCGTTGCATTGGATATATCTAAGGCGTTCGACAGAGTTTGGCATGCTGGCCTTCTATGTAAACTGCGGAGCTATGGTATAACTGGACATTTGTTTGAACTAATCCAGTCCTTCCTCTCTAACCGCACAATGAAAGTGGTATTAAACGGACATGCCTCTCAGAACTACCATACAAACGCAGGTGTCCTCCAAGGCTCCATCTTAGGTCCTACACTCTTCCTGATATATATTAATGATCTCCCTGATTCCATAAGAACCCAAATAGGTTTGTACGCCGATGACACCACAGTTTACTCTCGCCTCCAACAAAAATCTGGTGTAGGCGTCAAAGCTAAACTCGCAGCCGAGATTGAAAAAGACCTGCAATCCATATTAGACTGGGGTAAGAAATGGCTAGTAAATTTTAATGCTTCTAAAACGAAGCTACTGTCAATTAACCATCATCGACAATCTCACCTACCTCCCATTAGCATGGACCAGGCTTGCCTCCCAGAGAGTAAAACACTACGCCTCCTTGGTCTCACACTTTCAGCGGACCTCAAATGGAATGACTATATCGAATCCATTGCTAAATCCGCTGCTATGAAAGTCGGTTCTCTGTGTAGGGCCCAGAAGTTTTTTCCGTCTAAATCTATCCTGCACATTTACAAATCTACCATCCGCCCGTGCATTGAATACTGCTGCCATATCTGGTCGGGTGCCCCTGCTGTTCTCCTCGGGCTTCTCGATAAGGTTCAGAGGAGGGTCTGTAATGTGATAGATACCGACTTGGCAGACCGCCTGCAGTCTCTCTCCCACCGGCGAGACGTGGCTTCGCTGTGTCTCTTCTATAAATACTTTCACGGCTTCTGCTCCGATGAACTTAGATCACTGGTGCCTCCTAAATACGAATTTGCACGAGATACTAGATTAGCAACTAGATCCCACCCTTTTACAGTGAAACCGATAAAATGCAGCCGTAACTTCTACTCCAACAGTTTCTTTCCTCGCACTTCCCGACTGTGGAATTCTCTTCCAAACGATTGCTTCCCCGACGGCTACAATCTCCAGGAGTTTAAATGTAAGGTCAATAGACACCTCCTAACACACTAACCTGCTCCCATTCTATCAAGCACTCTTCCCATCTGCCCGACACTCATCCTCGCTATCCTTACTCATCTATCACCTTTCTCCTGACATTCCCTATGTCTATCCACTCCTTCTCTTTACCTTCCCCTATGTAGCCCCATGCGCAATAGTGGCAGTGGAATGCCTTGCTTGGGGTGAGATGATTAAAAAAAAAATAAATAAATAAAAATAAAAATATAACTAGTTTCTCACCAACCAATCATATTCTTCAGATCTTTTTCCAAGCTAACATCAGATCTAATCAGAGTGGAACATTTGGTGAACCAAAAAGGATATGTGAATATGAATTAACCAAATTTCTAACAGACTTTTTTCATTACCTACAATGGATTACCAATGGATGTACATTGTGGTGTAATGGATATTGGCTTGGAATGAGAAAATGGAAAGCAGAATTTGAATCTCGGTCAAATTTTTTGCATTCACTTACACACAAATACCTTTAAGAAAAGGTATTAACCTATCTCTTCTCCCTCCAGCTATGGGTCGAATGAAGGATAAATTAGGTTCTATAGCCTTTGTTGTGCATTGTGGTGCACTGGATATTGGCTCTAAACAAGAAATAGTCAAGTTCAAATTCCAGCTGAATTCATTGCATTCATTTACGGGCACATATCCTTGGGAAAGATATTACTTTCTCTCCCTCCAGCTATGGGTTAAATAGCAGGACAGATTGAGTTCTGTAGACTTGATTAGCAACCAGAAAATGTGTGTGCATGCATGTGCATATATGTATAAACTTAATATCTGTAAAAGAATAATATGAATAAAAACAAAAAGAAAGCTTTTTTCATCTGAGGAACTTTTTCATAAATATTCATCAGGTTAGCCTAAAAGTCTCGGCAAATTGTAGAGGACACTAAGTAACACAATTCAATGCCTAATAAACAAAAGGGAGTGTTCTTGAATTTTTTTAATGCAAATTAGTAGTACATATAACGATGTGCACTCAAGCACCCACATATGCATTCACATGTACAAATACATATATATATATATATATATATATATACACACACACACACAAATATTTATAGATAAAGAAATTGGTTAATAATTAATAAAGAACTAGAAAAGGGAAGTTTATGGTAAAAGGAGCTTTGAGAATCAGGTGTTATGTAGTAAAGGGCAAATAAAAGGGAAAAAAAATTGTTAAATTTTATGCTAGGGGAAGTAATTCAGGGATTAAAAAAATTTTTAATCTATGCCTTGTTACTACTTAAATGATAGGATCATAAAAGGTATGGGATAAAGGAGGTTGATCTATATAGTTGTTGTAATTCATACTACAGTGATTAAGAGGGGAAAAAACTTCTATAAAAACGAAAATAGTTTTGGATTACATTTAGGGGGATTTATATTACAACTTAAAAATGTTGATTTATGACAGAATTTGCTTATGAATTCCTTGTGTAAATTTAAAAGTAGATTTTGTTTAGGATACTTCTAATTTTTTTAACTAAATATAGATTGCATCTATTGTAAAGGTTTTTGGAGGTGTGGGCTGAATCTATTAGTTTCCAATTTACTATAGGGTTTAGTCCATCTTCTTTCATTTCCCAATATCTTCAGGAAAGGGATATCTGGGATCTTACATTGGGGCTAGAGAAAACAAGTGTTTGTGAGTGTAGTATTGTTGTTTAAATTCTCCTGCAGAAATTTCAATATAAATTTGGTAATTATTTTTGTTATTTGTTTGGGAGATTTGGGCTGGGTAGATTACTTGGATATATTTACATTTCCCTTCCGGCTTATCACGTTGAATATACTGGCTTTCGCTCGATCGCCGAAGTTAAGCAACATTGAGCCTGGTCAGTACTTAGATGGGTGACTGCTTGGGAATACCAGATGCTGTAAGTGTTTAGTGACGGATGTGCATTGTGATACAGTGGATATTGGCTAGGAAAGAGAAATCGGTGAGCTGAGTTTGAATTCCAGTTGAATACTCTGCATTCACTTAGGCACTGGTACCCTTGGGAAAGGTATTAATCCGTCTCTTCCCTCCAGTTATGGGTTAAATAACAAGGGTAGGACTTGGGGACCCTGCCCTTAAAAACAAACTCCAATGAATCTTGATACTCGAAAAGAAAAAAGTATTACTAGACACAAAGACTTATATAAAAACAATAATAAATTGTTGAAAGAAAAAGGTATTACCAGCAATAAATAAAGTTTAGTTGGCAATAAATGACCTGCCAAGGTTGATATGTCATACAAAAAACAAAACAAAACATTTCCCTTCCGCTGGAGAGTTGTTTACAAACTTACAATTGCAAGAAGTTAAAATACCTGTTTCAGTGTCAGCTTTATTCCAAATTTTTAAAATTTGATTATCATGGGAATTGATAATACTGTCTATATTATATGTGCAGGAGTAGCTAACTTTAAGAGTATTTCTATTGAAGATTTTGTGCCAAAGATTGTTGGTATGAAAATTTTTAATTAATAGTTTAAGAAAATATTTTTCTGTATTAATATTAGTCTACAGAATGGGGATTTAAACCATATTACTTTCATTTTTCTATGTTTATTTGTAGCACTAGATGGTTCAGAATTAATAACTTGTTTTTTATATACTAGTTTATTTTTGAAAGCATATTCCTGAAGGGCCTTGTTGTATAATTTCTTATATTTATTGAAAATTTTGAGGTTGAATGATAACTGGTAAATCCTAGTGTTAACAATGTTGGGTATTTGCTTTATAATAGTATTAGGGTAGTTGAAATAGATATTAATATATATATATTATTTCTAAAATAAAAATATGCCATCTTTTTCAAATACAAGTATCCACTATAATTTCTGAAAAGTTAAACAAAATTTTATATATTTCTAATTTCCATTTACAACTCTAGTTAATTATATCTCGCTTTTGAAATAATTCTTTTCAAGTAATAATTTCTTTTTATTAGAGTTGTATATGATCTCCCTTTAAGTTTGTTGGTTTTATTCTAACATTTCGACTTCATTCTTATTTTACATTCTTTTTTTTTTTTCATCTGAATAAAAACAATTACATTGATAGTGCTATCCTATTTTTTTTTTTTTTTTTTTTTAATGGAGACCCTATCAATCAAACATTTAATTCTTAATCAGAGTATCAGAATCTACAAATATTAATATCTTATATTCCTGTAAATCTAAACTTGTTTATCAATGGAACTTTGTGTGTGTCCGTTACCTACAGACTCTGAAATGGCTGAACCGATTTTCTTGAAAATTTACACAGTTGTACTACAAGCGTCTGCGAGTGTTCTTAGCTAAGTTTTGTGTTGAGGTACCTCCGATATATATCAAATTGATAATCGAAAAAATCGGGTTATAGAAGGAGTGGTCCGATTTCAATCAAATTTGATATACTCATAGACAAAGACATAAGAAACGATATTCAGAAATTTCAAGGTTGCAGTTCTTACAATAGTACAGAAAATCGATAATATATATATATATATATATATATATAAAAGTTTTCATGACACCCAAGCAATGTTGGGCTATACTGCTAGTTCAAAATAAATGATTTTGTTTGCTTGACATTCATGAATAATTAACAAAGTTCAATTTAAATTGATTCTGGTAGCTGGTCTGGGAATGAATCAGTCAAAAGATAAAAGCAACAAAGATGTTCGTCTAAGATAAAATAATGATAAAATATATAATTACATTTTGTTCTTCTTTTCTGCATTTATTTTTATATTTCTATTGGGTGATTCTCCACTTGTCTTCAACCATTTTTCTTTTTCCTTCATGATTTTTGAAAATTCGATTTTCTAGAATGATTGTTCTTGGAAATGATATATCATTCTAAAGAAACTTTCTTTTGAATGATGATGACTATTTAAGTATAAAACCTGAAAAAATAACAATTCAGTAAAATTCTGCATGATTTCTGGCCTTAATTACACATTTCACCACCATAATATAACTTCCCTGCACTTTTTTTTATTTTTTTATTTTTTTAAAATATTTTTATGGTAATTATTCTGGTACCTTTAGAAATGTAAGCACAGTAGCTAGCTCTGATCATGTTACAGATGATTAGATATAATTGTAAGTTAACTTTTTTGTCTGTACTTCTGAGATTAGGTAGTATTTACATTGTTCGGACTGTTGTCCTCATTTTTATTGCCATATTGATATCCATGGAATTTTGTCCGTTCTATGCTCCAGGTTTCTTCAAGTGATTGAAATTTTGAATTGAACACTTTATTTTGATCACTGGAGTATGTTTTTCTTATTCTATGAGCCATGCCACTTCTGGATGTCTTAGTTATCTCCCTTTAACTCAGCTCTCTAAATTAACAAATAGCAATAAAGATGAGGACAACAATGTAAATAATGTTCTAGGTTGACATTTTCTTCTTTTCCAATTCTCAGTTGTAGAACTCTTTTTATATAGCCTTCCTCTTTAGTACCTAAATTTTAGAAATTTAAGCTAAGTCTCAGAGCTGAGTTTGAATTCCAGTTGAATTCCTTGCATTCACTTATGCACAATGGGTTAAATAACAGGAGAGATTGGGCTCTATAGCCAGTCTACCGCAGAAAGCAATGGCAACCTACTCTGAGATAATCTTCTGCCCAGTCAGTCATGTCTCTTTCGAGACATGATCGTCTAAGCGTGTATCACGTATGGCACTTACCTGACTGAATGAAGATAATGGTTAGAATCATGATTAAGGCTTCTGCTGGCCATAAAGTGGGGGATCGGTTTTATATTGTTATGAAGTAATAAACTGATCACCCACTAATTAATACATAATAGTATAATACATCTTTTCTCCCTCTAGCTATGAGCCAAATAACAGGACAGAATCGGTTCTGTAGCATTGGTTGGCAACCAGTCTACGGCAGAAAGCAATGGCAACCTACTGCGTGATAATCTTCTGCCCAGTCAGTCGTGTCTCTTTAGAGACATGATCGTCTAAGCATGTATCACGTATGACACTTAACTTACTGAATAAAGATAACAGAATCATGATTAAGGCTTCTACTGGTCATAAAGTGGGGGATCAGTTTATTACTTCATAACAATAGGAAACCGATCCCCCACTAATTACTACATAATAATATAATACATTTCTTTCCCCTCTAGCTATGAGTCAAATAATAGGACAGATTGGGTTCTATAGCCTTGGCTGGCAACCAGTCTACCGCAGAAAGCAATGGCAACCTACTCTGAGATAATCTTCTGCCCAGTCAGTCATGTCTCTTTTGAGACATGATCAACCCAAGCGTGTATCACGTATGGCACTTAACTGACTCATTATATTACAGTTATAATGGTTAGATACAACCATAAGGTCTATGTTAACATTTTTTTCTCTGGCAATTCTCACTTGCAGAAAATCTATTCTGGTTTCTGGCTTCCCAGTCAACTTTTATCTTCAAAAATTTAAATGCAATGTTGATCATTCTCTTGTGTGTTATTCCTTGTTCTTTTATCCTTCCTCCTTAATGTTTTTTTTTTCATAATATTCTTTCACACTCAGTAACCCCTTGCATCCTATTGGCTTTATTGCCTTGCTTGAAGTGAAATGATTAAAAGAAAAAATTACTGAGCCCTAATTTTGCAAAAATTAATAAAACTAATTCATATTTTTAATTTAGTTTAAAATAGTTTGTTTTTGCTCTTTAAAAAAGTCATATTTTTCTTAGCATCACAATCTGTTTTCTTCTCTTGTTCATTTTGCAGCTAATGCAAATAACATTTTTTTTAAAAATAAACTGTTACATTGTTGACAGTTACTTATTTCTCTGAAGATATTTTCCAAATTTTCTCTTGATAATATTGTGAACGTGCGTTGTGATGTAATGGATATCAGCATGGAATGAGAAATTAGAGAGCAGAGTTCAAATTCCACTCAAGTTCGTTTCAAATACCCTTGTTCCTTCAGCTATGGGTTGAATAACAAGACAGATTGGGTTCTTTAGTCTTCATTGGCAATCAGTCTACCACAGAAAATAATGGCAGCCTACTGTGGGAAAATCTTCTGTCTAGTCAGTCATGTCTCTTTTGAGACATGATTGTCCAAGTGTGTAATTAACTGACTGAATGTTGTGAAACTGGAATTTGCTGACAGTAGGAGTTGAGGTTTATCATATACATTATTACTAATATTATTATATTTTTGTAGCATGTTAGAGAGAATTAGAAACCTGTTTATTGCTCACTTTGCTCATTTCATATTAGTAACCAGCTATAATCTAATCACATTAGGAATTAAACTGCAAGGATAATTGAAATTAGTTTTAAATAGCTATACAAAGAATATTTTTTAATCTGATAATCATTAGCTGTTTGAAATCTGAAATTATCTGCTTAATTTAGGACCAGGCCATTGATTTTGTGTTGCTTAGTATTTTCTCATTTATATCTATATTAGTAGATATTTTGGAAGTAGATATAATCTGTAATGTTTAACCTTCATGCTTGAAGGAAAAAAAAAAGTTTGTCAAAAGGACAGTTTTTCCCTTGACACTGCTATTATTTTAACTACCTTCACTCCTTATCAATATTTGTTTTAAAAAGTAATGATTAGAATTGTAATAAACCTAAACATATGAAAGTGAATTTATACATTTTTTTGTTTTAGAAAATTTACAAAAAAAAAAAAAAATCAAAATTTTTAACGCTACATCTTATGGTGGTTACACTTGACACACTTTTTTTTTGTAGAAACAAAGGTTAAATACTGCCATGAAATAGTTACTAAGTTTTGCTTCTTGGAATCTCCCTCACTGTATCTCTCAAATATATTTAATTTCAAATTTCTAAAGTTTATTAATCTGATTCTTTACTAGTTAAATCCTTTTGAAGATAAAAATGGGTATTATAGAGAATCTTTTTCATTTTATTATTTATTTTCTTTCTTTCTTTGTTAAACTATTATACTATGATTTGTTTCATCTTTTTTTTTTTTTTTTTTTTTTTTGTCTGAAAAGTTTGGTGTTCTTGATATTTATATTTATCTTTTAATGGTATGTTTGTCTTCAAAGCTATGCAATGTAACTTATATAGTCGTAAACTACCGACATTCTCTCGGTATTCTGTCAGTGAGAAGTAAGTTCCACTAACAGCTTCTTCTGCAGACCACTGCTCTGTGGAAACAACTCCCAAAATCTTTTCCCAATCATTACAATTTTAACCTGTTCAAGGTTAGGATTAACCATTATCTTCTATCTGCAAAAATGGCATCTTAACATAACCCCTTACCTCAAATCGGCCCCATACCTTGTTACTGTTAAAAAAAGAAAAAGAATGTGAGAAAGAAGGAAATATTAACTTTGTAAAAATGGATAAAAAAAAGTCAAACAAACACTTCAGATGAAATATAAACTAGATTTTTATTTTATATTCACTCTTTTGGTGGAAGCCCTCTTGATATGAATACCTGGAGCTGTCATACTTTCTGCACCCCCTTCTGCACACACTACTGGTTAGAAATTCAAATCACACCAGTCTTTTTAAACTGAAATAAAAGCATTCTATAAATAAAGTGCATTAAATGGATGAAATATTATTTTTAAAGTCATGCAAATTGGTAAACAAACTTTTTCTACAGTTATAAAATCTGTTTGCTGTCTTAACTTGGTTATAATACTTTTGTTTAAAATCAAGTTACAAAATTTCACCACAATTAGGCTTTATATATATATATATATATATATATATATATATATATATATATATACTTTTTTTTTTTCTTTTAAACAAATGATGGAAATTATTTATTAAAAAAAAAGTTAACATTTTAATGTAATAGAAACTACTTTCCCTTGTGAAAAAAACTGGGATTACATAAAGGAAAGAAAATGAATTTGAAACTAGAGTTAATTTTATTTAATTCTTTTGATGTATCAGAATATATATTTATTTTTATTTGTGCAAGTAGGAATTTCGATCTAATTTATTGGAATGAAGAAACAGTATTGTTACATATACCCATGTTATACTGATTTAAATATTTTAATAATTTGTTGTTGAGGGTAGACAGTATTTTATTAAAAACTGACATTTTAAAATTGTATATAAATGAAAATGAAAATATAAAACAAGGTGTGGGTAGAGCAAGTATAAGAACAAAATATTAAGAATACTTGGGTAAGAATCTGAATTATTAAGACTTACTAAGTAAAGTGTATAAGTTTTTTACATCTACATTCATGAAAACAATAGATTAGTGGTATGTTTATGAGCTTTGAGAAAAAACTCATTGGTTCATGAAAACTGAAAAAATGTTTGAATATTTAAAAGCAAATAAGATTTTTTTTTCCTTTTTAGTTTTACTTTTTTATGTTGTAACAGTCTGTGGTATATATAATCTAATTTAAATATACTAAACTCAATGCATAATATACATATAATTTTTTTTAGTAATAACACAAATCAATGACTTCTCTTAAAAATGTGTCGACAGACCTCTTAAAAATGTGTCGACATTTAACAATGTTTCTTCAATCACTACAATCTTAATCTCTTCAAAGTTAGGATTTACTGTTATTTTCTACTCATATTTGCACAAATGGCCTCTTAACATAACACCTTACTTCTAGTCGTCTCCAGACCTTGTAGAGTGAACCTTACTGTTAAAAAAAATGTGAGAAAGGAAGAGATTTTAAATATGAAATAACTAGCAGTATAGCCTGGTGTTGCTCAGATGTAATGAAATCTTTAAAACTAATCCATGGTCCTGGAGCTCAGACTCAGCATAAAGAATAATTGTGTGAAGTTTGGTGAGAATCGGATAAAAAATTGTGGATTTGTATAAAGGACACACAGACAGATAAACAGACACATACACAAACATCTTGCCTTATATATCAATTTTCGGCACTATTGTAAGAACTGCAACCTTGAAACTTCTGAATATCATTTTTTATGTCTTTGTCTATGAGTGTATGAAATTTAATTAAAATTGGACCACTCCTTCTATAACCTAATTTTTTTTGATTATCGGGGGTACCTCGACACAAAACCTAGCTAAGAACACTTGCAGACACTTATAATACAACTGTGTAACTTTTCAAGAAAATCTGTTCAGCCGTTTCAGAGTGTATAAGTAACGGACAGACACAGACAAAGTTCCATTTATAAATAAGTTTAGATTAATAAAACGTAAAATAAACCCTTTTTTCAAATTAAATTTTTATTTTATTGCACTCATTGAGTGGAAGCCCTCTTGATATCAATACCTGGGGTTGTCATACTCTCTGCACCCCACTTCTGCATGTTACTGGTTGGAAAACTCAGTCTTTTTTAAACAGATATAAATGCATTCCATAAAGTGTATTAAATGGATTAAATATACTTTTTTTTTTTTTTAAATGTTGTGCAAATTGGTAAACAAATTTGTAAATAAACAGTTATAAAATTTGTTTGCTGTCTTTGCATCAACTCAATCACCAAATTGACACATTTATTTGTTCAATTTATCTTAACTTCTTCATTGTACTTGTGAAGTATTACATTACAAGTGGTCGACATTTTTTTTTTTATAGCTAGAAGAACTGTGCACAAACCAAAAACATCATTGAGTTGAATTCAGATGAATGTGTTATTTGCTATATTGGATTTGTTAATTGGAGTAGATAGACTAAACTATCACCCGGTTCACACTCCACTCACGTCTATTGAACAAGTTAAGAGGCTCATCCCTTGTTCCCTATTTAGGATGTGGTTTCCGGCTTTCTCTTTTCCAATCTTTTCACTTTTACGTAGCCCCCTACACATAAGTGGCATTACCGCCTTGCTCGGGGTGATATGATTTAAAAAAAAAAAAGTCCTGTAATGAAGATGTTCTAATAATAAACTCTTCAAATACCTCCGTGTATAGATATGTTATAACAAATTTAGTATAGACTATATAAACTTTAACCAGATGGCTAGGTTTTCTCTTAGGGAGGCTTCTTTCATTTTTTTTTTTTTTTTTTTAATTGTTTCACCCCGAGCAAGGCATTCCACTGCCACTATTGTGCAGGGGGTTACATAGGGGTCGGGGAAGTGATGAGAAAAGGATGGTTAAATATTGAAAATATCAGGAGGAAAAATTTCCAGGCCCTGCACAGAGAACTGACCTTCATAGCAGTGGACTTAGCAATAGATTATATATAATCATTCCATTTGAGGTCCACTGAGAATGTAAGGCCAAGGAGGTGTAGTGTTTTACTCTCAGGGAGGCAAGCCTGTTCCATGCTAATGGGAGGTAGGTGCAATTGTCTATGGTGGTTAAATGATAGCAGTTGGTCTCTCAAGCTCTCCTCAAACTCATATATTGCTAATATATATATGATCTATTGCTGGAAAAATTATCAGTTCATTATACCACTTCAATAAATATCTTACTCCCTCTGTTATGTTCACTTTACAAGAGCCAGATCAGAGCAAAAATGGATTACAGCCATATCTAGGCTGGAGCTACTCAGTCCTTGCTTAGTTCTTTTGATAGTTCTAAAGCATCTATGTGAACTTGTAGGAGATGAATTATTCTCTACCTTGACACCTCTTTCCCCAGATACAAAACATCGCAAGCCTCTTGCTGCTCTACCACTGTTTCCATCATATATTTTGACAAGCTACATTCCTTGATCCCAACAACCCTTACCTTTGCAACTGGGACTAGCCATGCCATGTACACAAGTAGGAATCATCCAAATTCCGTTAGTGTTCCATTAGTAAGAACAAAGTTCCACTTGGACAGTAGTGTTTTTCCAATCACTACAATCTTGAACTATTCAAGTCTATGGTTAGCTATTATCTTTCATACATGAACCCATGAGCTTTTCTTTTTTCACATTTCTATAACACCATATGAATGTGTGTTGTGGTGCATTGGATATCAATACTGAATGACACATTGGGGAGACAAGTTTGAATTCCAGTTGAATTTGTTGCATTCACTTACGCACAAATACCCTTGGGAAAGGTATTAATCCCTCTCTTCCCTCCAGTTATGTGTTAAATAATAAGAGAGACTGGGTTCTATAGCCTTGGCTGGCAACCAGTCTACCACAGAAAGCAATGGCAACCTACTATGGGATAATTTTCTGCCTAATCAGTCATGTCTCTTTTGAGACATGATTGCCCAAAACGTGTATAAAATATGGCACTTAACTGACTGACTGATAACACCATACAATAACCCTCTCCATTAAGTGGCTCTTGGGCAGTGGCATAGCTAGTATGTGTGCCACTCAGGGCAGCTCTTGAATTTGCCTCCACACACACACACACACACAATATATATATTGTTCTGTGATTCACTCTAAATATCATAAAACTAGTTTACCATTATTGTGCAACTAACCACTAAGTGGTTCTCAATAATCTTCATCCAGACTTGGAGCCTTCCCTTGAACAAAAATTTGATAACCATCACTCAGACGTGGACCCGACAGTCAAACTTGACACATTCACTGGGAAGCATCTGACACAAGCTTCCAACACAGTTGTTATAAAGCTGAGAGCCAAATCCATTGTGACATATTAGGGGATTCATGTCTGCACATTGGGCCAAGACTTATATGCTGCCTTCCTCCTCTGGCACAAAATGTGCCTGGCAACAACACACACGCAGTCTGCTGGTGCTTCTGGGCATGATGTCACATATCATGCTCAAGACATGCACATTATATTATAATGTTACTTTCATATACTCAAATATAGCATGCTTTTTAATACACAGCAAATATACTTAAACTTTATCAGTATCAATTAAAAATCAAAAACAACATAGGGGAAAAAAGTGTAAAAACATTATGACCATCCTTATTTCTGAAAAGAAAATGACAGCTTTCTACAAAGTAATTTTTCTTATATTCTTGTTGACAAATTCTTTTATGACATCATCAAAAACTATTCCATCTGTCAATTGTCACTTTATGGGCAGTAGATAGGCCTATATATAATGTCATAATTTAAGTTACTCAAAATCAAAAAGCTCCTTCAAAAAGATCTGACATTAAAAACACTTATTTCAATACAGCCTCTCCAGGCTTATATTCTACTCCCATGAATATGCTGCGTAGAGTCAACCACCCATTTCAACTATGCCACTGTTCTTGGGCCTTGTATTAGAGGAACATGAATATAAAAAAAACTAGCATATGTTATAATAGGTTATAAAAAGAGATGCACATTCTACACTAATTTTCTCTTGTTTATTACACACTTTTAAAGAAATGATTGGAATCCTAGAAAATATTAACATGATAGCTTAAATGTATTGCTTCTTACTGTTGAATTAGGCATAAATCCATGTTACTTTTGAAATGTTATGATTTTTCTTGTGTTAAAAAATTGAAAGAAAGTTCATAAATAAAAAAAAAGAACAAAAAAAAAACAACAATGATCATGCTTTGTAAGATCTTTCTTTCCTTTTTGTTTTTCTCTCTCACTCTCTCTCTCTTTGTCATATCTCTTCAGGATCATGGCTCTCCACAGTTTCTTATCTTATATTGATTTCAGCAATACTTATTTCTTCTTGCCTCTCCTTGGTACTTACATCCATTTGCTCAAACATTTTAAATAGGTTACTCACTTTCCTCTGCTTCTTTTGCTATTTACACATCCTATGAGTGTTGAACTCTCCAAACTTTCTTTCCTTATGAGTCCCAATTATTTCGTCATTCCTATTTTCTTTAAAACTTTCTCATTTGCCACATGTTCTCTCTAGAGTCTTCTCAACATTTCTTTGGCATAATTTAGTTTTTTCATAATTACTCAATAACCTTTGCCTGAACTTGGACCCTTCACTTGAACACAAACTCGATAACCATCATTCGGTGATTTTGCATAGTTAATTATACCTTGTTTTTAACCTAACCATAATCTGTGCATTTCTATAAATACAGGGTGGCCATAAAGTTCATGTGCACTTCAAAAAAATTTATAACTTTATTTGTATTTGCGAAAGAAATAATTTGTAAAAAGGATTAGAAAGAAGTAAATTTACATTTTTTAATGGAATTTAAATTAAAAATTTAATGGAAGTAAATTTACATTTTTTTAATTGGAATTTTATTTGTTTCCACGTCCTCCATCATTAGCAATATAAAGGGTATTACGATTTTGCAGCCAACTGATTTACAGTAATGCCTGAAATCACATTAGTTATTTTAGCTTTCAAATCTTCTAATGAACTAGGTTTGGTTGCATACACAATTGTTTTCACATGAAAAAATATTTTATGGAGTCAAATCTGGCGAACGTGGAGACCAATAAAATGGTTCACCCTTTCCGATCCATCTGTTAGGAAATTCCTAATTTAGAAACTGTCTAACACACAGAGCAAAGTGACAAGGAGCTCCATCTTGTTGAAACACTGTATTATCTTTCAAGTTTAATTGTTAAAGCTCATTTTTTACAGATTATTTCTATCACAAATATAAATAAAGTTATAAATATTTTAAAATGTGCACGGGCTTTATGGACACCCTGTATACAGTGTACACCCTGTATACACAGTGTATACAATTAGTAAGCTATACTAAGTTAAAAACAAATTATTTCTTTTCATTTTTTTATGCTAAAATATACTTAAAAAAATTAGTCAATATTGTTATAAAGGTGAAAATTTATTTTTTAGCTTCCAGCATTAATTTTTGCAACTTAGTCCTCAACTAGACTTTGATGTTGCTTATCTTTTGTTTCTGCAATTGTTTTATAACAATCAAACTAAAAGATGCAAGTTTGGTGTAGAAATATTTGTAGTTATAACAGTACGAGTAATTAACAATAATAAATATTTTCTTATTTTGATTGTTGCTTATTGAATATATTCTTTTTTCAAATGTATTATGAAAAAGATTTAGTATCTTAAATGTTAATGCTACATAAAGATATTGTCTTGTACAAAAAAGAATTTATATTTATTATTAATAAAAGATAAATGCTTTTTCTTTTTCAGGACCTGTAGCATTGTCAACTTCATGTAAGCTGATTTCTATGGGATTAGCAATTGCAGGAATAATGTCCATCACTAAAACAGATCTATATTTTGAAATGGATGAAGAGGATAAAGACAACAAGAAAATATCTCCCCAGGTATGTATAAATAAGTTAAACATACAGTATAATATTTATTTCTATTTGAATAAATTGTGATCAGGTGTTATGTTGGTTTCAGTCTCTGGAATTACTGCTAAAAATATCCCCTCCCTGCTCCTCAAATTTATGCTTCCCTGTGTCTCTTCTACAAGTACTTTCACAGCTTCTGCTCTGATGAACTTAGATCCCTGGTGTCCCCTATACATGAATTTACTCAAGCCACAAGACTAGCAACTAGGTCCCACCCTTTTACTGTGGAAACAATAAAATGTAAACGCAAATTCTACTCCATCAGTTTCTTTTCTCACACTTCCTGCCTGTGGGATTCCTTTCCTTTTACTTGCTTCCCCAACAGCTACAATCTCCAAGAATTTAAATGTAAAGTCAATAGTCATCTCCTAACTTGCATCCTCTCTCTCTCATCTCATTCCTGCTGTATTCTAATCCCTCCCCTACCTGCTTCTTGACACCCCCTTTATTCTGCCACTCCTTCTCATAACTTTCCTCCTATGCAACCCCCTGCACAACAGTGGCAGTATAATGCCTGGCTTAGGGCGATACAATTATAAAAAATTTTAAAAAAAAAACTCTACATATGCATGCTGGGATTTCTTCCTAATGAATAAAAATGGATGACTCTCATTTTCATCACCCACATTTTTGTCTTCTTTCAATGCAAGAACAAAAATGTGGCAGAATGAGAATTAAAATTATCTGATGTAGATTTGAAATATATTCAATTTTTTGTTGAATAAATGTAAGAAAAAATTCAAATAATCTTTGACAGATGAAAATACAATAATACTTGGCTTTGCCATTTTGATGTATGTGTAATTCACCCTTAAACCACTTTTCTTGAGTAAATTTGAGTTCAGTGAATGACATTGTATCCAACATTACATCACTCAGCAATATCCCTTGTGTTATAAAAAGATATGACAAAAAATTATGTATAATTTTTGCTATTATAAGATCAAATAAATTTCATGGACTTACATATATGTAGAGATTAAAACATTCTAATAAAAAATGTAAATTTATTTATCTACTAGTTAGTGTTAAGATAATCTATTTTTATGAATGAAACTTGTCTGAGTTCTGGGTCATTTGATATGGCAGTTCTTTCATCCAGGTATTCATATTTGTTGATTGGTGCGAAAATTAAGTGAGTTGGCTGGCAAAGTAAGTTGTTGCAGAAATTTGCTTCAGTACGTTTTGTTTACTATTTTATTAAAATTTTAACTTCTTGCTGATAAGATTTCATTTTTGTTGTTTTTTTTGCCACTGTCTATAATCTCTAAAATTATAAAAAACCCTTTTCTTTGTTTGCTATAAAAATTAGTTAATCTTTCTTTTACTTTATTTTATTTCTTTTGTTGCACACAGGACAGTGATTGTCATAATTGGTTATTTTTTATTATACAGCTTTTGATTAAGTCTAACAAAAATTTTTAAGAATCCTAGCCTTATCTACTATAAAAGTCTTTGAGTGACAGTTTTAACTTTATTTGAATAAACATTTTACTTTTTAGTTCTGTTTGTTAAATGCCAGCTTTCTCATTATTCACAGATAATCTATTAGTGACAGTTGGCATCTAAATCAGCTCCCCAAGTAGCTGTTGATAAGAGTGACATGTCACCACTACAGGATGAAAAACAAGACCTGTGAAAAGGTGGATGAGCTTCTTAAAGGAGACAACGTCTAACATACATAATCTTAGAAGTAGTACAGACAAATAGATTAACAGTCCACTGTTTGTCGTAATTCATTTTTTGAAGAGTGCTCAATACTTAGTAGAGTAATATTTATAGTAATATTTTTATTGTAAGTGTAAAGACATAGTGAAGATATCTTTTATAAACGCAGTAAATTTTGTGACACTGACCTAAAAAATAGCAGCTACAAACGTCCTGACATTAAATACAATAAACACAAAAATGATAATAACAATAATAATGAAAATAGAAAAACCATTTGGTATGCACCCCCATTTAACCAAATGATTAGTACTAAGTTAGGGCATAAATTCCTCAAATTAGTTGAGAAATGCATCCCTAAAAATAACACCTTAGCAAAATTTTTAACTGAAAACTCAGTTACAGCTGTATGGATAACCTTGAAAAGATGATAAAAAAAACATAATAGAATTTTAAACTAATATAACAACCTAAGTAATCAACAACATTCTAAAATTTCATGGTGACAATACAAATACTCGCAATTGTTGAAAACCAATTGTAGACAACATGGCACCAATTTGGTTGGGTTTCAATCCTGGGTAAAAAGCAATCAGATGTCTAACCATACTGATGAGCTGTGATACAGTGAAACAGATCTCTCTGCAGATAACATTTTATATATATATATATATATATATATAAGTTATCAGATACATATCAGAGTATGGGAGAATCTTGTATATATAAGATTCTCCCATTCTTTGATAATTACTTTCCAATAACTGATATACAAGCCTACTATATCATCTACATAGTTTATTGTACATTATATTTCATTGCATTTCCATTCTTAATATACCTATTACACTTTAAAAAAAAAAAATCAAAACATAATACTAATAAATTTGTAACCATTCCACAAGCTCATTCGATACAATTGCAGACATGTCATAATCTAATTGTATACATTCAAATGTTTCATAAACTGACACCAAAAAAAGTCTAGCCTTTTCTGATATTTTAATCCTCCCCACCAACTTTACTCTCTTAACTCACTCCCCTACCCCATCATTGACTTAATTTCTATTAGTAAATCTAGTCCAACCCTTTGAATTCCACAAGCCAACCTTAATTAACTGGACATGGTAACAAATGTGTTGTTTCTAAGTTTTTAAATTATATATATCTCGATTCCTGACAGTAAAATATTTCACTACCTGATGCAGTACTAACAAGTAGTACCAAAAAATGACAGCTTTTGTGTTGCAATAAACTGTTTTTATTTTAAACACTTATAATAAAAATGTTACTAAAAATATTGGTCTACTAAGTAGCAAGCACTCTTTAATAAAGTAAATACTACAAACAGTGAACTGTCAACCCATTTGTTTGTACTACTCTTAAGATATATCATTGGGCGAGTATAATGATAATATACACGATAAAACGTCTGCCTTCTTCTACCAAGCACCCATAGCTCAGGTAGAATTGCCGACTGATGCCAATTCAGTCAGGTTTCAATCCTGCGTTAAATCCTATCTGCGGATGACATATATATATATATATATATATATATAATTTTTATTTTTTTTATTTTTAATCATTTTACTCCAAGCAAGGCAAAACTGCCAGTAGTATGCAGTCATTTACAGAATATAAGGTTTTTATATATATATATATATATATATATATATATGAAAGGATAACAGATAAATGGGATTCAAGAAGATATTGATGTTGCATTAAATATTTGGGAATTGTAGCTATCAGAGAAGCAAGTAAACAAAAGTTTCACAGGTGAGACATGCATAAAATGGAATTGGAGTAAAAGTGGCAGTTACATTTAACTATTTTAACAGTAAAAGAGTTAAATTCACATAGACAGGGCACCAAGGTAAAAAAAAAGAAGCTTGTCAGCAGTTTCCATAAAAATGTTTGTAGAAAAGGCAGAAGGAAGCCACATCTTGGTGAAAGTGACTGAAGTCAACATGCCAAGTCAGAAGTGATTACATTGCAATGCAGATTCTTATATATATATATATATATATATATAAAATGTCATCTCTAGCACTGAATGTCAACCTTCCTAGAGATAGTATCCCAATAATAAATGCTTGTTGTACTTGGGCTACCACGAGGAAGAGCATCTGGCCATAAAAACTTTGCCTCAAATAATTGTGACAAATCCTTTTTCATAATCTACATTGATTTGTGTCAGATTAATCCTGGTCCTGTCTCAAAAAAAAAAAAAAAAAAGCCTATGTATGTATTTATAGTGGGTATGTTTAGAATACAGTATCTGTATTTTTAATAATTATTGAATCCAAGTGTGCCCATGCCATAAATAAGTGACATTAAAATATTTATATCAATCTTCTTATGCCATGTCTGTTCAGAATGTAGGTGATCATGGACTTTCACTCGTTTCTGTTTCTTGTTGTTCACAATATTTTTTCTCTTGGTATCTCTTCTAAACCTAGCTCTGTCATTCATTCTTCTTTTTTGTTTGCCATGTCCCTTCCGGATGTAGGTGATCATGCCATCCATTTGCTCAGTCTTATTAAGTAGGTCTCATGTTGCTATCCCTGCATCTCTTTCCCTCTATCTGTCCTGTGAGTTTTAAATTCTCCAGGCCCTCCTATCTCATTAAACGTCCCAGAAACCTCATCTGTCTCTTCCTTCTATCAATATGCTATCTATAATGATGGCAACACACATACACACACACACACACATATATATATATATATATATATATATATATACCTACCTACTATTGAGTATCTTACATTAAGTCTTAAGGAAAAAAACAAAATAATCTAAACTTCTGAGTGTGACAGGAAGGAAACAGACACATATAATGGTCTTTATTTAAGAGAAAGGTTATATATTCACTACTTGACTACATAATTATTGCAAAAGAATAAAATAAGGCACTGTTAAAGAGCAAACTCACAGCAAGAGATTTCATAACTAGTAATAAAGAGAATGAACTGAGTCATTGCTATCTCGCTATTATTTCTCTCTCCATGAGTGTTACAGGAGGGAAATATATATGACAAACTTATGACTATACTTGTGTCGAAAAACCCTTCGGATCTACGCAGAAGGAAAAATGGTTATAAAAAAAAGAAAGAGCTAAGCACATGAAAATCAGTCAAAAGGATTCGGACCGAGTCAGCACGTAGCCCAAAGAAAAAAAAAAACCCCCGAGACGAGTAATCAACTAACAAAAAAAGCGCTCTGTACTTAGCTTTCCCTGACAATCTGCTTAGGTAAAACCTTGGTAGGTTTATTGGCTCACTAGGTATACTTGAGATATATATATATATATATATATATATATATATATATATATATATATATATATATATATATATATGTCAGATGCCTGCCTCGACAATAACCATCAAGATGCTTACAAATCAATTCGAGAATATTTACATTTTCACATCTCTGGACAGATATGGGTTATCTGTCCTAGATCATGACAAATTGACAATGATAAACAAGAATAGTAAAATAAGATTGCTGTTTGATTGATATAATTGAATGGCAATCTTTCCCAGGTCTGCTTCAATATTGACACATGCACTGACCAATCAAGGATGAACGACAACGATTTTAATATAGAAATTTTAATAAGTAATGAAACATCAAAAATAAAAAAAAATTAAGTATGAAAGAATGTCCAATGACCTGAATCTTAAAACTTATATTCGGTTACCCAACATAAACGAAATAATAATTTACAACACAATTATGAATGAATGCAAGTGAATATGAATGCAAAAGATTAACACAAAATAAAAATGGGGAGAACCATATAATTCATAACACGCGATATGGTGTATGTGGTAACATAATATTCGTGGAAGTGTATGCGTGTTCTAACATGGGTCTAAGAATATAATAACTTATCTTTATATCAGTTCCTTCTCTCTTATCTTACTGTCTTTTCTTTTCTTTTTCTCTCTTCCTCCACTTTCTTTATACAGCTTCGGATTCGAACCCAGTCCACTTAAAATATGTAGTTACAACTGTCTCTATTTTCTTTCACTGTTTAGGATGTGGTTTCCGGTTTTCTCTTTTCCAATGTTTTCACTCTTTTCTTTTCTCTTTTTTTTTTTTTTTAATTGGAGTAGATAGACTAAACTATCGCCCGGTTCACACTCCACTCACATCTATCAAACAGGTGAAGAGGCTCATCCCTTGTTCCCTGTTTAAGATGTGGTTTCCTGTTTGCTTTTCCAAACTTTTCACTCTTATGTAGCCCCCTGCACATCAGTGGCGTTACCGCCTTACTCGGGGTGATTTGATTAAAAAAAAGTTAACTGTCATATTTTCAGCATACAAATATTCTGAAATATCTGCATTCTTCTTTATTCGTTTATTCAAACCAGCGTCATAGTTTCTATATTTGGACAATTCTGCCTTGTCTTCAAAATCTCTCCCTTCATATGTTGGCTGTCCTGCGTCGCTCTCTTTCTTTTCTTTTTCTTCTCTGAACAAACAGGAATCAGCACACGGATAATATTCCAAGTTCTTTTATCTTCATCGCTATCTCTCTTTCTTTTTTTGATAAACAACAATTCAGCGTTGTCTTGTTTTAACGAATAAGAATTTTATAAGTTCATTTTTCTTATCCGGAGTTGCTCAAGATGAATTGGTTAAATTATACTATTATCTCAAATGCGTTTTCCCTTCATTTATCAGCACTCAGCAAATATGACTTGTTCATTCAAGATTCAATTTGCAACTAACTTCAAAATCTTGCTTTCCACGTGATTTGATTTTTGGCGTAAATTCTGGCTCCTGGTGTTTCACAACCTACATATCTAGCTTCTGTCTATTTCCTGTCTAGACATTTGTTACTAAGGGTATCTGGGTCAACTAACCTTGACCTGCTATACCAAAACTGACTCTAGGCTTCCACATGATCATCTCTTTATTACCATGCTGAGACCAATCTCAATATATGTGTGTAGGTTTGTGTGCGGCTATCTATATCCGTAACAATAATATTAAATCATAAGTAGAAACATAAAAAGGTATAATTTTATTCATATATACAAAGAAACATGGAAGAATATGAAATATTAAGCCTGAGTTTAAGATCTGTTCTGGACAAAATTATCAAGAACAAAGCAACAGGACCAGATGGGGTTTGGAATAAATATTTTATCAGTCTTAGAAGATTTTTGGATAGACAAAATTACAGAAATAATGATTAAATATAAAACAGTGGCAATACAACAAAAAGGCGTTAGTAGATCAAAAAGAAAATAGGTGTAAATAAATGTGAACTCCATCAGACAATTAGCTTAATGAGCCACATAGCCACTTCTGATGAATAGAATGCATGAACAAGACAGTATGGCTTCATTAAGCACACTGAAGCACTCAATTAAAATGCAGGACATATAAGTAATTTGTAAAATATAGATATACTATTTTTTTTTTTTTTTTTGTCTTATGGGACTTTTTTTCTCATATCTTCTAGTCATTTTTTTTTTGTTTTTTTTTGCTTATTTTTATTTTTTGTTAATTTTGGTTAATTTTGGTTTTCCTCTTTAGTTATTTGTTTTTCAATAAGAGTAGATAGGTTTGCCTATTGCTTGATTCACACTCCTTCCTCAGTCTTTTAAACAGAAGTAGAGTTTTTTATCCTCTTGTTTTTGGCTCCTTCAATTCTGTACTTCTGAAATCTCCACTTGAAATTTGAAAATTGATTTAGTAATTTTGCCTATTGCATGATTCACACTGCTCTCTGGTCTTTTGAACAGGAGTAGAGGTTTATCACTTGTTTCCTGTTTCACATTGGGATTCCAGTTCCTTCTAAAAGTTTTTCATTCTTTTTCACTCTCAATAACCTGTTATGATAGTAGTATTATTATCTTGCTTGGGGTAAAATGATTTTAAAAAATCATAAAAGAAAAGTAGTATCTTCAAAATGCTTTCTTCTACAAGTGTTGATATTTTAAAATTACTTTTTCCTGTATGTCTGTCTGTTTTATTTTCTAGGTACTGGCATATGTAGACCACCTCCATGGAAAGTGGCATTTTTCAGAAATCAGAGCTGTGTTCTCAAGAAGATACTTACTGCAAAATGTTGCTATTGAAATATTCACAGCCAACAGAAGTAAGTGTTTTTTTTGGTTTGTTTTTTTTTTGGTTTGTTTTTTTTTTGGTTTGTTTTTTTTTTGGTTTGTTTTTTTTTTGGTTTGTTTTTTTTTTTGGTTTGTTTTTTTTTTGGTTTGTTTTTTTTTTGGTTTGTTTTTTTTTTTGGTTTGTTTTTTTTTTGGTTTGTTTTTTTTTTTGGTTTGTTTGTTTTTTTGGTTTGTTTGTTTTTTTGGTTTGTTTGTTTTTTTGGTTTGTTTGTTTTTTTGGTTTGTTTGTTTTTTTGGTTTGTTTGTTTTTTTGGTTTGTTTTTTTTTTTGGTTTGTTTTTTTTTTGGTTTGTTTTTTTTTTTGGTTTGTTTTTTTTTTTGGTTTGTTTTTTTTTTTGGTTTGTTTTTTTTTTGGTTTGTTTTTTTTTTTGGTTTGTTTTTTTTTTGGTTTGTTTTTTTTTTTGGTTTGTTTTTTTGTTTTGTTTGTTTTTTTGTTTTGTTTTTTTGTTTTTGTTTGTTGTTTTTGTTTGTTTTTTTTGTTTTTGTTTGTTTTTTTTGTTTTTGTTTGTTTTTGTTTGTTTTTTTTGTTTTTGTTTGTTTTTGTCTTTTTTTTTGTTTTGTCTTTTTTTTGTTTTTTTCTTTTTTTTTGTTTTTGTTTTTTTTTGTTTTTTTTTTTAACCTTTAGCACTCTGCATTAATATTACTTCCCCTTTTTACAGCATTTTTCCCAAGTCCTCTCAATTGCAGTATCCTTATTGTTAATTTCACTCAAAGTTGTTTTCTGTTGCCATAGAAGGATATGACAACTATAAAATTCAAACAAATTCAAATTCAGGTATGAGTCACCTTCATTGGCAGGATAAAATTTTTATATAGTAAATGAAGTCATGTACAGAGTAATAAAGGTTAAAAATCTTTTAAAAATCTTGTCTATTTCATTATTTTTATTGCAGCAACCTAACAAAATAACACTCAACCTTTTTTTTTATTTTTTTTTTTAAGGTTCACTTTGTACAAGGCCTTGGGAGGCACTTGAGGTAGAGGATGACATTAATAGTAGTTTATATGGATAGGAGTAGAAGATGATGGTTAATGTGGAATTTGTTAATAAATTTGGAGGATGCTAACATAAGTTATCTTTTGAATGACAATAGCAGCATATACAGGCGGCTAAAGAATTTGTATTTCTACCCTATGTATGGAAGTATTAAAAGTGAATTTACATCAACTTATATGATTACGAACAAGGGAATAATATTATGGAGACATCTAAAAAAATATAGTGTCAAGCAGCCAAAAATAGGTGGAATAAGTTTGTACTTTTTTTTTTTACAAGGTTTAAGTTCCACTCAAGGTAAAGGACTAGAGAGTAAAAGATACATGGTAGCATGAGGAGCCAAATACTTATTGGAGTGGTACAAAGAGCCATTCATTTTACCTCTGACAGATTATATAAAAGAGTTCCACTTGAGGTCAGGTGGTGATGATGGAATGTAACTTTCAAGAAATATTAAAAATACTTGATTGTCTAGGACTTGCATTCCAGGCTACTGATCTCAAATGTTTAGATTAATTGAATCCAGAATCACTGTTTCTATCATTTTTAACCTCATCCTGCATACGGACAGGTAATGATTTCAGTAGATTTACAAAGATAGAAAGAGGAATAAGACAATGATGTGTCTTTTCTCTGGATTTGTTCAACCTGTACAGCGAGAATATTTTGAGGACCCTAGATGACACACCAGGATTTGTTATTGGAGGCCACAACTTGAACAACATAAGGTATGCAGATGATACAGTGCTGATTGCAGACACGGAAAGGAAACTACAAGACCTCCTACAGAAGGTAGCAGTGGAGAGTGACAAAATAGGACTACAAATAAACTTTAAGAAAACTGAATGCATAGTCATCAGCAAAAGGTGCAACCCAAAATGCCAAATACAGGTGGGGGATACCAGAATCAAGCAAGTACAAAAATTTAAATACCTAGGAAGTGTTCTAACAGGAGATGGAAAATGCAACACAGGGATGCAAAGGCGAATTGGCATGGTAAAGGACGCGTTCCAGAAGCTGAGTAAAGTACTAACACACAGGAAAATTTCACTAGAAACAAAGAAAAGAGTGCTGGATTGCTATGTGATGTCAGTTCTTCAATATGGGAGTGAATGCTGGACAATATCATCGAAAATGAGGACAAAACTGGAAGCAGCGGAAATGTGGTTCTACAGAAAGATGCTGCAGATATCGTGGACTGAGCATGCAAGCAACGATGAGGTGTTGGCAACAAAAAGGAAATTAATACTGAGCATCAGGAAGAGACAACTGAAGTTCCTGGGACATGCAAACAGGAAGGAGAGTTTGGAGAACCTGATACTGACTGGCCAGATAGAAGGAAAGAAAGACAGAGGAAGGCAGCGGATAACATATTTGCAGGGCCTGATCAGGTAGATGACGGAACGGGGTTTGCCAGGAGTAACAGGAGCAAACATACTAAGAGCCACAGGGATAGGGAGACGTGGAGTACCATCATCGCCTACGTCCTGAAGGGACAGGGCACATAAAAGAAGAAAGTCTGATTAGTTCAGTAAGTTCAAATTGGTAGCTGACTTAAAAAATGACTTACAATCTGCTGTCAATTGGGGCAAGGAATAACTTGTTAATTTTAATCCCCCCCCCCAAAAAAAAATAAACTATTAATTATCTGAGAAATTCTTTTTTGCCTTCCATCAGTATGGCTGATACTAATTTCTGGTCTAACTGATATGAAGTGGAAAGATTATACTGAATACATTGCTAGATCTGCAAAGTTGGTCCACTGTCATGCTAGAAATTTTTCTTGCCAGAATCTATCTTACATATTTATAAGTCTACCATTCAGCCATGCATTGAATATTGCTACCATATATGGTCATGTGCTCCTGATATTTATTTAGAGATTCTTGATGACATCCAAAAAATCTGCAATGTTAATGGAACTGACCTGGCATCTCAGCTTCAGTCACTTTTGCCAGTGCCATAATGTAGTTTTCCTCTACTTTTTCTATGAATACTAATTGACTCTTCTCTATGGTACCTAGACTCTATGAATTTAAGCACAGTACTAGATTGGATGTGCATTGTGGTGCTGTTGATATCGGCCTGGAACAAGAATTCAGGGAGCTGAGTTTGAATTTGAGTTGAATTTCTTGCATTTACTTAGGTGCAAATACCCTTGGGAAAGGTATTAATCCATATCTTCCCTCAAGTTCTGGGTTAAATAACAGGACAAATTGGATTCTATCGCCTTGGTTGGCAACTAGTCTACTGCAGAAAGTAATGGCAGCCTACTGCGAGATAGTCTTCTGCCCAGTCAGTCATGTCTCTTTCAAGATCACCCAAGCGTGTATCTCGTATGGCACTTAACTGACTGACTAGATTGGTAGCAAGGTTTCATCATTTTACAGTTGAAATGGTTAGATTTCTGTAGCTTAAAGTATTTTCCTTATTTGTGAGATTGTCCAGCATTTACTGCCATATAGGACTAATATTACACAACAGTTCGATACTCTTCTTTTTACTTTTTTTGTTTGTTTCTAACAAAATTTTCTTAGTTCTTAGCAATTTGCTTAACTTTTTGAAGGCATTTTGTGCTATTTCAATGCATGTTTGGATTTCAGTATCGCACTTTCCATTCTGTTAAAAAAAATTCCTTGATATTTAAACTATTGTACTAGTTTGATTTTTTTTATATCCCCCCATTTGTAATTTGTCTGTCTGTCTGTCTGTCTGTCTGTTTGTCTGTCTCTTTTTTTTACTAATATGCATTCAGTCTTCTTGCAATTCATATATCATGTTTTTTTTACATTACAAGGATTAAAACATATAATGATTTCATTTGTTGTTGGTTTTTTATTTTTTTCAGCTGCAGTTATGTTTGCATTTCCAGACCATGTAACTATGAAAAAAGTTGTTAATGCTTTACCAAAAGTTGGTATTGGTATAAGATATGGCTTGAATCAGGCAAGGTAGGCTTGATAGTTTCTTTTGTTGTGTTAAAATAAAATAACTTGAGCCTCTTAAAAGCCTGGAAAATTATTTTCAAATTACCAAAAAGTTCTCAGCCTGTCTCCTTTCCCAAAATTTGACAAAACATCAATATTACTTTTTTCAATTTCTCCTTGGCCAGTCTGAGAACTTTCAAAACTCTTTCATAATGGTAATAATAACCATTTTCTTATAAGGAAATATTTGGTATTCATTGACCAAGCAGTCAGTACTGCTGTCAGTTGAAATTAATAAAATCTCTTTTAAAATAATTTTTCAGGAAAATAAATTTCTCAAGTCTAGTAGTTGTTATAGTTCTTTCCACTATTGATGGGAATTTTCCTTTCTAGCTTTTTGTTTGAAGTAGTATGGAATATCAACATATTGATTAGGTTATCATTTTCTTTTCAAGTGATAACCCTTTTAACTGTTACTGCTGTTGAATGTCCACAATTATCTTAATTTTTTTTAAAGTTAGCAATTACATAACTACTTAAACTGAACATCATTAATAATTATTTCTAATTAATTGTATTGTTTTTAATTGCTTTAAGATTTTCCAGATGTATTCTTATAATTTTGATTACATTAAATAACACCTGTTATAAATTAATGATCTCTTATTTTTAAATCTAGTTACTACTTTTTATTTATTCTTATTTTTATTATTCATATTTTATCTATACATTTATTTATCTGCATTTATTTTTTTCAGACGAATGTCCTTGGCATCTGGAAAGCAATTGTTCAAACTGTCCAACATGACACAGAAATGGCAACGAAGAGAAATTTCAAATTTTGATTACCTTGTTTATTTGAACACTGTTGCAGGTGAGCAATTAATGGTTTTAAAAGATAATTTAGCATGTAATTGACTTTTGTTTTATATACTTACTAGCAGTATAGTCTGGCATTGCTCAATTGTAATGAAAGCTTTTATATATATATATATTATCAATTTTCTGTGCTATTGTAAGAACTGCAACCTTGAAAGTTCTGAATATCGTTTATGTTTTTGTCTATGAGTATATCAAATTTGATTAAAATCGGACTACTCCTTCTATAACCCGAATTTTTCGATTATCAATTTTTGATATTTATCAGGAGTACCTTGACACACAACCTAGCTAAGAGCACTTGCAGATGCTTATAGTACAACTGTGTAAATTTTCAAGAAAATCGGTTGAGCCGTTTCGGAGTCTATAGGTAACGGGGACACACACACACACACACACACACACACACACAGTTCCATTTATAAATAAGTTTAGATTAAAATTTTAATTTCAAGAGAATATTCTTCAGAATTTTTTTTTTTTTTTTAACCACTTCCACCCCTAAGAAAGGTGATAATGCCACTAAGATACAAAAGGATGCTGGGAGTGAAAGAGAATATAGAAACTTTAAAAGGAACCAGAAACTCAATCCTAAATAGGGAACAAAGGATAAATCTCTACTCCTGTTCAAAAAACCGTGGATGAGTATGAACTGGGCAATAGGTGAACTAATAAAAAATCTAAATAATTAAATAAAATTGTGCAACTTTAGCAATCATTAAAAATATTTAGTCAATGTAGGACTTTAGAAGAAACTGGAAACACAATCCTAAACAGAAAAAAGAGGATAAACTTCTACTCCTGTTCAAAAGACTAGGAGTAAAAAAAAAAAAATTCTCAAGAAATTTACTTTTTCTACACTTTATTTTGATACGTGTTATATTAGATGATCAAAGCCTAACAATATAAAGAAATAAAACCTTTTGAGATATGTACTTTTCTGTTCTTTGATATATGTCAAATTAGATGGTCATATTTCAATAATATAATGAAGTAAAGTCAAATGTACTTTCTATACTTCTCTTTGATATATGTCAAATTAGATGGTCAGATTTCAATAATATAATGAAGTAAAGTCAAATGTACTTTCTATACTTCTCTTTGATATATGTCAAATTAGATGGTCAGATTTCAATAATATAATGAAGTAAAGTCAAATGTACTTTCTATACTTCTCTTTGATATATGTCAAATTAGATGGTCATATTTCAATAATATAATGAAGTAAAGTCAAATGTACTTTCTATACTTCTCTTTGATATGTCAAATTAGATGGTCATATTTCAATAATATAATGAAGTAAAGTCAAATGTACTGTAGAAGACGAAGCGTCCATTACTAATTTAAGTTTACGAGTATCTCGACGCAACCTGGGGTCATGAAATAAAGCAGGAAATAAGAAAGAACAAAAAGGCGAAAGTAACGAGAAAAACAATATATTAACAAAGGTTACATAGGGTTGATAGCATGCATAAAATTAAGGAAAGAGAAGTTCTTTCCCTGGTGAGAAATAAAGAATTGCGCCCCTAATTGCTACCCGCAATTAGTGCGCGTGTGTTTTTGTGAGTTAGGGAAACATGTCTGCTGCCTGTCTGGGACAAAATCCTAACTAGCGTACCACGTGACTTCCCCTTTTATTGGCATCGTTTACGCGGGAACTAAGTTATCACGTGAACGCTGAGTGACCATGTGTGTGTGTGTAGGTGTGAATGTATCAAACCCCACAGTACTTTCTATACTTCTCTTTGATATGTGTCAAATTAGATGGTCATATTTCAATAATATAATGAAGTAAAGTCAAATGTATTTTCTATACTTCTTTGATATGTGTCAAATTAGATGGTCAAAGGCTGACAATATAAAGAAATAGTTTCAAGAAATGTATATTTTCTATGCTTTATTTTGATGTGTCATATTAGATGATCAAAGCATGACTATATAAAGAAATAGTCTTAATGTATATTTTCTATGCTTAAAATTTGTGTGTGTCATATCAGATTTTTAAAGATTAACAATATAAGGAAATAAAAGTTCTTAAGAAATAGAGAAATTTTAGAAATCTATTATCATTTTATAATTGATTATATTATTTAATTTTTGTAAATCAGTTTAGATTTTCAAGATTTTAAATTTAGAAAACAAATAAGAATATCATCATAAAACTTAGTAAAACTGTTTCTGTCAGTCAAAAATACATAATTAGTAAATATTTGTGTTTATTAAGCACATCTTGAAAAAAAAATTTACATAATTTTGAAAAAGAATCATTGATTGTTAAAATCAAGGAAAAAATGTATTCCACATTTGTTTCAGCACAAAATTAAATTTTCTTCTCCTTCCTGAAGAAAGAACAGCTCTTACTGACCTTAAAATTGATAGACCGTTGATTGGCAATGGATAGGTCTAGCTCTATATTGCTACTGCAAATGGAAGTAACTAATGATAAATTTCAGGAAAATATTAGTCACGAAAACAGTTCCCTGTGGGCTGCATGTTTGAGAACTTTGATCTAGCTTAAAATTTTTACTTTACTTTTTATCAAGTCTATCTCATTGCCAAAATATCATTACCAATGCATGTTACATTTTAATTAAATAAATTAAGTTTCATCAAATTTAATAAAAGAATTTGTATTCTAAAATAAGTCTGTCTTTGAAATAATTTTCAACTTTTTGTTTATCTTTTAGGCCGTACATTCAACGATTTGAATCAGTATCCAATATTTCCCTGGGTTATAGTGAATTATGAATCCAAGGATTTAGACCTAAGTCAGCCAAATAACTTCAGAGATTTATCTAAGGTATGAAAACCTATTTTTTATATCTTAACATTTTTAACTAATTATTATTTATTGAAAAATCATGTCAATAAGAATGCCTATCAGTCTTAGGAATAAAAATAAAAAAAGTTATTCAGAACATTACAAAATATGGCAGTTAACTCAAGACTGTACAATGTTTAAATCTGTAATAAACAATATGAGAACAATGGTGTATCATAATGGTAATTGATGACTTCAGAAATTCAAACTGAATATGATAAGTCTTGAGTCATAAATAATTTCCATTTTTGTTTATCAGTGATCAACTTTGTTCTTTTCACTAAGAGTTTATAATATTTTTGTGAAAGTCCATGAATATACGTGGGAGGAATGGTGGAGTAGCTTTCTGTTGTTTTCTCTACAGCATTCTATCTCTAGTTAGCTGACCGTTGACTCCTCAAAAGTTCATCTGCTTTTTGTAGGCTTAACTGTTTATCCTACAGGATTGTTAGCATCCTGTGGGATGAAGTAAAAAAAAAAAAATACCTGTATTTTTTTAACAGGTAGGGACCGGAGAAAAGTGAACATAAAAATACAAATACTAAATATATACTTTGTATAAGTCCTAATAAACACTTTATATGTGGATTCCCCACAAAAATAATTCAAAAAGACCACATAGGCAAAAATTATAGCAGTCATGGCTAGTAGAAGTATGTCTATAGAAAAGGTGAATACATTTCAATTTAGGATATTGCCAGAAAGCATAATTTTAATTAATTCGGGAATTACCTTGAATAATCGGATTATAAAAAAACAAAAACAATATACAAAAAAAAATAAAATAAATAAAGTGACCTTTTTAATTTGGCAACTCAGGGGACCTAAATTAGAAGTGAGTGAAAACTTTCTGCAACTCTCTTTCACAGGATAGAACTGGTCTGCCCATAGGTCAACCCCAAAGAGAAATGGGGTGGTAAAAGCATAAGGCAGATTAAACACAGTGGTGTTTTTCAAAAAATAAATAAGGAAAAAAGAAATAAAAAAAATATTCAAAAGACTGTGTGGGTGAAGGGATACTAAAATAAAGCAGGTACAAAAATGTAAACAACTGGGAAGTGGTTCAAACAAATGTTGGAAAATGTAACACTGAGATTCAAAGGCATATTGGCATGGCTAAGAATTCATTCCAAAAGCTGAGATCAATGAGAAACAGAAAAAGTTTCATTTGGGGGTGGGAGGGTGAACTGGATTGTTATGATGTCTGTTCTTTAATATTGCAGTGAATGTTGAACAATCTCATCAAAGATGAAGGAAAGATTTGAAGCAACTGAAATGTGGTTTTACAAAAGGATGCTGAGGTCACCATAGACCAAACGTGTGAGCAACTTTGAGGTTTTAAAGAGGGTGAAAATGAAAAGGAAGCTTATACTTATCAGGAAAAGATGGCTGAAGTTTCTGGGATATGTAATGAGAAAGGAAGGCTTGAAGAATCTGATACTCACATGGAATAAGAGAGGAAAACAACACATGATATACTTGATGGGCTTGAGCAAATGGATGACAAAGCAGTGTTTAAGAAAAGTAACAAGAGAAAGTGTTAAGAGCTACAAGGTTTAAGGAGATGAGGACAGCTATTATTGCCTATATCCTGAAGAGACATGGAACATAGAAGAAAAGAAGAACCTTGTAAATATACAGTTACTACTGAATCCAGGGGAACATCACTTGTATTTGTAACTCTGTTAAAAAACATAGAAATTGCACAAAGTAGTAATTTCTAGGAGACGCCTTCAGAATAGGACAACTTTCTTATCAAAGGATTATGTAGAGAATAAGTGTAAATCAATTTTGTGGATACAGGAGTGTCTTGGCTGCAAAGTTTTGAACTAAAGAATGGAGCACCTCAGTAATTTCTCATGGAAGTAGTACTACAGTAGTACAATCTTGTAATGTTACATATGTGGGGAAAAAAAAAGCCAATTTTGTAATTGGTGGAGAGTGTTCTCCTGAAAAGGACAGCTAATCACATATTGTTGCTTGAAATGGTCATATATATGTCAGACAATACAGCCATGATGGTACATTTCATCATGTCATTATGATGTCCTACCAGAAACTACTGCATAGTCCAGAACCCATTTACAAAATGGCAATACAGAAGTCTAAATATTATACACTTGATGATGGAATAGTCTCCTTAGGAGCTACTCTATGGTTCAGAGCTCAGACTCCACTAATCCAATAAAATGTTTACCTCCAGCACCTCTAAGAGACAGAAAATCTAAAAATGAGAGGAAAAATACAAACATCCCTATTGAAATGATCCTGTGTTATCTACTCAGAAATTGGGTAGAAGAATCATCATGCCTAAGTCGGGAGTCCAGGTATTGAGACAGTCATTTGCTAAAAGACCCACAGGAGAAATGGAGGGGGTTACAAATCCTCAGTAATGTAAAAAGTAAAAATTTCTTAATCTAACTGCAGCAGCAAACTATTGCAAACCCAAATTAAAAGTGGAATGATGAGATTTGAAATAGATCTTCAGTTCTGGTTGAGAGATGCACTATGACATGGCTTTTAGTAAAGAACATAATGCAAATATTTTTTTAAGTACTGTTTAACTCTCTAATGTGAAAGACTAAAAAACTATGCATAAAATGACATGTCATAACCAATAAATGTTTATCTTTGATTGTTTCAGCCAATTGGTGCATTGAATCCAGCTCGGAAAAAGTTCTTTGATGAACGATATGCAAGCTGGGAACATGAACAAATCCCTCCTTTTCATTATGGAACTCATTATTCAACTGCAGCATTTACACTCAATTGGCTTATCAGAGTGGTGTGTATATTATATCTTTTTTTTTAATGATAAAAAGGTTTACATGTACAATAAAAAATTTGCTTCACTGTGAAAGTGAGAAGTTTAAAATAAAATTAATTACTTGATTATCTTTTTTTAATTATTTTAAATTTTACTCAAATAAGTAGAAAATGTTTTCAAAATATTTTCCATTTTTACACACTGAATATTGTCTTCATTTTTGTTGCTGTTGTTACATTTCAGATGTTGTGCTCTCTAGCTTTTATCAGGTGTTTGTTGATTCTGGTAACCTTCAGGAAATTTTAACTGAAGCCTATATTTAATGCATTGGTGATGAAGTAATTGCAAGTTCAATCTCTGAGCTAGTTAGTGTCTACTTAAACTCAGTTATTGCTTGCCTCATTTCTCCTGAGTGGTTCAATATAAAAACTAGAAAATGTATCCATGGATATTGGGCAGAATGAGAAATAATCAACCAAAACATTGGGACAACAACAACAACAAAGATGGAGACAATAGTCCATATGTAAATAACATAAATAATGATAATTGCTAATCTCTGAATTTAGGACGTATATTTTATATTATTTTCATATCTTTACATATGTTATATGCCTTTATATCTATTATATATTTTTATATATATAATTTATTTTAGAAGTTTGTTTTATTGTCTTGTCATAATAATGTAAAGAAGAATCTTTTCCTTACAAAAGCTCATCCATTTTTAAATCTCCTTTGCTACAATATTTGTTGGTTTGTTCCGTCATATAGTAAAACCCCAACATTCAGTCATTAACTTTTATCTTATTGCAACTTTCAAAATGGTTGTATTTTAGTTCATGTGATATATACTGGTAGCATTGTTTCTAATTAGTAGTTGTTTGATAAAATAAAATGCTAAAAAATTCATAAAGAAATGTCACTCATTATTTCTAGTTTATTACCTATTATTATAGTATGTTATATGATTAATGATCTTAGAAACAGATGTAGTGACATAGCGCAGCATGGAGACAGATGTAGTGACATAGCGCAGCATGGAGACAGATGTAGTGACATAGCGCAGCATGGAGACAGATGTAGTGACATAGCGCAGCATGGAGACAGATGTAGTGACATAGCGCAGCATGGAGACAGATGTAGTGACATAGCGCAGCATGGAGACAGATGTAGTGACATAGCGCAGCATGGAGACAGATGTAGTGACATAGCGCAGCATGGAGACAGATGTAGTGACATAGCGCAGCATGGAGACAGATGTAGTGACATAGCGCAGCATGGAGACAGATGTAGTGACATAGCGCAGCATGGAGACAGATGTAGTGACATAGCGCAGCATGGAGACAGATGTAGTGACATAGCGCAGCATGGAGACAGATGTAGTGACATAGCGCAGCATGGAGACAGATGTAGTGACATAGCGCAGCATGGAGACAGATGTAGTGACATAGCGCAGCATGGAGACAGATGTAGTGACATAGCGCAGCATGGAGACAGATGTAGTGACATAGCGCAGCATGGAGACAGATGTAGTGACATAGCGCAGCATGGAGACAGATGTAGTGACATAGCGCAGCATGGAGACAGATGTAGTGACATAGCGCAGCATGGAGACAGATGTAGTGACATAGCGCAGCATGGAGACAGATGTAGTGACATAGCGCAGCATGGAGACAGATGTAGTGACATAGCGCAGCATGGAGACAGATGTAGTGACATAGCGCAGCATGGAGACAGATGTAGTGACATAGCGCAGCATGGAGACAGATGTAGTGACATAGCGCAGCATGGAGACAGATGTAGTGACATAGCGCAGCATGGAGACAGATGTAGTGACATAGCGCAGCATGGAGACAGATGTAGTGCACTATTATATTGTCTACTTTTAATGCATTAATATGTGAAATGTAAATAAAAAAGAAACTATTTAAAGTTACTATAAAATTGTATCCATTTATTTTTCTTAAATTCTTTTGTAGGAACCATTTACCACCTTATTTTTAAACATGCAAGGAGGGAAATTTGATCATGCAAATAGAACATTTTTCTCTGTCAATCAAGCTTGGAAGAATTGTCAAAGAGATACATCAGATGTCAAAGTAAGTCATTTTTTAATTCCTGCCATTGCTATTTAGTGACGTGTAAATTTTTTTACAAAATTAATTTATTATTTCCCTACTAATATCTCTGTAATCTCTAAAATATATTGTACTTTATGTATATTTTACAATTACAAAAAGGTTAGGCTGGGTAAGTGTCTATATCTTTAGATACCAACTTGTCTAAAAGAAGGAAATCTCTGATATAATAACCTCTGGTTCTACTCTGTGTAGAGTAGGGTAGGTTGAACTGTTTAACCTTGGTAGGTAATCTTCTTATAGATGGTGTCTTGATAAATGCACTGAATTTCCAGTTTCCTAAATGTTAGTAAGAGCATACAGCTGTAAAACTCGCTCCAAATAATTGAAGTAGATAGACTAAACTATCGTCCGGTTCACACTCCACCCACATCTATTGAACAGGTGAAGAGGCTCATCCCCTGTTCCTTGTTTAGGATGTGGCTTCCGGTTCTCTCTTTTCCATTCTCTTCACTCTTATGTAGCCTCCTGCACATCAGTGGCGTTACCGCCTTGCTCGGTGTGATATTAAAAAAAAAAATTTCATGATGGTTCAATTACTGAACCATCAAGAAAACTCCACCCAACCCATGCTAGTATGGAAATGGATGTTAAATGATGATATATTTTACAATTAAGTTTACTCTGTACAAGGATCAAGAGCCATTGAAGGTAGCATGTTAAAAAATAAGGCACACTTTGTAGGGATATATAGGAGGAAGATAATAGACTTGCAGAGTTTAACCTTAAGTGATTGGGGAAGGGATGTGCATTGTGGCGCAGTGGATATCGGCTCGGAACGTGAAATCAGGGAACTGAGTTCGAATTCCAGTTGAATTCCTTGCATTCACTTACGCGCAAATACCCTTGGGAAAGGTATTAATCCATCTCTTCCCTCCAGTTATAGCTTAAATATTAGGACAGATTGGGTTCTATAGCCTTGGTCGGCAACCAGTCTACCGCAGAAAGCAATGGCAACCTACTGCAGGATAATCTTCTTCCCAGCCAGTCATGTCTCTTTCGAGACATGATCACCCAAGCGTGTATCGCGCATGGCACTTAACTGACTGACTGATTGGGGAAGAATCCTTTTTGGAGTTGCTTTTGCAAGGCAGTGGTTTAGGTGATGAAGTTGTCACTAATGGAATATGAAGAAATATTCTAAGAAATATGAAGGGAAGGAGAGTGCTTCACTACAATGTGTGACATGGTGGGTTTCACCATGAAGGTGGAACTGGTAGAAATATAGGATATATTTTCTGAGAAAGAACATTGAATTAAATTAATTTTTACTTTTCAAATAAGTTAAATCAAATAAAATTTATATATAATTTAAAAAAGAAAATTATTAAGAATCACTTCAATCCAATCTATACTCTTTGTTAGAGTACTGTCTTCATAAAACATTAATTTTCTAATCAGACATTCAGCAAATACAACCTTGTAACAAGTTAGACATAGTCCAAATTAATTCAAATAAATAATGTCAAGTAATTTTACTGGTGTAATTTTTAGAAATGTTTTATACATATTCATTTTTTTTTTTTCATGCAATTCCATCCAACACTAAAAATAATGATTATTTTTCTTTCCAGGAACTCATTCCTGAATTTTATTACCTACCTGAAATATTTGTTAATCAAAACAAATTCAACTTTGGCTATCAAGATGGAGATGTTATGGTTGATGATGTGATTCTTCCTCCATGGTCAAAGACACCTGATGATTTTGTCCGTATCAATCGGATGGTGAGCATTTAAAAGAAAAAAAAAACAATCATTGTTATCAAATTAATAATTGCTATGACATTAGTTACTAGTTTATGACCAGCAATTAAAGTAAAATATTAATTTTTTTTTGATGTTATGTAAGATATGACATACAAAGAACCATCAAGTTAGTTCATTTATGTTAATTCACATATACACACACATACACACATACACACACACATACACACACACATATAAGAGATAGAGTAAATGTTAGGTTTATTTTTGTTGTCACCCTAAAATACAACAATTTTTTTTTTAATCATTTCACCCAATATTAAGAAGTGAGAACAATAAAAGAATAGAAATTATAAAGACAGAAGATAATGATTGACATTGCATTTAACATTTTTGAAGATCAAACTTGACTGGAAAGCAAGAAGTGCAAGAAAAGAAATTATTAGCATAGAAATTAGTTACATCTAGTAATTCCAAGTGCAAAATGATGAGACCTAGCTGCCAATCTAGTACTATGTTTAAATTCATAAAGTCTATGTACCACAGAAGAAAATTCACAGGACAATTACTATAAAAATATTTATAGAAAAGACAGAAGGAAGTTACGTTACAGTGGTTGGAAAGTGACTAAAGCCAAGATGCCAAATCAGGACCAATAGCATTGCAGGTTCTTCTTTGGATTTTATCAAAAATCTCTAAATATATACCAGAAGCACCAGACATTTGTGGAAACAATATTCAAAGTTAGACTTACAAATATAAAAGTTTCAGGTGAGAAAAATTGTCTAACAAAGCACAGTGAACCAACTTTGCTAGCAGCAAACCTAAAAATTGATTCAGTATAATCTTTTCATTTCATGTCAATGGAAATCATTAAACCAAGAAGGCACAGCAAGTAAATTTCTTGGAGGTTAGCATCAGCCATGCTGATGAAAGTCAGGAAGAGCTCTCTCAGATGATTAATAGAGAGCAGTTTTGTTTTAGAGACATTAAAATTAACAAGCTATTCCTTGCTCCAGTTAATAGATTGTAGGTAATTTTTCTGAGATCAGCTGCTAATTTGACCTTACTGAACTGATCAGACTTCATTTGAAATATGCAAGTTTTCTAGCTATTAGTCAGATAACTGTTTATAAATGTTTGTGTGTGCATATATATATATATAGAGAGAGAGAGAGATTGTTTGTGGTACAGAACTTCAGTATTGCTTTGAAAGTAATAATTGTATTTTACAGGCCTAATGATGGATAAAACTTAAAAGAAAAAAAACAACTGGTTT